>CAMPDV010000173.1:0-561652 GCA_946699065.1 Loxodes magnus
GGCAACGGAATTGACTGAGTTTGTGTGTCCAGTGAATATGTGTGGGTGCTCAGATGAGATTGAGGTAAAGTTAGCGTTAGATAGATCACAGTTGATGAACTTGGTATTTCTGAGGTTGGCGAAAGTTAAGTTGGAGTTGGAGAAAATACAATTATTGAAAGTGGTGTCTGAAAGATCAGCATTTGTTAATTCTAAATTTCAGAAAATTAAATTGTTGAATTTGAAATTCATGTAGTTTAATATCGTTAAGGCGTTTGACGCAGCTTATTAGAGCTATGACTGATTTTTGCATACTTTAATAATCTATATCAAATTCTAATCCACTGCTTCATTTCTAAATTTACTTAACTATAACAGTAAATTCGTCTTGTCAGTTAAACTTATTTTGTTTAACGTGCTTTATAACATAAATTCTAAAGTAATATTTTGCGATGATAACTTAGACAAATACTAAGATAATTCCTCAATTGATAGAATATTTACTTAGCAAATTTCTTCAGTAGGTTAAACTATCTGTCTTTCTTAAACCTTATTTTCCTCTTTTTTAGCCTACTTCTATTCTTCTTTGCTTGCTTTTTTTACTAAACTTAAATTATTTTCTCCGGTTTTTACTTAATTTGGCTAAACTAATTAAGGATTTTGAGGGTCTATTATTGGTATATTCTCGTTTAATATTTTTTTTATAACCTCTATGTCTATTCTATTCTTAGGCTCCTGTTCCCAACATCCTTTTATTACTTAGGCAAAACTTTCTGGACAATCAATTGGTATCTCCTCTCTTTCAGAATTTTTAATGGCCTATATTATAAGCTCATTCTCTGCTTCCTCAAACGGCAGCACTCTTGCTGCTAACTCCCATAAAACCATCCCTAAAGCATAAATGTCGGATTATCTACTATACCTAGGCCTAATATTAAGCAACTCAGGCGCCATCCATCGCACTGTTCCTACTCTTGTCTAAGTACTCATCGCCTTCGATTCTTTTTTTATCTTTGAAAATCCGAAGTCAGATATCTTGGCTACGTGATTCCCATCCAGCAATATATTGCAACTCCTAAGATCCCTGTGGATTATGTCTTTCTTGTGTATATAATGTAAACCATTAGCTATATCTAAACCAATTTGATATCTTAGTTTCCAAGGTATCACCTCAACACTCTTCAAATAATCGTACAATGACTACTACATCAACTCCATCACCAAACTCAATGGATCAGGACAATATCCATACAACAATATCACGTTGGGATGCCTTAACTTTCTTAAAAGCGAAAATTCTTATTCAAACTCCTTTCTCGTACTCTCAGATGTAGTTTTAATAAACAACTATTTTATTGCTACTTTTGCATTTCCAAGCCATTTTCCTTCATAAACAGTTCCACATGCACCACTTGCTAATTCTTTTCCTTTCTTCAAATCTTAATTTGAAATAACGAAATCCTCATCGACGCTAGATTCCATTTATTAATACATAAAACATTATTCTTTTAATACTAAAAAATAACAGAATTTAACAAAAACTATCCTTTTTATCATATTTTAGAACTATTTATACTCATAAAACTAAAATAACTATGAACATTTTTTTATATTACTTTAAAAATTTATTAATTATAATTTTATCTAATTTACTCATTATTTTATAAACTTTTTGACACTTAATTATAAAAAAAAATAATTAAAAAAACTATAAATATCAAAAAAAACTTAAATATTTAAAGATTAATATTGAACTATAATTTAAATTAAAATATTAAAAAAAATAACAATTTATAATATTCATTCTTTGATATATTCTAATTTTTTAAAATAATATTTGAAAAAATTTTTATTTAAAAACAAAATCCTGAAATTTTTTAGATATAAACTTAAATTAGATTAAAAAGAATAATTATAAAATGTTATTCTTAATATTTAAAATTTTAAATCTTGAAATTTAAAAAATTTAAATAATTTACGTTTTTTACTAGCATGATTAATAGTATTAATTTTCAAAATAATTTGAAAAAAATTATAATTACAATAAAAAAGCTTCATTTTTTTAAAATAAATAATAATTAGTTTACATATAAATAACTAACATTTATGTTTGCGCCTTATTTTTCTTTTTATAATTAATTAAATTTTAAATTATTATTTAACAAAATTTTATTACTACAAATACATATTAAAATAAAAATTCTTCATTAATATAAATCAGTTTTACTTTTGAAATTACGCAGTACTTTCTTAGCATTATTAAATTATATAAAATTTTTAAAAAAAATGTAAAATAATTATTAGAAAGATTAAAAATTACATTATAAATTAAACATTTTTTGAAGATTTGTTAATCTTTTTTCTTATTCTTTCTTTATTGTTTTATTTATGCTTTCACTTGATAAAAAATTAATATTCTATAGAAATCTTTTTTTTATTCGTCGAGAAATTATTTTAATATATTTTTAACATTTAAATCCTCAGTTTTTTTAATTTTTACCATTTTATATTTTAATTTCTTTTAAATTAATTAATTTTTTTTATTTCTTACGATGCTAGATTAATATTTTATAACTTAAAATTATAATTATTGTATATTTAATCTTGGATATTTATAAATATAAAGATATAAAATAAATTTTTTATTAATACTTAAGGTATTCAAAAGTTTTTGAATTTAATAAATAATTGATTTATTTAAAAGCATAGTTTTAATAAATAAATAAAAGATATTTTTCATATTTTTTTATTTTAAAAATAAGGCTAATAACTTCTAAATTTCAAATAATTTCATTTCACTTTTTAAATTCGCTTAACGAAATTAATTCAAAAATTAATAGAATATCTTTAATTTAAATTTAAGATTATTTTTATTTATCTCTAAATTTTATAATTTTCTTAATAAGAATTTGAATTAAAATATTTATAATTTTTTAAGAAATTTTAATAAACCTAATACTTTGTTTTTTAATAATTTTACAACTAGTTATTTATCATTTAACTGAAATAAAATTTAAATTTAATATGAAATAATTTATTATTTAACTCCCCAAATTATAAATTTTTTTAATATTTTAGGGACTTCTTTAAAGAATTGATATCCTTAGAGAAACTTAGTTAGGATTTAAAAGATACTTTCTCAATAATTTAAATAAATTTTATTCAGATAATATTGCTTTTTTGTTTTTCATTTTTCGGTTCAAATTATAAAAATAAAAATTTAATATTAAACTTGATTTATATAATATTAATATCTAATTTGATAATTAAATATTTTTCAACCCATATTTTTATCTAAATATCAAATCATTAATATAAAAAATTAAACTTTATTAACTATTTTTATTTTTAAGCTTATTAATTTTTTTTATTATGAATGTAATTTACAACTATTTTTAATTATTAAAATTTTAATTTAATGAATCTTAATCTTAAAGAATGCAATACTAAATGATCTGCTTGTCATATTAATTTATCTAAAAGACATAGTTTTTATTATGAAATAAATTATTGCCTTTTAAAAATTTTTTATATATTTATCAAAAAATTATTTAATTATATTTTTTATTATTTTTTATTCGTGCAGATAGTTGCATTGCTACTAAATTTATTCTTTTACTTTCATCAATTTTTATTATTTGCAATTTAATGTATTTATTTTTTCAATTAGCTTTGATAATTTTTATAATTTTTTAATAATATAACTAAAATTCAAGATTTTTTAATTTTTTGGTTATTCTTGTAACATTATTGCAACTTTTATTTTTCTATGGTTGGAAAACTAAGCAATTTCTTTAAACTTAATATTAACAATATGACTCATTAAATAAAAATAACTTATTTACTTCTATAACTTTTTGAATCCAAAGTTCTTTTTTTTCTTTTAAAAAATATTATATGATTATTCATCTATTCCTCTATAATAAAAGCTACATATCACACTATTATTTTAATTTTTTTGAATTTTAGATTTGATTTCCATATAAATTAATTAATTAATTAAAATTTTATTAACGCTTATGCCAGGGTTATTTTCATCAGACAAATCAATATTTTTGTATATAGGTAATTATGATTAACTGTATCCACTATAACTGAGCATTGGGTATAATATTTAGTACTTTATATTCATATATTTTAACTATTTTCTTTCTTCTCCCTATTCTTCAAAAATAATATCATTAGTTCAAGCTAAAAGAATCTTAGTTAATTTAACTTAAGATATTATATATTTGACAATCTAATCTTCCTTATTTAAGAATTTAGAACTTAAATTTCCTTAAATTATACAGAACAATTTTAAAATAAAGAATAGATTTAAGTTTTTTTGCTTCATTTTCTTTTATCTATTTTCTCTTATTTTTTACACCTAAAACTTTATTTGGTGATAAAGCATTTCATTTAATCTAATTCCAAATTTATGCAAATTGTTTAAAAAATATTAATAATGAAAAACTTTCGAAAAGTATCAAGGAAAATATTTTTTACCCTTATAATAAAAGAAAGAGACTAGATTGAAACTTTTCCTTAAGGTGTGAGATTATGGATCACTTTATTAAGTTAAATTATTATAAGTATATAAGCAAATGTGTGAGTATCAAAGCAAATCTATTAAGCTATTAAATTTCCTCTAAATATTAGTAAAATTTAAAGAAATAAATTAGAAGATTAATTAACTTGATAAAGCTTTAATTTTTTTAATTTGCAGTCTTAAAATGATAAAAGAAATTTTAGCAGGAAAAGAATCAAAAAGACCAAGAAGGCTTTTATGAAAACTATATACAAAATTCAAATAAATAAAATTTGAAATTACAGAATGACTTAATCTAAAAGGAACTAAGACGTATAATTTAAAAGGATTTAACAGCAAAAAATAGAATAAAGTCTATTTAATATAAAAGAAACATTTCTGGATAAAACTTATTATTGCGATGAAAGAAACAATAAAAAAGTTATTTAAATTTAATAAATATTTATAAAAAGAGATATTACAAAGATTCTATTATCAAGACATTGCATATTTAATCTGAAAAAACTTTAAATGTATTATGATAATTTAGATTATGCATTTTAAATTATTCAAAATAGACTACTTTGTAAATATAGGGTGATGAGATTATTACTTTTAGTGAAGTTAAAAAAATTAGAAAACTAAAATTATGCCTTAAAAAATACTAAGCAATTGAAAGGCTAAGAAAAATCCAAGAACGATAAAAAATTTTCAGATTCATCAACTCTATTATATCTAATAAATTAAATTTGTTATATTATAAAAAGGAGAAGAAAAGGAGATTAAGCCGAATACTTAAAATTAAACAAAGCTAGTAATGAAAAATATTCGGAAACAAAATATATGCTTTCGAATTTTGTATTAGACTGAGGAAATAAAGTCAATCCGAGGTTCTTTATCGTTAAACGAAAGATAAATCCAAAAATTAAAAATAAATAAATTTTTCAAAAAGAACTAAGACACAATTTATACTTGTAAAGAATGAGCTTCATAATTGAATGATTGAAGCAAGAATCAAGCAAATATTACATTTTGTTTTAATAAAGCTATATTACCGCAAACCTGCTTCTGCTTTATTTTTTCTTCTATGAAGCAAAAATAATCAAATAGTTTAAATTTTAAAAAGATTATATCTTAACCTGCAGAACTAAAACATACTCATCTACATTATTTTATCAAAAAATAACTTTTGGTTTATTATTAGTTAACTATTTTCATTTTTATTCTCAAATATCTTTTTAAATATAAATTGCTTTTAGTTTGATTATTTATCTTTTTTAAATCACTAAAATTCTTAAATCTAACTAACCATTCTAAAGGATAAAATAAAATAGGCAAAAGGATTTAATTTCAATAATTTTAAGGAAAAAATTTCACAAAAATCCAATCTCTTTAAGCATTATATATAGTAAAATAAAATTAATATATAGCCTTAAATTAATTAAATATAGTGGTAAAGTTAAAAAAAATTTTTCTCTCGATATTAAATTTCTTCCTATTTGAATGATTATATTATCTTCATTTAGTACATTTAAGCTTTTTATTATTTAATTAATAGCTCGTTTCCTAAAAATAATTATACCAAATCATTAATCCTTCAATTACAAATTATCTTATTCTTAACTTTATATAAGCATTTCAATAATCCTAATTCCTTTATCAATTTAGCTTAATGTTTATGTATTTATAAACTTATTTAAAGGAAATCATTTTTAGATTTTATCTCTAAATTCTATCTATTTTGATTGTTGGAATAGGGAGTTAAATTAATTAACTTTAATATAGAGATAATTATTAATTAAAAGCTTATATCATTTACTTAGCATCTTTATATAGAGTAAGTTATCAATACATATAACCTTCCTTATTTTTCTTTACCATTTATCATCATTTTCAAGATTCTAATTACTTCTATAAAAAAGGAAGTTATTAATTTATAAGGCTATATCTATTGAAAAAAATTCCATAGAATAAAAGTGAAAAAGGCTATATTAATATAAGCGACTGAGCTTAATAATGGATAAAAAGAGAGATCTGATTATAGGATATAATGCTTCATCACATTTACTAGTATCTCATTTAATGAATATTATTCATTTAAGTATTCAAAACTTTTCTATTTAAGCTTTTATTATGAGCTGCAATCATTTTACCATATAGCACATTTATAAAATATTAGAATTAACTAATTATGAAGGAGAGAAGATTTCATAAAAAAGCTTAAGAAAATGCCTTGTTATGATTAAGCAGAGTTAAAGCATGGCTATCTTATATTTAAGATAGCTAGAACTATTTTAAGTTCCCAGAAAAGGGATAAAAAGAAGCTAAAACTTTATATTTATTTCCTTAAATGTAATCTGAGAAGAAAACTAATTTTTCCTATGATCTATAAAAAAATACTTAGGTTATTAATCTAAAAATTGATAGCTGACTTCTTATAGATAGGATTGTAATCTTTCACTTGAAGGCTCAAACATAAATTAGTCATTTAATAACTTCTTAATAAGAAACATATCTTTAGCTCTATAAAATAAAAGAAACATTTTACAGAGGAAAAGTCTGACTATTCCAAGCAAAATACATATATTTAAATCAACTTGGTATATGTAGAGAAATATTAAAAATTGAAGTCTTGAAATTATTCTTCAGATGGTTCTTGCTTAAATTAACACTAAAGCTTTAATGGGAATTAAATATAAGATGGAAAGATATAAATAAGTCTTACTAGCAGTAAGAAAAAACTTAAAATTAAGAACCTTTATAAATAAAATAGCGCCAAACCAAGATTAACTCTGGTACTATAAGCTCTTAACCTCCTTTATTCTAGTCCCTAATACATGAGACTCATTTTTAATATGTTTTTTAATTAAAAATATTAACTAAAATCTCAAAATAAGTCCAGCTTTAAGAATGTAAAATCTAGGCAATAAATTTTACAATTTTATAATTATTTTACTCCTACGTAGAAATAAAAGAAATCTATCTAGTAAATCAAAATGCAACAAACATTAATAGAAATTCCCTAGATAAGTAAGCTTAAAATTATTTAAGAACTGAGAGATAAAAAAGCTTTTAAGACATTTAATAGAAGCTAAGACATTAAGATATTAAAAAAAACAAGAAAGTTTAGATGATCTGCTTAGTAAACGAAAAGAAACATAAATTGAACAAGAAACTATCTACTTATCATACAAAAATCTAAAAATTAATTTAAAAGAGTTTAGTAATATAACTCTTCCAGAATAAGATAAAATATCTGAAGAAATTTCGCTTTCTAACAGAACATCCGACGCAAGTAGATAATATTCAAGCATGACTTTAGATAACAACCACATTCTAAAGTAAAAAATAAAAAGAATAGAGATTTTCCAGGCTTTAGAAAAATTTAGTATAATTCCATGACAAAAATATTAATTTCTTTAAAAAGGCTTTTCACTAAGTTTTATAATAAATCAATAACTAATAAAGTGCTTTCTAAGATTAACCACTAATAAAATTTTATAAATCTTAAAGAGGAATGATTACTTTCAATATCCATAACTTTATACCTACCATTTATATCCAGATAAAGGAAAAAATTAAAATAAAAAAATTTATTTATTAGTTTTAAAAGATCAAACGGAATAAGATTTGAAATAGACACGGTATTAGTTTAATAAGCCAATTGCATAATTCATTAAGTCAGAATTAGGTGAAAGATTAAAACTGAATGATTCAAAGGAAATTGAATTGGAATATTATCAATATCCTTATTTTAAACAAAAAATGAAGGAAATATTTGCTAAAATCATTTATTCCTTAATAAAATTAAAACGGAATAATTGAGAAATAGAAATAAAAGCTTTACTACTAGATTAAAAAGTCTTAAAAGTATTTTGAAAATTATGAAGAGGAATAATAAGATTAAAATAACCTTTTGCTGAAATAAATAAGTAAAAATCATCAATGCTTCCAGAAAAAACTAATTAAAACACTTCATAATTCTATATAAATAAAAAATAATAAATTACATTTGTAGTTAAATTGCTGAAAGTATATAATAAATAGTGTTAATAGTAATTAAGTAGATTCAGTAGAAATAACACTAAAGCACCAAAGGAAAATAAATCTTGATCATTGATGTTTTACTTATGAACTTAGAAAAGACTATGTTTTCTATCATATTTAACTTAGTTCAAGAAATAGAACAAAAAATTAATTAGATTCCAAATAACCTTATTGAGATTCTTAATATAATATTTTAAGATTATAAAGAAATATCTTTAGATTGCATAAGTCATTTTGAAAGAAGGATATCTAAATAAATATTTTGCTAAAAGTAAGTTTTGATTTTAGAGAAAGCACACAAATTTTGTATTATTTTTATATTATCTAAGCAATTAATATAAAGCTTATGTCTTAGTAGAACTTTGACAAGTAACTTAAGGCAATTTAGAAAAATATGTAAAAGTATTTGAGAAAATTTTTTAAATTATAATATTATAAATGTTCATACTCAAAGAAAATTAAAAGATTGATTAAATGAAAATTTAGTTGAATTCATGCAAAGGAAATTAAAAAAGGAAGATGTAAGTTTTAAAATTTAGGAATAGTTCGATGATATTTCTAATTTATTTTTTATGATTCATTAGCTAGACAGAGTCCTAGACAAAGTCGACTTGAAGTATGTAAAATTCAAGGAATCATTTTGAAAGTTAACTATCTAATGAGGAACAGAGAAGCATTTTTGGTCAGAAATGATTAAAAAAAGGCTATAAAATCACAATTAAAAAGTTTATAACGAAAAAAATGAGAAGAGTAAAAAATTTATTCTCTTATCATATTGACTACCTTTTATTTCTTAAAATAAATAAATATATTAAAGTGGTTCAGCCATTGTTAAGTTCATCACTTTTTCTACTCTTGATTCCAATGTCTTGATTTCTTTTTCATATCTGGATCATATTTTTTTCTTTGTTTTTAAATAAAAATGATTATCTCCTTTCTTTCAGATCTTGTAATTATTTCCGAAGATTGGAGTAGAAGAAAATAGAAGAAATTCAAATATTGTACTAAATGACACAATTAATTAAATTCTACTTCATAGAAACTTTTAATGGCTTCAGACATGTCTAGGATATTAACCAGTTCCTGCCCAGATTAGCGATATGTGAAGACAGAAGAACTCTGATACCTGGATTTCAGTGCCCGTTACTTCCAGTACTGATTCTGAGCCACTAATCAGCTTCTTGTACCAATAGAGAGAACTCTAAACAAGTAGGCTTATCACAAAAAGCAAGCCCATATTTATCCGTGATGGCATCTAACGCGAGAGTACTCGTAATGTAGTATACACTGCACCAGATAATCTACTCGGCTGACTAAGACACATCGTCCATTTTCAAAAAGTTAATAATAGCCCTATAATATCTTTTAGTACCTCTATTTAAAAAAAACAATCTATCAAAGCTTGCCTTAATTATTTAATACCTATTATTTTAAAAATGCTTATTTCTTTCAATCACAAATAAACTTTTTGCTATTATCATTATATAGAATAATTAAATTAAATAGTATAAATAAAATCTTTAACGAAATCTAAAATTTTATTATATAAACAAATAAAGAAATAATCTAGGTAGAATTACTTATTATTTCTTTAAATCATTAATATTTCCATACAAGTTATTTTAAATAAATTAATGTAATTAAAGAACTACCAAAGCACTTTATAAAATTATCTAAATCTGAAATTGTAATTATAAAAAAGAAACTTAAAGTAGAATTAAAAGGTCTTACAGAGATTTCTATGAAATCATTTATTTCCTTAGGAAAAAATAAAATTACTAAAGAAATAAAAATAAGTTTTTATTTTTAATATTTATCTCAAATCTTAAAAAAGATTCCTATTTGAAAAAATGTAGTTGTTTTACTATATCAAAACTTGATTAGATTATGATGAAGCTAATAATTCGAAGATATAGTTATGTAAATTATAAAATTACTAATGCATTATCTATAAATCTTTAGCATATAGTAATAAATTAATTAAGTTAAGGGATTATTTTATAGATTTAATTAGAAGTGATGAAAGTAAAAATTAAGAGAATAAAAAAATTCTAAATTATTCTTTTACTCGCTGCTTCAAATTATTCATAAGCCTTTTTTCCTTAATTAATTCAAGTAAATATAAAATTTCATACTATGATTCTTCTTTTAGTGAAAATTTCATAATAATATTGCTTTTATTCTAATAATTATAAAAAAAATTTAAAGTATTAATAACAATTTTCATGAGAAGATTTCTATAACTTAAATAAAAAAATGTATAAACATTTAGAATTTTATACAGCAAAATAAATATTTATTTTGTGAAATAAGCAAGATATTTCCTAAATTAATTTTTACTAATTGCTCTTTCTGAGCTTTTTAAAAAACAAAATTATGTTTAAGATTTTTTTAGATTTAGACAATTTAAAAATGTATCTATTACTCTATTGATATACAATCTCTTTATAAAAGATTTTATTTTCTCAATAAATTATTTACCTTTATTAACTAAAAAGAATATCATAGATAATCTTATTTTATTAATGATATAAAAAATCGTAAAATTATTTTAGCAATTTATTATTAAAGTTAAAACTCAATAGACTTAACTTTAATTATGTTTATCTCTATTAAATCTAATGAAGATATTTTTTTGGATTCTTTAATCTTAAGATATATAAAAAAAATTAAAAATTAACTAGTCTAAGGATGTAAACCTGATTTAAAAAGAAAAATATTAAATCTTCTAAGATAATTTAGAAAAGGAATGATTGAAAAGTTTAAAAATTATTATTATTATTTTATTAATAAACAATCCTTCAATCATCAAAAAGATCTTGTCACTTATTTATTTTTAAATCATAACAAAAAGAACATATATAAATAAATAAATGAAAATGATTATCGGGCGCGTAGCACTTCATTGGCTCGCAGCTCTTTCAATATTAATATTTAATATTAAAAAAATGTTCTATGCTTCTTATTAAAATTCTAGAGGTCCAATATGTCATGTCAGCTTCTCTTTTTTTAATTTTAACTATAGTAAGTGTAGATAGAAAATAAACTTAAAATAATTTAGAATGATATGATTAAAATTAAATTTCCTTTAATATTAAAAAAAAGTAAGAAAATAATAAATATCTTTATATTTTTATTAATTTAAACTATTTAAAAAATTAAGTTTTATTTTATCTTTTTGCTCTCTAAATTTTTACTTATTTAAATTAAAAGATAGATTAAATCTATTAAAAAGAAATTAGAAATAATTAAAAAAAAGCATAACAATTTCTATGAAACCAAAAATTTATAAATTTTAGGGAAATATAGTTAAATATTTATCTAATCAGTTTATATTTATTTTTTTAAATATTAAATTTTAACTTAAAGTTATACAAATTTTTCCTATCATAGTTCTCCTTTACTATAAGAAATGTATTTTAATGATTTGACGTAATTAAGATATGTATTACACATTATTATAAAAGATTGAAAAGAAAATAATAATAATGAAATTATATGAATTAATATAGCTTTAATTTTTAAGCTTGTAGAGTGAACTTTAGCTTTAGATTATATATTAAATTGCAAAGAAATATTTGTAACAAGATCTTTATTTTAAGGTAAATGTAAAAACGAAATCATTTATATATATTTTATATACATAGTAAAATAAATAAATATTAACTGATTAAACAAAATAAGCAAATAACTAACTTAAGCATTATATATAAAAATGTACAATACCATTACAAAATTTAAATATATAAAGTTAAATAAATAACAGATTAAAAGAAATATTATTAAGAACTGATAATTGGAAGTATTAGCAATAAATAACTATAATTACTCTAATAAATATCTAATTAATCCAGTAAATCAATATTTCGATTCATAAAAAAGAAATTAATTCTCAATTTCAATTAAATATTATTTATTTGCTTTTTTGAAAGTTGGACATAAGAAAATTTTCTTATTTTAAATGTTTAATATTTTTATTTAATTTTCTAATAATAATTTCAAATAAAATTATAGTAAAACAACTAACATTTAAAAATTAAATAAATTAGTAGCAGTTAACTAAATTGTTATTCGATCGAATATAATAGAGATAATTTTGATAATCTTTACTATATTTAATATATTACAATTACTAAAGCTAATTATAAAATTTTTTGCCTCATATAGATATTAGTATAAAGAATTAAGAAATACTTGAAAATGTAATTATTTACAACTATAAAATCTTAATTTTATATAATAAGCTTATTCTAAATATTAGATAGGCTTATTACTAAAATATTTAATTTACATTTTGAGAAATGTTAACTTATAAAAATTAGAGCAATGCTTCTTTAAATAAATATAATAAAAGTTAATTTTTAGAAATTATAAGAACTTAATAAAAGTATTATTTAAAAAATAAAGTGAACCAACTAATTATGTTTTTCGTTTAATATCAATTTCCAAAGTTATTTCTCTTAAAAAATCAAAGAATTTGCGTTAAATAAAAGTTATGAAGAAATAAAAATAAGGCTCGGCTAAAATACGTTTTGATAATTATTTTATAGATAAAACATTGATAAAAAAGGGATCTAAAAAAAATTAAAAAACTAATTTAAGCGTTAATTAGTTTAGAAATCTTATAAGAACTTCAACCTTGTAGTCTCAAAATCGGTTTTTCTACCTTTCGAAACCAATTCTTTCTTCCTTCTCACTGCTTCTCTCCTTGTAGGAATATCATTTTGGATTACATATCTATCCATTAGAAGGATAGAATTAGTTGCAAGAGTCAAAACACCCCTATGCTAATCTCTAATATTACTTTTCTTCTTATTTGGGACAAATAATATTTTTAAATGAAGTTAATTAGTTAAATTTATTTCAAAATTTTCTTACAAATCGGTAACCAAAAATTAATAAATTCTTATTAGAATATATTTATTACTAAAAAGAAAATTTTTATTTTCTATGTGATTCTATATTTACTCATGAAATCAATTTTTTCAACAATATATTGTAATTAAAAATACTTGGAATTATAATATTTCTTTAATTTTTTTGTTTTAAAAGTTTTCTTTTCTTAAAGCTTTATATTTATTCTTCTGAATGTTTTTTATTTAAAAAACCTTTTTAATCTATTCTTTAACTATATACTTTTTAAATGCCTTTTAATTAAGAGAATTTTATTCTTTTTTTCGTTTCTCGATTTTAAAATTGTTTTAAAAAGTAAATTTTTACTTTTTATCTTTGGAATGTTACTTAATATTTTAAAAGCTATTAAAGAATTTAAGCTTTACTAAATTAAATTAAAGTCATGAAGAAGTTTAAGTTCAACTTAAAAAGCATATTACTGGGATTTTTATGTAATTTTCTATCCGCAAATACAATCCGATATTTAAAAATGTTCCTTATGTTCTAGTAAAATATCTTCATAGAGATCCAACTTCTTCCAGTACTAAGCTTTAAAATCATTGAGAGTTAACTACTCCCTCCTACTTGGATCGTATGCAGCAAAAAATTACTTTCTAAATTTGCCCTCTAAGATATTCTAAGAACCTATTCTTAACTCAATATGAAATATTAATTTAAAAAAGCATTAAGTTATATGTTTAATAGATGAAATCTTGTAATAAGTACCATAATTTTAATTTCTAATTCTTAAAATTTATATTAAATTTAGAGATAAAAAATAGCAAATTCTGTAAATTTTATAGTTTTATACTTAAAATCAAAATAAATGCTAATTATATTGTATAATATCTTTAATTTAGGAAAGTTAATTTATTTAATGCTTTAGTATATAAATAAAAAAATAAAAAAAGTAGTTAAATTATATATTAGAATTTAGAAGATAATCAGAAGAAATTAGGATTTCAAATATTATCTAAAACTTTCGTAGTACGAGCCTTCGCTGACGACTTAATCCAATTGTTCTCTTCCTAGAAAAAAGCCTAAAAATTATTAAAAGTTATATCTACAGTTTTTGATTGAGTAAAACTTACAATTAATGTAGCCAAATGTGAAGTAATAGAATTCTTGAAAAAATCAATGAAAAAAAGCTAACTTTCTATTACTCTAAAGCTCAATGGGATTCCAATTGCTTAAAAAGATGAAGTTACCTATTTAGGATATTAGTTAGGAATAAAATAAAATTACAAATTACATTGTACAGCAGTAGCTACCAAATACAGAGTAGATATTTAAAAAGCTATTTCAATACTTTTTAAATATGGATTGATATCCCCTCTCAGCTTCAAAACTCTTTGTAGAACTTTTATTTTACCTAAAGTTGAATATGGAAGTGATATTATTCCGTGAGCTACTATTTCTAGAATGAAAGGAATAAAAAACAAGATAACAAAATCGTAAAGACTTATCTCAAGATAGGCGTTTAGATCTTAAGAATTCCCATTCAATGAGTCATGCTTTATTTACCTAAACTGGCTTCCTTTTGCACATACTGCTTTTCTATTAGAAAAATGCACTAAATTTAATTTACCATACTAGAAACATATAAAGAAATGTATCTATTTGTATAATTTTGACATGTCACATATTTGGAGTAAGATGGATTTTTATAAACTCACAGAGTAAAAAATAAAACATAAATTCTTAATGGAATGTCTCTAGGAATACACTGATGCCAACAGCAAAAAGAATTATAGACTAAATAGAAAATAATTAAAGTGTATTTCCTGAAATTACTTATACCAAATATAATAAACACTATATTAGAGAAACTATTTCTATCTATAAACTGAGGACTTTTTCTTATAATTTTCAATAAGAACTTAGTAATCGCCACATTAACGTTAGATATAACATTATTTGCTAATGTGGATAAGACTTTGATGAAGCTGATCATATTTTTGATTGCTAATTATGCAGACATTATTGAGGAACTTGAAAGTCATAAAGCTTTTAAAGAAAAAGACAAGAAGAAACTAATTCTTTATGACTAAAACTATATAAACAAACATTTTTCAAAGAATCAAATTCCTAAAATAGACAAATTAATCAAAAATTTTCATTCTAAATTACTAAAAAAGCGTATTGAAATGTTTAAACTACAAGATGAGCTTTTAGTAGAGTTTCTAGAAGAAAAAAAAGACAAATTTCATCAATAAAATAAATAAAAATATATGATAGAGAAAGAATAAGAAGAAGCTTGATTGACATTTACAAACTTTTATCTTTCAACATATTTGTAATACTTATAGTCTAAGATATATTTATTGCAACTATGTCTCAATATTCTTAAATATTGAAACTATTATATTTTAATTAATTAATTATATATTAGAATAAGAGACTAAAATTAAAATAGAAAACAATGTGAAGATTAAGATTACTTATTTTATTTCTCTTAATACAAAAGTTAAAAAAATGATTTTAAATAACTTGTTAACAAAAAGAAGAAAAATTTAACATTTAATGAGTATTAGATTTATAATTCTGTAATTAAAGTAATATAGAACATTGAAAAGATATTTAAAAAATTAAATTTAATTACAATCAGAAAATTTATAAACATTTGTAAGTCATAAAGTGGATCTAGAAGATGCATGATTCAAACTGGAAGATCTAATCTTTCTAAATGGATTTAAATTTCTGATAGAGTGATTATAGATCTATTGAAATTTTGAAGAACATACACATCTTTAAAATACTAAACTCAAGATTGTTGCTTTAGAAGAAAATCCATTAAAAAGTTTGTCTAAAATAATAAGCAAATTAAATACATTTTCAAACAATTTTAATTTATTTAAGTATATGATAATTGATTAATGGAAATATATAAATAAGAAATTTATTAGCATAAGTAAATTTTGTATATGCTAAAAGTCACTATCAAATTTAATTAAAAAAATATATATAAGATTTAATTTTGATTCATACTAGCTTAAAAAATCATTTTTTAAACTTTTTCTTATATTCAATTTTTATGTCTAATAAATTTTAATATAAGTATATTTTGCTAAGTTTTAGTATTATGTGCTTATAAAAATTTAAATTTCAAAATTTTTTTAAACATAATGAATACTTAACAATATGTTAAATATCACTGCATTATATTCCTTTGATATTTAATTAATCTAATAAAAATGTAAATATTTTTTATATTAGATCTTCTTTTATTTTAATAATTTTTGCTTCTGATTTAAATTTCTATTTTTTATTTTATTTTATAACATAATTTATTAAAGTGACTTCACCTTTATTTGGTTAGTCACGAAATTAGAGTTTGTAAAAGTTTATCCAAATAAAAAGTATAAAATTCCGTTTGGTGTGCAATAAATCTTAAATAAATTTTAAATTCCTCTCTTTGTTTCTTGATATTATTTACTCTTGAATTTACAGCATTGATTTACCTTGTGACCATATTTTTTACGATATCAACAACTTTTTTCTATTTTCTGATAGGAAAGTAACGGGTTCTGTACTCCTCTTGATTCTGGATTAGAACATTAGTTAAGCTTGATTTGCTCTAATTAACTAATTCTTTGGTCGAAGTTTTGTCTTAGATTCCATTCGATTTAGGTAATTTATCTTTACATTTCTTAAGAAGATGTCTATTAGTTAAACTGTTCTTTAGGATTTTATTCATTTAACAATCTGTTGATTGTTAGCATTAGAGATTAAGCTATTTATTTAAGATCTTACACTTCTTTTGCTAGCTTCTGATTATCCAATTTCAGCAAATAGAAGTCTTTAGAAAGGTCAGGTTATTGTTAAGTTTTGTTGGAGAGGTCTTTGTTTTCTTAGATGTAATTCTATATAATATATATATTAAAAATAATTTAATAGTAAATAACATTTGACAGCATTGATTAATAAAGAAAACTTAAGATATATAAAAAAGTTATTTTATAATTATATGCATATTTTCCATGTTGGTATTTTTAGTAAGTCTTTTATCATTTTTAATAATTTGTACCTTAATTATATTTTTATGAAATTTTCTATCTTTTGTAAGAAAAATTCTTTTTCAGAAGATGAAATAGGATGAAATAAGATGCAGGAGAAAATTTAAATTTTGTAAAAGCGTGTTTATATTAAAAAAAATTATTTGTAAAATTTTTAAAATTCTTCAGTTTTTAGTAAATCTTTAATTTTAAGATTAAAGAATCATCAAGTTAGAAATTTGAGAATTAGTAATCCATAAATCGATTTATCACATTTAATTTCCTCTTTTTAATCTTATTTCTCACTTTCGGGAAAAATTCTCGAAAAAGTTGTATATCATTCTCCTAAAATACTTTTTCTTTATCAACATACAAATTATACCAAATTAATATTATTTTGTAACTTCTGATTAATTACCTACTAAACTGACTAATGATGCTAAAATGGCAATATATAAAATAAAAAAAGACAATTTTCTAGTTTCTTTTGGATATATAAAAAAGAAAATCTTTATCCAATGGTTAATTTTATTTAATAGACTTAATTCAATTTAATGTTTGTTGTTAGCTGTAATTAATAAAATAATTATTTTATTTTCTTATTTTAGATCTAAAGGAGCAATAATGCTAATTTTATCTTATTTGAGACTTGAAATTTAATATTTTGAGTTTTTAGAACAAATATTCATTAACTTTTGAATTATTATGTTTCAAGAGTTTTAGATAGTCAATTTGAAGTGTAAAAGATAATTCTTTATATTAAATATAGTTATTACCTTATCAATAGTATCATTTTATAAACTCAATAATATCAGATTTCATTTTCCGTTTAATTTTGCAACGAAATTTATCTTTTATTTTTTCTTAAGTTGTTTTTATATTTCTGCTGATTAAAATGAATTTCAATATTCCTGTAACAGAATAAACCATTTTTAATAAATTAGTAGCTGAATTTTTTAAGAATATTCTTATTATAAATAAAAGTTAAAAGCAATAAATTAAAAAGAACGAATAATATCATTTTTTATTAAGGAACAAACAGACAATATAAAATAGATAAGTTATTAAAATAGTAATTAAGTTATATATTTCAAGGTACAAATTTATAATCTAAATAATAAACTTATCAACTGTATATCTTTATTAATTCTCATTATTTTTAAATCTTTTTATAAAAAATAATATTTTTTTAGTTGTTTGCATATAATATTGATATTTTTAAATTTTAGCGTTATGGCTTTTAAGATTAATTAATAAATTAGCTGCTGAATTTTTGATGAATATACAGATTGAACTTTTAACTAAGATATTACGCTTTTTGATTAAAATCCTTTCTTATTTCTAAGCATTAGAGATTATAAAAAAAACAATTTATAAAGATCTACGATCCAGAAATGAAAGATGAATATAACATTGAAAATTTCTGTTTAGGAAAAATGTTTATAAACTCTAATAATTGATAAACCAAATAAATATGACACTACAATAATAAATAATGTTATTATGCTATAAATAAATTAAGCTTTTTTATAATTAAACCCAATTTTAGTTGTTCAGATAATATAATTAAATTATTCTATTCTCATTTTTTTTTATTTTTTAAGTTTAAATATCAGAAAAGAGAAAAATCAAAAGCTAGTTTGAGTTCTAATAATTTTTTTAAATGAAATAAAAATATAAAAAGAAGATTAAAAAATTTTAAATTAGAGTAATATAAATATTCTTTAAATTTGTAATCAAAAAATGAAATAGTTTATATATTACCTATCTAAAAAAATTTACATTATTGTTATTAAAAAAGATTTTAATTTGATAAATACTAAAATAAATCTACAGAAAATATTTAAAAACTAAAGCAATAATTAAAAAACGTTATTAAAACTATTTCGTAATAATTTTAATAGCAAAAATAAATATATGAACTTTAAAATAAAATACCAATAATAAAATCATAAATTTATATCAAATTTTATTTAATTGTAATAATTTAGAATGAATAATGAGCAAATAATCATATATTTTTTTATTAGCAGAAACAAAGGACTAGTAGACTCAAGAAAAAAAGAGAAAAAAATAAGAAGAAGTATGATTGAATCGAATATGTTGAAACTTTTGCAAGGAGATTTTAAAAATCAAGAACGAAGTGAAAAGACTAAGATAGGTAAAAAGAGGAAAAAAATCTGAAAAAGTCAAGGTTCCAAATTTCGAAAAAATGGTATGTCTTAAACATTTTTATTCAACTGCAGAAAGCTGAAACTACTATCTTCCGGAATGGGTTAATATACCTCATAATGGAAAATTTTATCTTTAATAGCATATTATTATTATAAATTTTCATTATGAATATAAAAAATTCTATAACAATAAAATGAAATATCTTATTTTAATTAAAATTAAAAAATAAGTTAATTTAGAAGCAATAAATTTGCCTTTAGCTTATATTATCAGAAAAATTTAAAAGAATGTAAAAAAAGAGCAAATATTTAAATATTTTTGACTTAAAGATATTTAATTTATTTTAAATTGAGTTATTTCAATAAAAGCCAAACAAAGATAAAATTATATAATATTGCTAATTAATATATTCGTAATAAATACTTTTTGTTATCAACCTTTAAATAATTTAATAACTAAAAAATTAAAGAAAACTCAGTTAATAATCATATCATTAAATATAAAAGTTATTTATAAACATTTAATATATTGAAAAAATTATTGAAAAAAAATAATTAAAGAAAAAAATGATTTCATCAAAAATTATTCAAAGACAATTCAAATAAGAAGAGATATTTCCAAAAATTTATTATTTAATTTAAAACAGTTAAAAAATTAAAGAAAGCAAAATAATATAAAGATTACGCACCTAATTACTATTCTTTAAACATTTATCTGTAAGAAAGATATATAGACTAAGAAGAATTAAAATCCACATGCAGAAAACTAGATATTTTTGAACACATATTTAAATATAAGCAATATAGCACAACAATAGCCTAACTTAGAAAATTAAAATCAAAGATTATTAAAGAAATACAAAATGAAAATCAAAATAATGAATTAACAATAAAAGAATTACTTGAATATAATCAATTGAAAATAAACAAAATAACAAAATATAACTAATAAAAATAAAAAGAAATGATTTAATAATAAAAAATGCATGTAAACGAATAGAAAAAAAAATGGAAGCAATCAGAATCAAACATGAATTCAAACATCAACGAAAATAAGACTAATGAGCAGAGAGAAAAGACATTCGTATAGCTTTTTAGCAAACAATTTTTTCATTAATTATTATATTGAAAAAATGAATTACATATATTAATAAATTTAGTAAATGTCTAATTTAATTTTTTTCTTAAACAAAAACTTAATTTAATTATCTAGACATAATTATGTTTAGTAAAATTTAAAATTTTATTGAAAAATATAATCATTTTAAACTAAAAGATTCAAAGAAAATATTTAGACTATTTTTCATAAAAGTTTATATAAATATAAATTATTTAATTAGTATCAATTCATTAAATCTAATTTTTTCATTGGAATTTACTATAAGCACAATCAAGGTATTCTAAAAATAGAGGTTATCAATCTAAATATTTATATTTATATTATAACAATAAAGCATCGTTATAAGTTTTACTATCTCTGAAATAAAATAAATCACGCTTTAAAAAGTTTATTTGAGTCGAAAGAAAAGTTCATCCTATTATTTACAATTTAATAGAATAAAAAACTTAGTTTTTCTTGTAATAAAAAAGAGCTAAAATCTTTAATTTTAATTTTTTAATTAAAAAGAGATATAAATTAACTAAAGCTTGAATTTGGAAATTAATTAAGGATTTTACATATTAATAAAGTTAAATTTTTAATTAAAATTTTAAGATAAAATAAGTTTAAATAATTAAAAATGAATATTTTTGTATAAATTTAAGTATAGATAAGAATAAAAAAGAATCTGTTGAAATCTGTAAATTTATTATATAATTGTTTTATAAAAGTTTCAAATTAAAAGTTGATATAATTTTTTATTGTAAAAGAATTATTTCTGACTTTTGAAATGGCTTGGATAAAGAAAATTCAAATAAATTATTAATCTAAAATGATGATAAAATTAATTAATAGAAAAAATTGGATAAAAATTATGCAAAAGAAATTAAAAAATACTAAAAAAAATCAATAACTAAAGATTTAGATAAAAATAAAAATATATAAATATAAATAAATAATTGATTTATTATAGTGGGTCTGCCATTTTTAGGCTAACCACTTTTAAGTTTAAAGTTAGGTATAATTAACTTCAAATCTGTTTGGATTTTTTCTATCATAAGTCTTGGTGATTTTTAGGTTGCTATTTCTAATCTTTTCGATAGGTTGAATCCCAGTCGCTTTTTATTGAATTCGTTAACCGCCTATTAAATATAAGAAACTTCACTCTTTAGTTGTAATATTTTTTTCTATACAGTTTACATTCTTAATTGCAATAGATCCTGAAAATATTTTCCCATTAGTTTTTTATTATTTTCTTTTATTTTTATTAAAATTGGAAGCAGCTTCTTACTTTGTGCCCTGGTAGCTCGCAGTGTCAACATCTCATTATTTTCCGATATGAAATGAAAATTGTTGTAGGCTGTTGCTCAACATCCATCGAATAATTCACTTATATTTTTTATAAGAATATGCTTTCAATTAACTCTGCGAATTGGTTGAATTTTTCTTCTAATTTTTCTATAAAGATATTTCCTGATGTTTATTTTCAATTTTTTCTCTTATGAGTTAGTCATCAGATATTCTATTTTTCTTTCTAGTTCTTATACTGTTTTTAGGAGTTAAAATTTTCTAATTGCATAACTTGAAGTTCTTAAAGTACTTTTTATTAATCATATTTAGACTAAGATGAATCTTTTTAAGAAGAGACTTATTGCAAGAAATTTTCATTTTTTCTATTTATATAAAAATATAAAACAGAAGCTAATCTAAAACACAATATCTAATTAATTATTTAAAAGCTAAATTTTACTTTTTAGTTATAATACATTTAAAATTTTTTGACTATAATTTTAATATTTTTGTATTAAAAATTTCATTATAAATGAAATTATTTTAAAGAGAAAAAATATAAAAAAAATAAAAATTTTTTGACAATCTAAATTTTTACCAAATAATGTAAAAAATTTATAGCTAATTTAATATATTTTTAGAGAATTTTCTTGTAACCTTAACTAGTATAAATTATATTTTAATTTTATTTACGGTTTACAAATTAAGAAATTGTGGATTTGAAAAATTATATTTAATTTGTTGTATAAAAATAACATTTTTACTTTCAAATTTAATAATACAACAGTTAGTCTTGTTAAAATAAAATCGAACTTTAAGGTCAATAACTTTTATTAGTTAAAATTATAAATAAATTTCTATTAATGTATATAAGTATTTAGACTCTAAAAATATATCTCAAAAATATATTGTAACGTTTTTATTTTCCGTTACAACAATATTACATGTAATTTTAACAGATTCAAAAAATGTGAGCAGGCAATATTTTTTCAATATCACATTATAATATATAAAAAGCTAAGAACTAATCTAGAAATGAATCTATTAATTTGATAAGAAATACAAAAAAGACAAAAAATTAGCAATTAAAAAATATGATCATTAAGATTAGAAATAGGAAAAATTCAAGATTATCAGAAGCTAGCAAATAAATTGCATTATAAGAAAAAAAAATCGAAATATTATTACAAAATTATATTTATTGATACCTCATGTAGGAATATTTATTATAAAAATCTGTGCCTCATATTATTAAATATTAGCTTTAAGATTGATGAAATAAATTTCGAATTAAAGCAATTAAAATCAAAAACGCTTGATATGATGCTTTAAGATTATAGCAAATTCGTTTACCAACGAGTAGTTCATCGTATCATATAAGCATTTTTAACTTTTTACTTAAAATCTATTAGTTTCGTAATTATTAGAATATTTGATATTTCACTTCGTTTATCCAATTTATAAATTAATTTATATAAAATTATTATATCCATAATATTTTTAGATACTAAAAACAGAAATTAATCACTCTAATCAAATTCTTAATTGTGTTATTAGGTTAATGATCTTATTATTAGATTTTTGTTTTTCAAATTTATATAAAAAATTTATTTTCATTTATTTTATCATCTTTGTTCTCTTAAAACTTTTAATCTTTTTTGTTTTGCTTCTTTAATTTATTAACTTTTTTCATCCAAAAAGTGAAAATTATTTTCTAAATTCTTATTTTTTTATATCAATTACTATATTTATAGTATCTTTAAATTAAATATCAAGCAATTCATCTAATATATCATTAAATTATCTCTTAATCTTAATCTTAATTATATATTTTTACTTAAATTTATTTGCAAATATATAAAATTAAAAATGATTAAATTTCCAGTTTAGTACAAATAAATTAAAATTAATAAATTTAAAGCTTATTATTTATTTAAATATTCAATTGCTTTTTATGAGTAAAAAACAATTAATCTTTTTATAAAAATATTTTGTTTTATCTTTTCAATTTTTAGATACTTATGTTGGTTTCTATTAATGAAACTTCCTAATAATTTATAATTTCTATTTAGCTTTTTTAAATTATATACTTCTTAGGTAATTATCAGAATTTTTATTAAAAAACTCTTAAAATATAAAGTATTTAGCTTTACTATATGTTTATTAATAATATATTATTGAATCACTTAAAGATAAAAAATAATTTATAATCTTCTATAATTTTCTCTTCTTTAATATTAATTTGTTAATAAACAATTCATTATAATATATCTATATATTAAAAAATGGTTAGCTTCAAGAAGGGTTTTAAACCACCTAATTAATGTTGGAGAGAAAACATGGAACATTTTTTTCTACCACGTCTTCGCTTTAGTTAGTCCAACCTTCTTTATTACGAATGGAAACCAGATTTATAACCCAAGGTCTCAGATTACACGGAACCATTTTCACTGATTAAAGAAGCATGATATTATAATACACTTAATGCAAAAAGGATATCAACATATCTATGATTGGACAGACTTCACTTAAAGGAGGAGCATAAAATAGGAAAGGATTGAAGTGGTAAAAAAGTTACAACCTAAGCTATAATTTAATTAAAAAAATGAACAACTAATTTCAACCAACGTTCCTGAAGACTAAATGATAAGAGTCTACTAAAATGCCTATGATGAACTATCAGATATAGTGGTCGCAGTTTATTAACTATTATCTGGAAAATACTTATTTAGTAGAGAAAAAGGCCATAGACTAAGAAGTGATACAAGTGTTTAGAAATCAAATATGGAGCGAGTACTGACAAGCAGTGGTCAAATTCATCGTAAAATAAAATGGAATAGTATATTTAATATTCAACAATGAAGAAAGATACTAGCAATTCGCTTAATTCAGGGAATGAACATTCAAAGGCGTTAGAAATTTCTATCTAAGCAAGAAACTAAGAGGAATACTTTGACATTCCTAACTACCTAGTTTACTTCATAATAAACGAATATTCAAACATGAAGGAAGTAATGGAAGTAATGAGACAATATGAAAAATCTAGAGGAGAGGTATAGCATTCATACGCAACACTACAATGCTAACAGGTTGCAGTGTAGTTAACTTAGATTTAAAGGATATAAATGAAGTAAAGAGGAAACCAGAAGTAATAGACCTGAAAGGAAACAAAATGAGAATACAGCACCCAGTAAATTTTATCTGGTGTATATGCTAATTGAAAGGACACACAGATCAACAATGCAGAAGGGTGTAAACAGCAAAAGGGAAAAAAATACATCCAAGAAAATTAGAGATGCTTGATGGAGAAGTTAAATTAGCAATATACATCCTAGAATTAAAAGCAAATCAAGCAAACAAGAGGATAATTGAAGAAGGAGAGTAAATGATTATAGAGGAAGCAAGGGAAGAAGAGGAGGAAATAAAACGAGGAGAATAGGAAAATAATTGGAACAACTAAAAAATTAAATAATAAAAAGTTTTTTATGCTAAATGAATAAATAAGAATTATTTTTCATCAAGATGGAATTGGATATATGTAAGGCAGAGAAATAGAGAAATGTTCATAGAACTAAATAAAATAGAAAAAAAACTATTAAATAATAAGATATAATATAAAAAAAATCAGAGAAAAGGATATGATAGGATAAGTGATGGTAAAAACGCTAAACTCGAACAGAAGAAATAAGAAGCAAACAAAATAGCATAATGTAGTATATAAGGAAAAGTGTAAATTAATAAAAATAACAAGAAGAAATAGAACAAGCTTCGAGGAGAAAAAGATAAAATGCTAGATAAAAGTGAGAAGTAAGAAGTAAATTAAACAAACTTTAATTAGAATTTACTATGCTAAGAAACCAAAAAACAAAAATGAGCAATTACCCAACAACAATTAATAGGAAAAGGCAAAAGAAGAAGAATAAAATAGATAAGAAGAAAGAAAAGATAGATAATAAATGGAAAAATATAAAAAGGGAAAATAACTAATAATGAAGAGAATATGGAAGTAGGGAATGATAGATAAGATGAAAGAAAGATAGAGAAGGAAGATGAATAAAAAGAAGAAAGCGATGAAGAGGAGCAGAAGAGATGGGTGAAAAAGAAGAATAAGAATAAGAATAAGAACAAGTCATAAAAATAGGGACAGTAAATGTTATGGGACTAGAAGTGCAAAAGATGCACTAACCAAATTCATGACCCAAAAAAGTATCCACATAATGGCAATATAAGAGACTTAGATTGAAGACTAAAAAGATATGTGTAATATAGCAGGATATAAAAACTTAATAAACGTGGAGTCAAAAGGGAAAAGAGTAGCATTCTATATTAGAAACGACATATGTAAGGAAATTAGAGAGTATAGAATGAAGTCAATCAAATGACGTTTTTAGGAGGAGCGAGAGTGATGGCCATTTAAATAAGGAGAAAACTGGCAGTAATAAATATATATGCACCTGTGGCAAATGACAACTAATAATATGAGCCATTCTATAACTTAATGAACGAATTTAAACTATAAGCAACAGAAAAAGGACTTAATGTAATGATAATAGAAGATTGAAATGCGCGCATAGAGTAATTACTACCAAAGAAAACAAACTCAGCTGGTAAGAGAATTCTACAGTTCATGGAACAGAATAATTAAGATTGCCTTGATCCAATTGAATCAGGTACTTTCGTTCACTAAAACAATGAATATAAAATAGATTACTTTTTAATTAAAGAGATAATGAGAGAAATGGTAATAAAAAACATTTTTTTTACTCATACGTAATAGGGGAACATAGACTTGGTATTATATAGATAAAGATTGGTGAAGAAGTTATAAAACCATAAAAAATAGCAAAAATAAATTACCTACTATTAAAGAAAAAAGAAATATAAGAAAAATTTGAAAGATATATACAAGAAAATATCTAAGAAGAAGAAATTGAAAGCCTAAACGGTATGTAGACTTACAAATGATGAAAGAAAAAGATATAAGAAGGAGCTCAAATGATATGTAGAACAGTTAAACATAAAATTTTAAGATATATAAATACTCAGAAACAACAAAATAGTGCAATAAAATTTTCAGAAAATGCGGAAAGCAATTAAAATAAAGGATAAAGAACAACGAAGAAATAAATGAAAATCAGCAAAACGAGAAATATAGAGAATACCAAAGAGTAAGTTAAGAATACATTTAATCAAGAAAAAATGATAAAAGAAACTAAATTAACCTATCTATGGACAATGTAAATAAAGGAAACCTGATAGAAATGTGGAAGAAACTAAAAAATCTGCTTAATAGAAAAAATAATTAGTGAGTACCCTCATCAAAAGGAGATTTTAAGACTTTCAGGAACGAATGATAGCAGTTATATGAATATGGCGACAATTCGATACCAACTAAATTCTTAAACAAGAGACAAATAGTAGTAAACGAATATGAAATTTGAGAAAACATTAATTAATTGGCGAAATGAAAAGCAGCAGGACCTGATGAAATTTAAGTAGGAACAATTTTAGCTGGTGGTTAAAAATTAATAGAATTAGCTTGCAAAATGATAGTTAAGATGATTTAAGAGGAAGTAATACCTTAGGAGATGAAACAACAATACATAATATTAATATACAAAAAAGAAGGATAGACGAACCCGATGAACTATAGATCAATCTCTTTATTGAATCATGCTTTAAAAATCGTAGATGCATGAATTTCCTATCAATTGTAAGGATATCTTCGTAATGATGAAAGCAAATTCTAATATGGCTTCAAAAAAGGAAAATCATGCGCACTATAAATCTTCAATTTAAGAACAGTATAGGAATGGTCAATGCGGATAAAAAAGATTTATTTGTAATATTTGTTGATATTAAGAAAGCTTATGACTCAGAGCAAAGAAAGGATATATGATAAATCCAAAAAGATCTAAAAGTATCGGAATAGATAATTAAACTTCTAGCAAACTTCTAGCAAACTTCTACTGTGAAGAAGAAATTAAACTGAAAATCAATGATTAAGTAGCAAAATCATTCGCGACAAATAAAGGGTCAAAAAAGGGAAGCATAACGTCGCCAAGACTATTTAACTTGACAATAGCAAGATTTCTCCATAGTTTGGAAGATTAAAAGCTAGGAATTACGATAAACTATAAAAACGAAGAGGGATGAACATAAGAGATAAATGCAGGATGTTTTGCATACGCAGATGACCTAGCCTTAATAAGTGAATGAGAATAATTAGAGGAAGTAATCGAAAATTTAACTTAATGGGCAGAAAAGTTCAAATTGGAAATTGCAGATAAAACAAAATTAATTATATGAAAAGCAGCAGAAAATAGTAACCAAGATAATATTGGAAATATTATAGGAGTGGATAATTTAAGAATCGAAAGAGTAACGACCTTTTAGTATCTAGATCATATAATAGAAGAGAGCATTTGTTTTGAAAAACAAATGGAGAATAGATTAGAAGCAGCATAAAAAATGTAAACATGAATATTGGGAAAAATAACAATGAATAAGGGATTAACATCATATAATGCAGGAATAATGATAATAAACTTCGTAAGCTCAGTTTTTAGTTATGGGACAGAAGTGATCCCATATTGCGTATAATTTGTAGGAAAATAAGTGATGGAGCAACTAGAAATAATATAGAGAAAATCTTTAAGAACAATCATAGATGCCCCTTTTTAAGTGCAAAATGAGATGTTAGAATGCGAATTACAGTTTACAAAATTTAAACATTACCTATGGCAAAAAACGTTGAGATTAAGAGGCAAATTAATAGGAAACTAAGGAAAAACAGTAGACGGATTAATGTTCGACCTAAGTAAAGAAGAGAATTTTATATTTGAATAATATTGCAACAACAATAAAATTTGAATTAAAAATTGAAGACAAAGAAACATTTATAGATGATGGTAATAGCATATAAAAAAGAAAGAAAAACATTAATCGAGCAATATAGAATATAGAGTATACGTAGAAGATAGAGAAAGAATCGAGTAAATGATAACAACATTACAATATAGAAAAACATGATTTAATGAATATGTAGTAGGACCAATCAAATAACTGATATATAATAAAAATAGAAAAGAAGAAATATGTTACCTATTTAGAATAAGAACGAGATGTAATGGGAACTAGAATTGCTTAAAAGAAAGATACCTAGTTATGAAAAATCAATGCCCCTTCTGTAGCAATGCAAGAGAAAATGAAAGGCATACCATAGAAAACTGTTCAGAATAAAAAGAAGGAAGATAATAATGTATTTGAAATCTTAGAGCAATAGGAGTAGAGAGATAAGGAATGGCACTATTTGATATAATATGAGATACGGCCAAGTTCTAGAAATTCATTAGAACCTAAGAAGAGTAAAAAGATCTAAAGATAACTTGATAAAATATTATATCAATTATATATTAGAAAAAAGGAAAAGAGGATATAAAGAAAAGAAAATTGAAAGAAAAAAAGAAATAAGAAAATACTATAGAGCAGGAAAAGGACAATTTTTATGATTGTATAAAAGCTTGATCAAGAAGAAAAGAATTAGAAATGAAAATTAGTAAGATATGTAAGAAAAAATAAATTGAGCTTGCCATAAAGATCTAACAATGTGTAGATAGATAGAAGACAGAAGATCAAGTGATAATGTAGAGGAAAATATGGAAGATATGTAACTAATAAGAGAAAAATTTCTATTACCTGAAGACTTATTTGAAGAAACTGACATATAATGAGATTTAGAAAGAGCTGCGCACCAACGAGGTGCCTCGCGCTCTATAATCAAATTTATTTATTTATTAATTTATAGAGATTTTTATGAAATCATTTTGATTAGGATTTGATTAGCTTATATAAGATTCAAACATATGCTTTTTAATTTATTGAAATTTTCTTATAAGTATATTATTAAAAAAAATTATGCGACAACTTAAATTTTATAAAATTAAGTTTCAAAGCAAATAGTTTAAAAAGACTAAATAATATTTAATTAAGCCAAAATAATTATAAATTAGAAAACTATTTTACGATCGTTAATAAATAAAAAAAAATGGAAAATCTTAACAATTTAGTTTATTTAGAATTTTTTATGTTTAATATTTAAGTTTCAAAATTATGTAATTTTTAACTCTAATTTTATAAAATTAATTTGTAATTGATAAAAGAAATTTAACCAATCTCTCTTTTTTAACAGTCAATTTATTTATTTTAACATATAATTAAAAGAAAGAAAAGAGTAAGATTTTGAACTGTTGATTATACCTCCAATCCTTAGGGAGGTTCTTAATTGGATCTAATATCTTGAAGTGAATGCAGCTGGAAATTATTAAGTTTTAGTAGGGGCTTGAAATCTATGATCATAGATTATGCATTCAATACACATGGTGGTTTCTGTTTGCAGAAATAATCAAAAGAATATCCCCGTTATATCAGTAAAAAGGTTATTAAGTGTATTACTCATAGTGAAAGTTAGACTGTCCTTAATCTCTAAAAGTTAATAATCAATTAATTTATAAAATATTTAAAAATTAAAAAAATATAATTAAATATCTTAAATTGCTTCATCTGATTAATTACTCCAATTTTTACAAATTTTGCTTATCTAATTTAATAGGCTATGCTATTGTTTTTAAAAAATTATTTAACTCTTTCTGATGAAATTTCATATTTTAATTTTATAAAGCACTATTTAAATTTTTGAGAAGTTAAAAATATTTTTTAATTTGTTTTTAAACTATTATTAGAAATTTCCTATCAAAATTATATAAAATTTTAATTTTAAGAATTTTCTTTTTCAATTACTTCTTCTTTAATATTTATTTATCAGCAATTATTTCATATTTGTATAGATTTATGGTTTTCAAACTGTTGTAAGTATATTTATCTTGATGCAGTAAGCTTTATAAAAAGGTTAATCTTTATTTTCTATATCATTTAGGATTGGTAATTATTAAATTCTACATTATTTATTTTTTAATATTTTGCTATGTTTTTTAAGACAGTATATTAACGACTAACTAATTATCAATAAATTAATATGAGTTACTACAGTTAATTAAATTAATGTAAATTCATAAAACAATTTACTAAAATGGACTCTAAAGTAACTTATTTAAAATCTTTGTGTATAGAGCAAAGTATATTTGCAAATCTAAATTTTATCTCATAACTATTTATTTTGATTTATTTTTCTAATTTTATTATAATAAGTAATAAATCCTTTATATTGAACAATCATTTTTACTATTTTAATTACTAATTTATTTTCTTAAATTTATAAATTTTAAGTCTCTATAATTCATGATAAAGGATATACTAATTAGTATAATAGTAAAGGAAATATTTTGCTAATTTAGTTAATAAATATCAAATGTTTAAATAGATAAATTAAAATATGGGATTTTTGAGGTATTTATACTTCATTAGCAAGTTCTATCAGGAAATTTCTCTGGAAGATAATAAAATGTTCTAATAAACCTTTATTAATTATTGTAAAGTATTCCTCTTTTACATTGCTCAACTTTTTTGACACAATATTATCTTAAATAAAAATAAACAGAAACTACCAAACATATAAAAACTCAAGATAGTCAATGTTGAATGTCGATATCGAACTCTTAGAAGTAAAAACATTTTAGAAGGAATTTTAAGCTTAAAAGTTAAAATTAAAATAAATATTAAAAAAATTAAGCTCAGTTTTTTTCATTCTATGCAACAGACTTTTTCTAGAATTTTTTGGTTCACATAGTTTTTTAAATGTATTTTTTGATGTCAGGCTACTTACAAATATTTCTAAAGAATTTTTGTTCAAATTTAGAGTTGCAGATTTATGGTATAATACTTTATAATTATAACTGATAGTTTAAAGCATATTATAAAACTTTATCTTTATTTTATAGAATTGTATAAAATTCTGATCTAAGTCCTGTATTCTTTAGTTTTTTATTATTATTAAGATATCTAAGAAAGTAACTTTCAAATATTTTTTTAATTTAATTCAGCAAAACATAAATTAACTAATTTTCTTTTGTTTAAATTTTTCTATTAAAAATCAATATTGTTTCTTATAATTTTTTCATTAATTATAAATAAGTTTTAATTTGAAATTTTACATCAAAATATAACTAAAATTTAGGAATGAATGAATTAATTTATGTGGTTTCACCATTGATAGGTTAACTGCAAATTAAGAGAGAATCAAAAGTAAAAGTATACTTGGAAATTATCTTATCTGACCAGAATCTTCTCATTTTCTTCCATTTATTCTAGTTTTTCTTCAAATAGATTCGTTATGGCTTGATCTGAATAATTATAGTCAATCTCCATCATTAGGTATTTTTAAAACAGAAGAATTCTATTCTCTATCTATTACGTTTCTAATTCTTTCATTTGTCTTTAGATAACACATGACAAATTCCTTTCCACATTTTCTTAGAATTTTTATAAAGCTGCCAAATCAAGTTTTTATTTTTGTCCTCTTGATAAATGATTATAAATTCAAATATGCTCATTGGATCCTGCTCTGTAGTCTTTACCAATTGTTTTCTAATAAGGGAGAATTTTTATAATTGAAAAGATGGTGGGAGCTGAGAATAACCTTCGTGATTAAACTTTCTGGTTTTATGGCTAGGAACAAGTTCCTTTCCTGTCGCTGAGAAAGTCCCTGGTCAGAGTCTTTTTCTGAAGGGAACACTGTCTTTGAGATTATCCGCTCTTGGTAGGGCTTGAAGCCTGGCTGCTCATAGCGATGGAGCTCCCTAGCAGCTGTGCCTGGAGCACAACAGGATATCCCCGTTATTCCATAAAAAGAGAGCGTCGGATCGTGCATTCGGAAAGGAGTTTCCGGTCCAAAAACTTTTTTAGTTGAAATTAATTAAATTAAGGGAGAATTTTTCAAATATAGCCCCGTTTTCTTTTCTCTAATATATCTTTCAGAAAATTTGTAATGTTACAATTTATTTTTTTCTTTTGCTCACTTGTAGGGTTCGTATCAAATTTTCGAATTTGTAATTTCCTCATACTGTTTCTTCAAGTCTGAGGTCCAGGAAGGCTTATTTTTATTAGCTATTACTGATATTTACATTCGCGAGATTTTCTATTAGCTATTCTTTTTCTTCTTTGTATTATCTACAATCTTCTATTATATAGATCTCATCTTCATTTCTATAATTGCAGAATTAACAAGCTTCACTCTCTATTAGATTTCTTTCATTGTTTATGCTGCTCCATTACATTTGGCCCGTAGTTTAAATAAGTAGCATATTTCCTGTTTTCTGTGTTTGTTGAATCTTAGATAGTTTGGTGTTTCTTGTATGAATTATTCCATTCATTCACTTCTATATTTTTAGCAGGTGATCATATTCTACATTTATGTAATGGAATTTACATCATTATGGAACTTTATCGCTTTTTTATCAATATTTTTCCATTTATTCCTTTTCTGTTATCTTGTATTATTATTTCATCATTGATTCTTAGTTTAGGAGCAGTTTCTTCTGAACATTAACATACGCTATCACATTTAGTATTGTAATTTCAGGAATTGCAGTTCATTCTCCAGGATTTCGCTTTATGCGCAAAAAGGTACATCTATTACAGCTCTTAATAATCTACGTTGTATGATTTCCAATTTATTTAAAGAATTGTTTCCTATACCTTCCACTTTGAATGGAATACATTCGCTTCCATAACCAAATATTTGATTTATAAAGGATTTTATTATTATAGATGCATTATATGGAGTGATTCCTTTCTAAAATGTTAATTTGTTTAAGATACATACTTGGGTTTTCTGGGATTTTTAGATTCTTGATTCCATGCGTTTTTAATATGAAATGTTTTCTTATATCCAATGGTCCAAATACTTAAATTCCTTCACTTTCTCTATTACTATTCCATTTATTGCGATTATCTCTTAATTTTGTCATGCATTACCCTTTCATATTATTCATTTTGTTTTATCCGCGATTTATAAATTATAGCGTTATGATAATTATATAATATATCACTCATATCTTCTAGTTAATCTGGTTGAACTAATGCTACAATATCATCAGCATATGCTAGGGTACCTACATATCTTGCTTCTGTTCCCTGTTCCGTTTAGTCTGTATTGTAATCCCAATTTTTTTCCTTTATAATTTTTTTCATCATTTTCTTATTTTTATGCTGATTAAAAAAATAAAATACAAATTTTTTAATACTCTTTTTATTTCCATTTTAATATTTATTTTATTAATTGTTTTTTTTCAAAATTTAATTATTTTTTAATTCAAGCAATTATAATATTTTAATATATATTTCTTTAAGAAAAAATAATATATATTGAACCATCGATTAATACTTTTGCTAATTAAAGAAATTATACATTTTTAATGCAATTTTTTATACTACAATCTTTAATTATCAGGATCTTCTAATTTATATAAAGAAATTTATTTACTTAATAGTAGTTTGTAAAAAACATATTTTATATATAATTTTCAGTTATTTTGTTACTTTATTATTTATATACTTTTATTTTCATTATTCAGCATGAAAATTATTATATTTGCGAAACTTATTTTATCAAATTTTAGAAATGCAAATATAAGGAATTTATTAGTTTTTTATTTCTTTTTGGATGCGTATAAGATTAAAAAAAGATTATTTATAAAGTTATAAATTAAAATTTTTTCAGTGTTTCTAAATAATTTTTATTATATATATAAATAAACAGGGAGGAGTTATCTTCTAACTGAAACTGACTTATCAGGAAGTACCCCATAGGAGAAGAACCAGCCAAGAGAAGAAGAAGACAAAATCGAAGAGGCATCAAGTAGCATTAATGACGAAAGATGCCAGATACTAAGGTCTCTTAGGGTACCATTCCGATCGCAGCCCAATAGAAGACAGAACTCACAAGGGAATGCTAGCACTATGGGAGACTTCAACAAGGAATTTTTTAACTTTAAAAATCATTATTAAAGAGCTGCACATTATTGATGTGCTACGCGCTCTATAATCTCATTAATTTTTTTTATTTATTTATTATTTATATACTTAAAAATAATAAGTTGCTTTATTCGTTTTTATTTTTAATTATATTGCTTTTAGTAAAAATAAACTTTCTAAGCAAATTAAAAAAAAATTAAACTTTTCTACATCTTCTAATTAATTCTATAGTTAAGTAATTTCAGCATTAATATTAATATTAATTCGACTTAAAATGATATATTTATAATTTCTAAAAATTTTGCACTTTTAAATCTTATTAACTAATAAATGAAAAATTATGATAATTGCATACATTTTTTATTATAAACAAATTAATATTAATGCTTATGCTAAGTAGAGCGAATTTACGTTAAGTTTTTCAATATCTTATTTAAGAAGTTATTTTTTATCTATTATCTGATATATTTTTGTTTTTATAGATATATATGTTTAGTAAGTTTTTAAATTATTTAACATTCACCTTATTTATAAACACTCCATTTTACAACATATGTTTATCTATATTTATTATTGTAACCATAAATTGATATAGTTTTCATCTTTTACATAGTGTTAAAATGTATAAACTATTAAAACTTATATTTTTAGATAAAAATTATAATTTAAAATACTAAAAAAGATGAAAAAATTGTATTATTTATTTATGCTATTAATTTTATAAATTTGTTATGATTTTTTCATTATAGTTCTAAAAATAATAAGAAAGTAAAAAATGTTTAGTTAATGGATATATAGTCAATTAAAAGTGATTAAGTAATCTTTTCAAATTTTTTGTTGAAAAAAGAGAAAAAAATAGGAAAAATTACATATTTTTCGACTAGAAATTACAGAATCTGAAAATATATTTAAAAAAATATTAAAGAGCAAAGTTTTGAACTTATTCTAATAGAAGAACAATGTAAATGCTAATATAGCATTAATTATTTAAAATAATTTGTTCCAAAATATTTTTATATAAATTACGCTAGAAATTATTAGCAAAATAAATTATTTAATTAAATAATAAAGTAGATGCAATTAAATAAAAATGAATGAGTTTATTTTGAAAATGTACCATTTATTACTGATTAATTATTAAAAATGTCTGTGATATCTAACCATTTACCAATTAATGAAAGATTTGGAGTTTGAACCTATTTTTAAGAGCTCTCGTACTCGTGAATTTTACATTCATAATTCTCCTTCTTCTTCCGTTATTAATTAAGTCTAAGTATTCTTGTTCTTCTAGTTCAGAATTCTTCCTTATTCAGTAAACTGATCCTTTTTTGTTGCATCAGATCTGACTTTTCCTTTTACTAATTTTACAATAGTAGCATAATTTCTAAATATTGAGTTTTGGTTCAATTATTTTCGCTTGTTGAGGATTCTTCTCAATCTCCATCTTATCGAAATTTACCTACTCAAATGGAATCTGTTAGCTTTTCTGACTTTACAGGATGCTTTCAATGTGTTTATTCAAATCTTGTATCCTTTGCACTTAGAAGTTAGTTTGTCTAAACTACTCTTGCTAATACTTCCATAGGGCGTAAAACACCCTTCCCTATTAAGCCATTTATTACTGATCAAAAATCATATGATCAGTAAAATATTATATCTAAGTTGAAAATTTTTTTGTTCTAAAAGATGAAATTCTAAATTTTTAAGAAAACAAGCAAAAAGATTTTATTTTTAAACTTAGTAACATAAAATTGTTAAACTTGCAAAATTATGTAAAATAATATTTTTTACAATTTTCTAAATTTTCTATAAATAGATTACAGATTTTACTTTTTATAACTCAATAGTAAATTTAATTTAAATTGAAATATTAGAGTTTAGATAATAATATAGCAAAATATGAATTTAAGAAATATTTATGATTTATTTAGTTTTAGTTTTTATAGATATTTAAAAATACCTAAAAAATAACAATTATTTTTAGAACTTTATCATAATATAATTCATAAGTCAATTTATATATTGAGAATACTTATAGTAATTATTAGTAAATATTATTTCATAAAAGCTATCAATAATTGGACACTATTTGTTTCTGCTTTAAATAAATTGTTAGATAATATTTTTTTATTGAAGATAAAATTTTAAAAAGTATAGAAAATAGGATAAAATATAATAATAATGAAAATAAATATTTTTTAATCCTTAAAAAATTATAAAATAGTTCATAAAATTAAGGACAATGTATTCATTTTAAATTAAACAAGTGGTATCTTTAAATACCAAAACTATTTTAATAAAAGCAAGATCATGTCATCATAAGAAAATTTATAAATTAATAATAAGAGTAAAAAAGTTGCATTTTTAGCGAACTTTTTAATTGAATGTAATTGCTTATTGATCGACTTGATTATATTTATTACAAGCATTAACCAATATTTCTAAATAAGGAAACTGTTTTTTAATTTAATTTAGTTTAGTTTAGAATATTAAATATTTTAAGACTTGATAGTAAGTAATTCAATGTTTAATCAAGTTATTACTAAAATAACTATATCAAAGTAAGACAAATTTTTTATAAAAAGCAGCCATATTTACGGTTAGTATTCTCATTTTAAAAGAAAAACTCGAATTTAAGGCCAATTTCATAAAAATTTAGCAAAGTTATATTTTTTAATTAATTTTATTTCTTCTTAACTTAAATCAAAAAAGTAAAAATTTCATATAAACATCACGAAATGATACACATTAAATTAAAAAATAATTGGTTAAAAACACTATAGAAAATAAAGTTAAATATTTTAACAAATTTATTATAACTTATAGTAAAATATTTAATTAGAAAGAATAAAGTAAATTTCTTGGAGATATTGAAAAATGTTTGACTAAGAATAAAAAAATATTTTTGTTTATCAATTTTGAACTTAATTAAAAGCTATATGAAATAAAAATTTAATTACAATTTTATACTATAATATAAAAACATATTTAAATATAAAAAACTTAAAATTTATATTTTATTAAATAAAAAAGCATCTTCTTAATTAATTGAAAAATATATGAAATTAAATTAAGTATAATAATAAATTAAAAATTAAATTAAAAAAGTAGGTTATCTGATTTCGCAGATCTTTATGAAATTTGAGGAAGAAAGAATTGCTTATTTATAAATAAAAAAATGCAGAATAGTTAATATAACCAAAGATTTATGGATAAAATTGCTTGAATCTAAGAAGGAATAAATATTGATCTAATTAATAAGAATTTTATAACTTAATTTATTTAAAAAGTTTAAATATTGAACTTTGTAGATTTAAAAAATATTTCTATCTCTTTTTATTACAAAATTTTCAATTAAATCTCAGCAAGAATCTTTTCGATAAAAATGTTTAGAAAAGAATACCGTAAATATTAAAAATCCTAATTTTTATACTTTTAGAAATCTTCCAATAAAATATACGTATGATTATGTTTAATGGAGTTTTAACGATAAATTAGAAGCTACTTGATTCCTTGATAATTAAAAAGATGATGAGCTGAGATTGGCCTTCTTGACTAAATTTTCTGGCTTTATGACAAAGAGCAAGTTCCTTTCTTGTTGCTGAGAAATCACTGATCAGAGTTATTTTCAGAAGGAAACGCTGTCTTCGAGATTGTCAACTCTTGGTAGGGACTTGAAATTTGGCTGCTCATCGCGACGGAACTCTCTGGCACCTGTTTCTGGAATACGACAGGATATCCCCAACATTCCTAAAAAAGAGAACGTCGGGTCGTTTGGCTGAAAAGGAGTTTCCGGTCCCCACAATTCTTTAAGTTAAAATTATTTAATTAATTTTGAAATTCTAAATTAGTGGACATAATGAGAAACTTAAATAATTGTTATTAACTAAAAAATTTAACTCTAGCTTGACTTCCTTGGAATTTCAACCAATTCCAGCTATATATTTTTTATCAAAGTTGAATTCCTCTACCATTTTTTTATGTGAATTACTACCATTCCAATTCAGTCTCATTTAGGTCTATTCTGTATCCAATCTTTTTCTTGTAAGTTTTGCTGTTATTTATATATAATCTTGCTAATTCTCTTCATGTCCTTTAGTCCTCCTTTCTTTTAAGTCTATTATAGTCATAAAGATGTTTTATTATATGATGAGAAGAATTAAAATATGAGAAAAATATAACATTTTTTTAAGATAATTATTTTTTAAGTAATATAATTACTATATATTTGCTTTTTATTATTAAAAAAGTTCCATTCTTCCTATTCTCAATAATGTTACTTTTCTATAGCACTTTACCTTTTTTTAATAAAAACTTACATACTTTAATACTTTTTTTCTTTTTTAGAATTTTAAAACTTTATCAAATAATTTTCATCTTTTTTAATTATTAAACTATAAATATATTATAATTTGATAAATTTTAGAATTTTTTCTTTTTTACATTTATTGATTATAGTAAGGAAATATTTTCTTAAAGTTTTCCAAAATTATTTAAATTTTATTAAGATTATTTAGTTTATTTTTACTAGAAGTGAAAATAATAGCTTATTAAATATTAAAAATCCTAAATATCTCCTTAAATCATTTTATAATTCTAAATAATATTTAGCTTAAACCTAGTTTATTCACTAAGTTCTGATTACTTTTCCTTAGTTATTTTATCCAATTATTTATTTTTCAAATAGTCATTAAGCAAAAACATAATTAAGAAATTCTTTTAGATATTATAAGTTTAGTTATACATATACAAAACTTAACAAGAACAGAGCTAGGGAAATAATTTCAATATACAAACTAAGAACTTTCTGCTGCAATTTTTAATATGGTTTGAAGAAAAGATTTTATAAAATAAAGCATTTAGAAGTTTGCAATTGTGGAGAATTGGATATTTTCGAACATATTGAACAATGCGTATCTCTAAAAGATTTGCTTGAAGTATTTAAAGATTTAAAAAACTATGATTTACTTAAAATTGTGACTTATAATTAAAGTTACCTTAATAAAAATTTATTAACCCATAAATAGATAGAAAAGATAGATTTTAGAATAAATGCTTCCATAAAAAACTATTTCGAAGAAGAAATCTAATTATTTAACAAAATGTCTAATTTTTATAAGAAATATTGAACTAAGAAAGCTTTCGAAGCTACAATGATGATGAAGAAGAAGATAAAACAGATATGGAGCAAGATAATTTGTTAAGGAATTTTGTTAAACTTACTTATTACCTATATGAAAATATTGTAAAAACATATTTTTTATTATTATATTATAAGTTTCCTTATTATTGTTGAAAAATTTAATTTTTATGTTAAAACAAAAAATTTCCATTAATTTAAAATTTTTAAAATTAATAAAATTTTATTAGCTTAAATTTTGTTTTATTTTTGCTTTTTACTATCGGAAATTGATTTCATTATACTTTTAAATTTATTAATTTTATTATCTTACTTATTTCGGGATAAATATTTTGCTATATACTAAAAAATTTTAAATTGCTTTAAAAATTCAAGAAAAATTTGTATAAGATGAATTACATAGATTAGCTTACTTTTCTTAAAACAAATTTAAAACAAATTTTTTTTTACAGTTTTCGATTCTATTTTCCTATAAATATAAAGTTTAAAATCTTTAGGATTATTTTCACTATTTTATTTAAATAACTATCTGAAATAAATTTTGAGTTCAAACTTTTATGGCTTTTTAAAAAAGTTAAAAATTAATTCCTTTTATTTATTTAAAAAGCATAAAAGCTTAGATTCCAAAAACACGGCAGAAATATGAGGAATAAAAAAAGTCTGCAGAAAAAGATTCGCGCTGAAATGACGCCAACCTCGGAGGAAAAACCAATAAAGTAAGAGAAGTCTGTTCAAAATCAGGAGGCCACAAAATTTAATCCTTCTAGTCGGATGATTATGAATTAACTCGTCAAAGTTGTACTAAATCATCAGGAAGATATTAAGAAACCCTGAAAAAGAACATTAAGCTGACAGAATTGATAAAAAATGGAATATATAATACTTTGGATTTTCAAATGTTAATTAGGAAAGGGAGATTAATGCCTTATGAAACTATCAACGAGAGTAGTTAAGTAAGACAAAGTCCTAGTTAAAAGAAATTTAGAAACCGAATAAAAATTGAATCAGAATTTAGAGTTTAAAGAAAGAAATATTAAATTAACAGTTCTTTTATATAGCAAAATGGAAATAGAATAAAGTGAAAAAAATAAATAAAAACATAAAAATTTGAAAAACGAAGAAAAATTGTTACTATTTCTTAAGTAGTACAAAATATAAGTAATACTGGAAATTTTTAATTTTCAAAAAATAATATTGGAAGAAATAAGGCAGTAAAAAAAAAGCTATATTGCACTAGAATTGTGAAATATGAAAAATAAAAGAAAATCAAGAAACAATAAGACTGATGTTTACAGAACCTGTAGTCAGAAATAGGGACTAAAGCAAATGGAAAATAGATTGAAATTAAAAACTTACTTTAAACGTAGATATATGTAATCGATTGCTAAAAATCTGAAATAAAATATAAAAGCTATCACATCTTTAATGTTTATTCAAATGATTTTATTAATTTTAACATATTTAAAATAGAATATTTACTCAAAACATTACCTTTTAAGAAGGTGTCTTAATTTTATCTAAAATTCTAATTATATATTAATTAAAATTATAATTTATAGTAATAATATTCAAAATCAGTCCTATAATAGCAGTGCTTTTATTTTATTTTTCTTCAAAAAATTAAAATTTTGGAAATAAAAATAACTAAAATGACTATAAATTTAAATATTATGATAAGCATTTCATTATTTAAAAATAAGCATATAACAAATTTATCCAGAAATTAATTAAAAAGAAAACTTTGCATATAATTATTTATTAGAAGCAAATTACACTGTATACTATTTATATAAACATCGTATCGAGTATATCAAAATACAAAATTAAGAAGTTAAAAGAGATGAAATTGGTATGTGATAGAAATACTTTTTTCGAAATAAAATTTATTTAAGAATTATATAGTTTATAAATTAAGTATTTAAACCATATCTAAATAATAAAAATTGAAGATATTTTGACTTAAATTATTTATTAAAATTAAACATGTAAATATAGTGTCAAAATAAGAGTATTCATAGTTTAATTATTCAAATAGAATCAAAATGGTAATATTTATTAAATATATAGTTTATGTTTGAATTGATTTGCACAAATAATAAAATTACATCATCCACTTTTTTACAATAAGGTTTTTAGCTTTATTTTCATTGAAAATCATAAATGTTAAATTACCAATATATGTCTCACAATAACTGTGAGTTTAAAATAGATTATAGGTAATAAAAATAAAACTTAAAGCTTTACTTTTAAGAGTAAAATTTATTGAAAAATTTATTAAAATGCTATTAAAATATAATATCAACTAAACTAATTATAATGAGAAATCAAATCAGGACTTAAATCATTCATAATTGTTAATGTAAGAAAATCTGAGATACTATCTAAATAGTCAATTTTATTCTAAAACTTAATAAAGAGTCTTATTTCTTCAAAAAATATAATGCGTTGCTTTCATATAATTATAACATGAAATGAAATTATAATCAAATTGGACATTTACTTAAAATATCTTCTGAAAAACAAATTTCATTTTGAAATATAAACTATCTATATTTTATAATATAGTTAATTTATTACATAAGAAACAAGTTATATAATTTATTGATTTTTTTAATATCAAAAGCTTGCTAATCGAAATTAATATTGTATGAAGCAATTTATTCCTAAAAAAAGTGAACAAAAAAGATTCTATATTAGATATGATAAAGCATCGAAAGTATATTATAATATATCTTTTAGAAATGAATATTTCCAAATTTGCTATTATTTTTATTAACGTTATATAATAAATATAAAGTTTATTAACTTATAAAAAACCTAAATGTTTTACTTTTCCTAGAAATCTCATCATTCTTACTCTTTCAAGTTGCAAAACATTCTTAAAGCTTTTCTTTTTAACCTTTTTAAGTTTTCTTTAGATTTTATTTTAACATTTTTTTTTAATTTTCATAATTTTTGTTGCTTTAAAATATTTTTTTTAACTTATTCATTTTTCTTCTTATTTATTTTTAGTTATTTTTTTCATCTTTTTTTTAAACTTTTCTTTTTAATTTTTTTATATATATTTTTTAATTATTTTTATTTTCTTCTTTTTTTGCTCTCTTTCTTTTTGTTTTTTTTGTAAGTATAAAATTTTGTATATTCTACCTATAGATTTCTTTGTCTTTTTTTCATGGTTGACTGCATTTATGGCTTTTATTTTTAAATTTTTTATTAATTTTTAAACCTTTTTTTTTCTTTTTTTAATATTTTTCTTTGGTGTTTCTTTTTTAGTTTATAAGGTTTTCTAAATTTTTTGAAGTTTTTAAATCTTTTTTAATTTTGCATCGAAGAAAATTATTTTTTTTAATTTAAACTTTTTATCAACTCTTTATTTTAAGTTTTTTTTTCTTTTATCAACTTCGTTTTATTCCGCTTAAGTCAAATGTAAAACTTTTTTTTCTAAAAGTTTTTGTTTTATTTAGTTTCATTTTTTTTTTATTCTAATACTATACTTTACTATTTTTCGACTGCTCAAATTTTTGTGTCATGTTATTTTTAAGAAATTGTTTTATATATATAAGATTTTTTATTTTTTATTTATATTCAGTATTAAATTTTTGCTAAAGAAAGAAAATAATCAAATTTTAAAGCTTCAAGCTTCGGATTCTTTTATAATTTTCTGATTTTAACTTTTTTGCTTTTTCAATATTCAAAATTCTTTATTTTAAATTTTTTTCGTTACTTTTAATAAAAATCGTAAAAAGTATAAATCAAAATCAAGACTTAAGATTAAAAATTGCATCATTAACGTATTTTTATTATATAATTTAAATAGGATGGAAAGCCCTTTCCTTCTGATGCTGCTTGGAGGCCCAACAAGGCAATTAAAAAATGAGCGCGGGGGGATGAAGAGAAATAAATTACAAGAGAAGAATGATGCGACAAGCTAGAGAACTCTGAATGCCAGGAGGAAATTTTCTTCATCAAAGGTCGGGGAAATGTACCCGTAATCGCATATTGCATCTTATGCTTTAGCGGAAAAATTACACGGACGTACTGCAGGAAGAGGAAAGAAGGATAGAGAGACCCATAAATTTTATTTTTCGACATTAAATAAAATTAATTTAAAGAGCTATGCACCAACGAGAGTACTACGCACTCTATAATCCAATTTATTTACTTATAATCTTTTTAATGCATTACATGACTCATAAAGATCTGATTATTTAATCTCAGACAAAGTATAAAGATATAAAATTAAATTAAAAATGTTTAAATAAGAAGAGACTAGATTTTCTTCAAAGCAAATAAGTTTTATTGGAATCATCTAACAAGAACTCTTTCTTACTCAAGAAGCTCATTTGTTTACAGATCTTCTTGCAGATCCTTTTAGCTATTATCACAATGTAAGAGGAATTTTCATTATAATTTTTTTTAATTATTTAATTTATTTTTTCTCGTTTATCTTTTCTTATTTTTTGAATATTTTTTTATTGAATCTTATTTATATTTTTATTATTACGTTTTGATTTCTTGAATTTTTTTTAAAAGTTTTTATAAATTTTTAATGTTTTTTCAATTTTTTTAATTTAAGCTAAAGATTTAAACTTTTATTGATTGCTTTTTACAAATTAATTTTTAACTTAATTTTCAATTATTTTTATCAATATGTTTTCTTATCATTTTTTTTATGTTTAAATTTTTGTTATCTTTTATTAATCTTTTTATTTTCTTTTTTTTGTAATAATCTCATTTTACATTTAAAAAAATCCTTTTTTTTTATGTTTTGATTCTTACTTTATTTAATTCTATTTTTGAGTTTTTTTTGAAAGGATTTGTGATTTTTTATATATTTATTTATTTATTAAAAAAATGATTTATTAAGACCGAAAGTTTAATTATTTTCTAATTCCATTTTCAATTTTTTTTAATATATTAAAATGGAAGATTTAGCTTTTTTAAATAGGTTTTTTACATGAATCATTTAAATTGCTTTTTTATTTATTTAAATTTAAAAATCCAAGTTATTCATTACGACTTCCATTTTAAGTAGGAATTTTTCCACTTCTTCATTTATGATTTTAGTTCCTTAATAAACTCTTCATAATTTTTTTTGATTAGATAGTTTTTTAATATTTTTAATTTATTTTACTATGAAGTTAATTTTTTAATTTATTATCATTTTAATTTTAATTTTTAAATTTAATTTTTTGATTTTTTCTAGAAATTTCATATTTAGAACTTTTGTTAATTAATTTTTCAATTATATATTTATTTTTTGTTTAAAATGACTCTTTAATTTTTTTAATCAAAAAGATTTTTTAATAAATATTTAAATTGCTTTTATTACAATTTATTTTTTAAAAACATTCAACATTTTCGAATTTTTATTTAATTTTTTCTCTTTTTTCACATAAAAAAACCAAATGCTGTCCCTCCAAAAATCTTTTTTAGTATAAATCAATGAAAAAAAATAAAGTTTTAATTTGCAAAAAATGTACTTTCAAAAAGTGTTCCAAAAAAAAATGTCAATAAATATTTTCACAAATTGTTTTCAAATTTAGTTTTTCAAAAACTAATAAAAATATTACTCGTAAAATATAAAATAAAATATGCTTAAGCCAAAATTCGTTTGCTAGTTTTTAAATATAAATTTAAATAATTTAAAAATACTAAATAAATTTTTAACTATTTTTACCTTAGAATATGTTTATTAACTATCTAGTTTAAAATTAAAAAAAAATCGAAAAAATGTTTGGAAATTTAAATATTTCCATTTATATATTTTTTTAAATAACAAAAAAATAACCAAAAATTTAAAAATATTTATCTTTATTCATTAAATACTAAAAAAAATAAAAAAATAACTGTAATAAATTGATAAAATTAAAAAGACATAATAAAACCTATAGTCTAAATTCTTAATATCCTTAAATACAAAATACTAAATATTAAGCAATATAAAGATCTTTAAATAAACAAGAAACTAACAAATAAAATATATATGTATTCAATAAAAACTAAACTAAAAGACTTTAAATCTTTATAAAAATTTAAGAATAATAAAAGATATTTACATAGATTTATCTACTTTTAATAATAGCTTCTTAAATAGTAAAAATTTAAAATAGTCTTAAGTAAGTTCACGTCTCCACTCTCAACTTGCAATCTTCCACTTTCTCAACGTTCTATCCTCAGATCCAGATACTAACCATCTATTGTCACTACTCAATGCGATAGATTTTACTTCCCATGCGTGCCCTTTAAGAGTCTAGATACACTCACCCGTATTAAAATTCCATATTTTGATTGACATGTCATCAGAACCAGAAAATATAACACTTGAATCAGTACTAAGCTGAATACTACGTACAATACTTGTGTGACCTTGGAGAGTACGAATACATTATCCAGTAGAGAAGTCCCATATTTTAATTGAATTATCACACGAACCTGATATTATATATTGATTATCCAAAGACACAATTACCGATCAAATAATTTTTGAGTGACCAGAAAGAGTTTGATTAAGCTGACCAGACTGGAAATCCCAGATCTTGATCATCAAATCATCACCTCCCGATACAATTCATTTCTGGTCACTAGTTATTGCTACCGAGTTAACTCCATCCGTATGTCCAGCCAAAGTTTTCGTACAGTTTCCCGTCTGAAAATCCCACTTCTTGACCATTTTATCATCAGATGCTGAAATTATTCATTTTTAGTCACTTGATATTACTACAGAGAAAACTGAATTTGAATGTCCCTTCAAAGTTTTTAGGAGAGTACCAGTTTGGAAATTCCAAATCTTTATCGTTTAATCGTAACTTCCCGATACAATCCATTTCTGGTCATTTGTTATTGCTACCGATCTAACGAAATCCGTATGTTCATCCAAGGTTATTAGGAGAACACCTGTCTAGAAATCCCAGATTTTGATTGTACCATCAAGACTTCCCGATACAATACATTTCTGGTCACTTGTTATGGCAACCGAATAAACATATGAGGAATGTCCTGTGATGACTTAATCTAAAAATATTAAAGATTTACCTTAAGCTTAATCATAGCTGATTTAGCTTATAAATTTTAAGAAACACAAATTGGGCAGGATTTCATATTTAAAAATAAGAAGTGGTATCTTTCCAAGAGAATTGTTTCGTTTTCTTTAGATTTTTCGTAAAAAAATACATTTAGCAAATTGTATTTCTTTTTTCTTCATTTTATATTTTTATAACTTATTTTAATAATTGTTAAATTGTAGTAAGTAATCTTATGAAAATAATTTTCCTGACTTAATTTCAATACAATTATAAACTTAATTAATTGTTTATTGTGCATATTTATAAGTACTCTATTGTTATTACATTGTATTCTAAGTTCCTATTTTTGCCTTAAATCTAAGTAGATATTAACTTGATTTTAAATAGTTCGTTATAAATAAAATTTTACAATTTTACTTATTTTATATCATTTTGCTTTCAAATAAAAGCATAAAGATTATATCAAAAGCTAATTCAAAGAATTAGTATCCTAATTATAATATCTTTTCTGTGTATCTACTAATTATAGTTCATTTTAGTTATAAATCAAAAAACTCTTAAAAAGGAAAACCTTACTTCTTTATCCTCTTTCAAATGATAAACAAAATAATACATTATAGATACTTTAAAAAATGCAGTTATTATTAATCATTTTTCACTTATACATAATCAATCAATTGAGTTCTTTAAACTTTTCTATCTTTAAAAAATAAAAAAAAAAGTTAGTTTCTTAGTAACAAGTTTATATTAAAAATGCATACATATAAAAGTATCAAATTATTGTAAACAAAGTATTTAACTTTTGTATTTATAAGCTTTAATCATTTTATTATCTAGTTCTTCTACTATTTCATTAACATTTTTTATTTAAAAAGATCCATCTTAAAATAATAATCTGAAATAATTTATTATTTATATTAAATGCTTATTCTAAATAAAAGTTGGTTATATAAATTTAATAAATAAAGATAAAGTAGTAGAAAGTAAATATTTAAATAACTAGAAATTAAATCTTTACATTATCACTTATTTTAGTCATTTTTTAATTGTAATATTTTCTTTATTTAATAAAAAATGGAAAAAACCCGGGAATTTAAACCTTAGATTCTAACCTTAAAGATCAATCTTAAGTCTCAGTTAACTAACAAGAACCAAGAATTCAAAAAAGATAAATCTACTCCTGTTAAGGATTGGGAAATACGGAATTTCCTAACAAACTGAAAAAACTTGAGAAAACCCACGAGTAAGATATTATTTAGCTTTATTCATTAATTGAGAAAATGAATACCGAAATATAGATCCTGAAGGCGGAAAACTTGAATCTTCGGCTTCTTTTGTAAGATAGAAAAAAGGAAGATCAAGACTTGGTAAGTAAAGTTTAGTTTTAAATTGAAGCCTTAATTTCCTAATTTGAACTATTGGAAAAAAACCTATAGCAAATCAATAGAAAATTAAAGAAGAAAATCGATTACCAATCAAAAAAAACTAACCTCAAATAGATAAGATGGAAATTGAAAAAATATAAACAGAATCAAAATTTTAATTAAAGCCTTTAATAAAACGTTGCTATTGTTGTCAAAAGGCTTGACATTTTTGGAGGTATGTCCGAAGTGAAGAAGAGTACTTGAGCAGCACCGTAAATAATTTGGAACGTCAAGGAGTCTATATTGTAACTACTCTGGAGGTATTTACAGAAAGAAGCTGATATTAAATGATTCAAATGTGACACTAATCAAGCAGGATCTTGGTAATTAATAGCAACAGAATTAATAGCTTTAAAAGGACAACAATGTCCTTAGAATTTGTTTAGAGAAGCTGGAGAAAAATTACAAGAAGATGGAAGAACAATTCTATGAGTTTATTGAAGAGAAAGAAGAATTATCTCAGTTTGAAATTGATTCAGATGAAGACATTACAGTTGAGTATTGAATATAAAAACTTTTATTGTCTTTAATTTGAGGAAACATTTCCTCTAATTAAAGATGACCCTAACCCTTATAGTTAAAATTAATTAATATTTTCTTTATTTTTCAAATAAGCTTTGCAATGCTCTATTATGTCTATTAAAGTACTTCAAATAATGATTAATAAATTATAGTCAAATTGAGAATTTTAACCTAAATAGAGAAGAAAAAATATATTTTGGAGGTATAAAAGTAAATAAATAAGCAAGCGAAATAATTAATTTATTTCGATAATTAATGTTATAGCTAAGCTTTTATTTCTTTAAAACTAAGAAAAATGTTACCTGATTATATTCAGCCTAATATTAATCGATAGAAGTTTTAGTTTTTTCTAAAAGAAATTTGACTTAAACTCACTACTTAGTTATTTTGAAGTAAATTAGGAAGATTTTCTATAAAATTATAGAAAACTGCTAAATTCACCCATTCATAAATTAATAAATTTTTAATTATATATGTTAAATAAAATGGATGTCAGCCGTGTCAGGAGAACAAGTAGGAAATCTGGTGCAGTGTATACTGTATTGCGAATAATCTCGCACTAGATACCACCACGGGGAAGGGTGGATAAGCTCCGTTGAGACATGACTAGCTTGCTCCGAGGGTTCTCTCTAGCAGTATGAAAGTTTGATTGATGGGCCTTCTAATTTATGACTTAATAACTAATTCTTATTTGAACCTTATTCAAGAAGACTGAGGCATTTGACTCAAGATTTAAGAATTATTTTTAATAAGAAGATTCTCCATTTGGAGAAGATGAAGTGACTCTTTGGACGAATAGAATAAAATCAATCTTTTGAGAACACTTTTTTTAATATTAAATATTAATACTGAAAGAGCTGCACGCCAAAGAGGTGCTACGCGCTCTATAATAATATTTATTTAATAATAAAAAACTTATCCTTTACAAAAGAAAATTAAAAATCGCTCTTTCTCATTAGGATTGAATCTATTCCTTTCTTTTTGTTAAAATTTTCATTTAGCTTTTCATTATCCTTTTTTAATCTTATACTTCTCTAGCTGATTCTATAGTATTTAATTTAGTTATATACAGTTTATTTATTCAGCTGTGGAAAATTCAGAGACCTTTTAATATAATACAAACTTGTTCTATTTACTTGCTTTTCACCAGAGATTAATCACTTAGCTAAAATTGCTTTTCTTTATAGTACAATTTATACACAATATATTATTGCCTTTTTAACCAGAAAAATCCTTTTTATTTTTCTTCTGGCATAATTTCTGTTAAAGGAAAGAAAATTTTACAATCTTAATCTACTTTAATTCCTCTTTTATAACTGGTAAATTACATCTAATTAACTTATTTTATTCTTATTAAATTTATCATCTATTATTTAAATAGAAATGCTATTTTCTATTATTTTAATATTGAACTTATAATTGAAAAAGCAATGGAATAAATATAAAATATCCTTATTATGGTATTCTTTTTTAAATATCTATTTTATATTTATCATTTGTTGATAAAGAAGACTAATAGCTTTGTTTAAACTATTTAATTGTTTATTCATTTTACTTTTCTCTTTTTTTTAAATTATTTCATTTTAGTTTTAATCACCTTTCTAAAAATTAAATAAGAAAAGCTAACAAAAAGGCACAAGAGTCATACGAATAGGAAAAATAGGAATCAGATCAAGATCATCTTCGCAAGGTAAAGTTATGCCTTTTACAATTGAATCTAATAAGTATAAAATACAGATCCATAAAAATCTACAAGTCAAGATTAAGGTAATTCAAACACAAACACTTAAATACGAAGAAATAATTATCAATTAAAATCTATAAATAAGGGAGTAAGCAACTTCATAGAAGACTAAAGCAATGAACATACAATATTAAAAAATTAATTTATCGAAAATAATTTAGTAAAGGAAGAGCAACTCTAAAAATAATCCTAATAAAACTATAAATATTATTAAAAGATGAAAGTCAAAAAATAGCGATTGTCGTATTAAAAATAATTTGACCCATAAAAAGAATCTGAAAATAACGAAAGTAACATAATTAATAGATTCGAAAAAATATAAATATTTTTACAAATTAATAAAATAAAAAAACACTGTAGATATTGTCAATCAAGTTATCATCTACTAAAAAACTGCCAATAATTGGAAAAATTAAATGAAAAAGAACATTATAAAACATTAAGTTGACTTAATAAATTATGAATAACGAAAACAGGAATATATAGATAAAAATTCCTTAAGCTACCTACTGAAATTTAGTGGTAATCTACCATTTCTTAAAAAAGGTTATGGTAAGCATTCATGTAAAAAAAATACAGAGTGATACTGGCTGGAACATCAGCAAGCTCAAAAATCTTAACATTTAGTTAATAATAATAACTAATTGTAAATTTGTTTGAATCATTAAATTTAATTTATATTTTATATTTTTTTAATGTTTTCAAGATTTTATTATGTTAAATATTTTGATTTTGCTTATATTAAATTTTTTTTAACTATAAATTTGTGTTTAGGATTTGTGGAAATCTAAAGAGATTAAATTTATATTTTAAATAAATTTTAGAGTTTTCTTTTAATTTACTTTTTAATTTATAGATATTTATTAAAGCTTATATAAAATAATTTATTTTTTTATATTTATACTTAAAATCAAGAATTTGTTATTTTATTTTTTAAAACTTTAAATTTTTAGTGTGCTATAATTCAAAATCAGATATTTTTATGTTTTGCTTGATTTCTTTATTGTTTTTTTCTGTAAAGCATTTTTATTATTTTGATTTCTTTCTAAATTATAGTTAATTTTTTTTCTAATTTCATGCTATTTTTTTATAAATATCTTAGTCTTCAACGAGATATTGCTTACTAAATGATTTTTTATTTTCTTAGATCATGAAAATGTTTTTATGTTTTTTATTTCTAGCAAATTAATTAATTTATAATTTACTTTTATATTTCAAAATATTTTCTAAATCTCGTTAGCTTCATAACTCAAATCAAAAAATACTCTCATACTATTATAAGCTCAAGTTTAATTGTTATTTAATTATATTTCATATTTTTTCCGAGTCTAAGTTACATTATCTTTGTAAAACGATGTAAAGTATAAAATTTTATTTGATATTACTATAAATCTCCTTTTAACATTATTAATTTTTATAGCGCTTAATTTAAACAGATTTATTATTCATTTAAGGAATTCATAAATGTAAGATATGCATAATATTTCCTAAATTTTATAAATCTAATTATTTGCTTTTTATATCTATAATTTTTAAATTAATTAAAATGCTTATCTTGACATTTAAAGTAATAAGTTTTTTTATTTTTATATTTCTAATAGAAACTAAAATAGTTTATATTAAATGCAAAAATATAAAATTTAATTTTTGGTGCTTTATGAAAAATAATTTATTACTAAAGTTTATGACATTTTCAAATAATTTCCTATTTAATATAATTAAATCATTTTCTTTTGTTTAACTAAACTAATTTTATTTATTATTTGATATTTTTGCTTAGGTATTATTTTCTCTCGAAGGTTCTGCTTTTCTATATAACTGTTAGTTGGAACATTTTTTTTCGTTCGTTTATTTTATGAGATATATAGATTTTTTTTCCATCCAATAAAATAATTTTATGATATAGTTTGCTTATGATAATTTCAGAAACAATGTAAGATATCTGTCAATCAATAATTAAATAAGCAAATAATAACAAATAAGTAGAAACATTTCTTTAACATAAATTGCCTTTTTTTGATTTTACTAAATTTGAGTAAGAATTTTATTTAATTTATGAGCTAAAGTATTAATATAATTACTTTTATTTATTTCTTTCAAAAATATTCTTATTATAAATGCTGAGTTTACAAATTTTAAATTTTCGAACTTTTTATTTTTTTGTTTTTATAGATTCAAATCTTAATAGCCAAACTTTTATAAGTGATTTTATATTTTTATAAGGGAATATTACATTCTTGAATGATTAAATTTTTTATTCTTTCATATATCTTAAACGGAACCTTTTTCACACTCTCACTTATATCTATATTCTCATAACTATAATTAAAAAAATTGCAATGTAATCTCTCTATTACAATTCAGGCTAACTTAACTCTTATTCAATTTAATTAAAACTTACTTGCTTTTGAATTTAACTAACTTCCAGACTTTAAAATAAATTTATATACTCCACTCTCTCACTATTTTATCAGCACCTCCTAATAAGAGTTATTTTTATCCTTCTTAGCACTACTAACTATACTTCTCCTTAATATCCTATTAATATTATTATATTCTTATCTGATTAAAATTTCAAAGTTTGATAGTTAAGTCAAAAGAGTCTAGTATAAACTTATTATAATATATAAAATGACTGGCTTCAAGAAAGGTTTTTTTCACCACCTCCTCAGAGTAGGAGAGAAAGCCTGAAACATCATCTCTAACCACTTCTTAGCTTCAACTAGCTAACAATTCTTTAGATAAAATGGATTCTCAGAAATTGGTTCTCAAAAAGCTCTAAAATATGTAAAAGAAGATAATCAAACTATTCCTACAGCTTAATTCACTTAAAGAACTAATTTAATGCTTGATATTTAACATGAATATGGTAAGAAAAAAAAAAAAACTCCAAGATCGAAATTTGCAATCAATCTCAGTTAATAGAGTTTAACTAGAGATTTGTACAGACAAAAGAATAATTAAACTAAGTTACTGAGATTACTGAAAGCCTTCTTCTAAAAAAACCTTTATTACAACGATATTATGGATATAGAACCAAGAAATGAAATCAGCAAAAGGAAATAGAATAAAGGAAAAACCTAATGCTGGCTTTGCAAAATACTCGGTCATTTTGTAAGGCAATGTTGGAATTTCTAAAATAAGCAAAACGCAGAGAATAAGAAACTTCAAAAAGCATGGAATAAACTAAGCAGATTGAATGCTACCCAAGAGGGTAAAATTTATAGACTTACGATAGCAATCGAAAAAAATTAGCAAGCAGGTAGTGAAGAAAATAAATGATTCGGATTCTAGTAAATGTATGAAATATTACTAGTTTTCAACAAAATTTTTATAATAGAACCTGGAGAAAAATAGTAGTCGATATGTAATTTTGCATTATAAGACAGAAAAAGACTTTGAAGAATACACCAGAATACATTTTAATAATTTATAAACAATATAGCAGTGATGAACCTAATGAAATGTGGTATCACTTTAATTAATTATTATTATATTATTAGCAGACATTATGTATAAAATAAATTCACAAAATTTTGAACAATTTGTAAATGATTAAATACTTATCATCTGTCAATACCACATATATTTATTTAATATTGTTAAAATTTAAAATAGAATCTTCTATCTTAATAATTTATTTAGCAAATATATGATTGAATAAACTATTACATTTGAAGCTTAATCCATTTAATCTTAAAAAAATAATTTTATGAAAATTGAATGATCTTATATTTGCTAGGTATCAATTAACTACTAGCATCCATTTAACTTTTTTTTTTCTTTATTCATTTTCCTCTTTTTATCCGTTTCTTTATAACTTTATTCGTTACTTCAAATCCCCTCTTCCACTCTAATATGATAAAAAAAATTTATTTTATTTCACTTTTTCATTTCTTTCTCTTCTTAATTTTTTATATAATTTACTTTTTTTAATTTTTCTTTAGAAATTTGACATTTTTACTTTTTTCTACTTTTTCTACTTCTCTTTTTAATTAAAAAAATATATTTATAATTAAAGGATTTATTTTTACTCTTTATTTTAAAAAGTAATATTTATAATTTATAGTTACATATTTTTATCCTTTTTTAATAAATCATAATTTTAAAACTTATTTCACTTCATTTTTTATTATTTAAAACTTTGTCGAATCAAAAAAAACTTATTTCTTTCGAAAATCTATTAAAATAATTATTTTTTTTAACTTTTTACAATTCTCTTACATTTTCCCATTCTTTTACCACTTTCTATCAATCACTCAACTTTTTAAACTTTTTAGAATTTCAATAAAAATATTACTCTTTAAAAATAATTTTTTACTCCTTTTATTTTTAACTTTTGCTGTATAATTTATTTATTTTTTAATATGTTTCAATAATTACTAGTTATTATAAAAATAATGAAGTAAACACAAATTTTTGTCTGGTTATACTTCCAATCCTAAAAGAGATCCCTGTTAAATTTAAGGTGTAGAAGGGAATGCATATGGAAATTATCCAAATTTAGCAGGTCTCAAAATATATATTATTTAACATTCATTCTCCACTCATGATGCTCCCTGTTTGCAGAAACTCATTAGCAAAGAATATTTGCTATATCCATCAAAAGGAGATAAGAAATAGCAGCATTGAGACCTTAGTTGCTCTTAATCTCTCAAAAATAATAATTAAATTAAATTATTTTAATTGTAACTTAATAATAATATTTAATATTTAAAATGTTTTAATCTTTTATAAGAGTGAAAAATTCATTCTCATTCTCATTCTCACTTTATCACTTTAATACTTAACAATATTCTTACATCCTTATTATTGTTAATTTATTTACCCCCTTTCATTATTAAAAACTCATACACTCTATAAATTTATGAAGAAATTTACCGCCTATTTTGAAGTATTATAACTTATTACGATCTATCGAATTCTATAAACAATGCTTACATCCTAGTATAAATTTCCTTACTTCCTTTCGAGACATTAAATATAAACTTACTATCTTCATTTTCACATTTAATGTCAACTTACCCCCTTAATTTTCACCTTAAAAGTCACTTACCAACTTTATTTCACATTAAAAATGTCAACTTACTGACTTCATTTTCACATTTAATGCCAACTTACTTTCTTTGTTTTCACATTAAAATAAACTTACAATCTTCATTTTCATATTAAATATAAACTTACATTCTTCATTTTCACATAAAAATCAATTTACAATCTTCATTTTCATATTAAATGTAAACTTACATGCTTCATTTTCATATTAAATATCAAATTACCAACTAAATCTTCCATTAAATATCAATTACCAACTTAATTTTCACATTAAATGCCAACTTACCAACTTCATTTCAATATTAAAAGTCAACCTACATCCTGGATTTTCTCATTAAAAGTTAACTTACATGCTAGATTTTCGTAATTAAATAGTAACTTACCTTTTTTATTTTCGCTTAATTGTAAATTTACATTCTGGGTGTTAGGAATATTAAATGCAAACTTACTTCCTATAAGATTAATATATTATAAAATTACCATCTACATAAACGATGATTTTAAAATATTATCTTACTCCATTTCATTTAAAGTTTTCCTCCATTAACTATTCCATATTATAATAAGGTTTTATCATCTTCTAATTTATTATCATTTCATAATTTATTCCATATAGAACTGTTTTTTATAAGATCAAATGACCATGAGTATAATTACGTTTGCTATTAGATCTATTGCTTTATCTATTTAATAATAGTATCTTATTTATATTAAATTATGACTTTTTTTTTATTTGGTGATTCTATTATAATTTATAGCTCTTTTTGGATGAGGATTATTAGTCTTGTATAACTTGAGTGCTTTAGACTTAGTTTTATTAAGCTTAAATGGACTAAGTAGTACTTTACATTTAAACTTATTATTAGTTCATTTAAATTGATTCGATCTAGCAATCACTCAACTTTTCATTAAGTGTTTGTATTTCTTTTTCTTAGATACTTGCTTAATCTTAGAAATTTTACTTCTCTGATTATAAACTTTATATCTATTGGTTCTACTATTATAGCTAAATCTAATTGTTATAATTAACTTCAGTAGCTTATTTCAGGTTATTCTTTATACTGATCTACTCTTCATAAACATTTGTAGAAATCTACAATTTAGTCAACTATTCTTAAACTGAAGCTAATTTATAATTTGAACTTTCTAACTGAGTTATGCTATCTAATATCGCCTTCTGTTCTAAACTCTTTAGTAATGAGTTATCTTACTATAAATTTAAAGGATTTATTTTATAAATCAAGCAACAAGATTAGTAAAAACATTTAATTTCCATGCTTCTTTAATACTAATCAAATGCACATATAGCACAAATATTATGCTTACATGGTAGAATCATTGGCGTTCTCACCTAGTCTTCGAAATCTCCTTTGCAAGATTGACATTTAACAATCTAAGACATTTCAGATATTATTATTTTTAGAAAACTAATTTCAAATATAGTTAATTTTATCAATGGAAGTTATATTTAAATAAATTGGATTATAGAGCGCGTAGCACTCTCGTTGGTGCGCAGCTCTTTAAATTAATTTTATTTAATGTCGAAAAATAAAATTTATGGGTCTCTCTATCCTTCTTTCCTCTTCCTGCAGTATGTCCCTGTAATTTTTCCTTCCAAAGCATAAGATGCAATATGCGATTACGGGTACATTTCCCCGACCTTTGACGAAGAAAATTTCCTCCTGGCATTCAGAGTTCTCCAGCTTGTCGCATCATCCTTCTCTTGTTTTTCGCTTCTCTTCCTCCGATTTATCCTCCATCCGCGCTCATTTTTTATTTACCTTGCTGAGCCTCCAAACAGCATCCAAAGAGAAAGGGCTTTCCACCCTATTTTTTTTAAAATTTATATTAATAAAATAAAGCAAATAAATACATAGTTTAAAACTTTAATTCTAATTACTTTCAATGAAACTATTAATAAACAAACACTTTTACATGCTTTAAAATGATATGATTAGAATATTAAATATAAATAGTTAAAAATAGTATTTAAAAATATTAGCAAACTGATTTAAAGTTACTAGTACATATTTAATAAAAATTGAGGAAATTAAGAAAATATTTAAATAGATAAATATTTGAGTACATTATTTATCATTTTGTGTAGAAATTATTAAATTAAAAGTAGTTAAAATTGACTAGCATTATTAAGTAGCTTTAATATGGAAACAAAGGCTGATAAAAATTAGTAATTAAAAGTTATAAAATAGTTAGAATTAAATGTATTTTAAAAGTTTTAATTAACAAAAATTAATATTTAAATATTAAAAAATTTTCCTTTATATTGATTTATAATAAATGATTATGAATGATTATAGTGGTTTCACATATCAATAATTGCTAAAAGCTAACCATTTTTTTCCTTTTTCTGAGACTATTCATTTTCGTAGCAAGTATTTAAAAGCTTCTCATTGTTCAGCTCTTCTTTATCTTAGTAAATTACTATTTTTCAGTCCAACTTATGTCTTGATATGAAATTTTCATGTCTATATTTTGCTTCTTTCACTACTTATAATATTCCACCCTTTAAAATTGTTTTCTTATATATAATTTACAATCATCTGCACAATAAATTCTGCATAGAATATTTAACTCATTTGCTTTCTCTGTTCTTAATTTTCCTTTTTTACTAGTTGGCTTTTTTCTTGTTGTATCAGAATCTCTTAAGAATTTTTGATTTTTACTGTAAGTTAGAATTTAAAATTTAGCTTCAAAGAATCACTTGGAGTAATTTAAAGTAAAGCTTATTCATTAATTGTCTATTACCACAACAGTGATTAAACATAAATTTTATTGCTAAAATCTTTATCTTAATCCAAAATATTTTAATTTTCAAGCTTTTATTTTTAGTTCTCTGATTGCAATCTAAACATTTTCTTAAGTCATTTTAATCAGTTTTGTCTGAGATTAAGAAATAAAGCTATATTTTAATTTCCATTTTATTGTATTTATAAGCTTTTCAGCAAAATAATATACTATCACTAACTCTGAATCTTCTTATCAATAATTGGATACTATATTTATTTTAAGCTAAACCCTATCTAGAAATTATAAATGAGCTTTATAAGGGAATTAACATAAACCAGATAAAAATCTAATAATATTACATAGTTGGGATACAAATTCAACAAATATGAATACTTTAAATCTCATTGCAATGAAATCTATCAAAAGTATAGATAGTGCTTAAACGGCGCTTTTGTATATATCTAAATATAAAAATATAGTAATATTAAATCATAAATAGATTTTCCAATCCTTAATTCTTCAAAAATAGAATATGGTTCAGAAGTGATTCACTTGAACTATTATTCACTGAATAAAAAAATTAAAAATAATATTCACGCAAATAAGATAAGTAGCAAGATAGGCCTTACAAAGTTCGAACTAAAGATTGAATGAATCTTGCTTCATTAAATTAAGTTAAATTAAGTGTTAAGGAAGGGACTGTTATCTTAATAGATGCCTATCTGATGTGTGTTAAGTGCACATCATCACTAATCTTTTCTTCTTGTTTATGTCTTTTTGGGCTTTCCTATCGTCTCGCCTTGACCCATTTCTCGGCTTTATAGGCGAATATCGCCATCCAGTCCGTCTTCAACTGGCAGAAACCGCCGATCTGCCTAGGTAGCTCTTAAGAGGTGGAGAGATCACTCCAAGGCGGCACCTCGGTCTGAGTTAGTAGGAAGTGTAATTGAGTCCCTTAGTTGGGAAGTCCAAGGATGAATGCACCACAGAGTGCACAAGTTGTCGAGGGAAGGTATTTAAGCCTTTCTGTGGCTTATTTCTCAGCACGGGGGATTGCATCTTCATCGCAAGTCCCTTTAAACCTGCTGAAGGTCCCTTGTGCATCTCAGGTCCCATTTAGCCCTCTTTAATTTCAATTATTGAATCTTGCTTCATAGATTTAAATTGATTACCATTCGAATACTACATTACAATTAAATACATAAAATTCTATTTCAAAATGAAAATTGAAAATTACAATCTAATTATGATATTTCTTTTCTTTTAATAGATCTAAGAGTGATATCTTAAACTGCTTTATAAATATTTAAAAGATGTCTAAATACTTTTAAATAAATTTAGAAAATACTTATGAAAACAAATGATTTATCAAAAAATCTAAAAATTTAATATAAAAGAAATTCTATCAAAATGGAGTGTCTCGGAAGAGTAATATGTCTACAATAAGCCTTTTTTTTTGAGAAATTTTCAAACGATATAGAAAGGTTTCATTATTATAGATATAAAGCACTTAACAAGAACAAAACAAAAGAAAGAATTTCATTATAAAAACTATGAGGTTTCTGCTACAATTTTTGTAATGATTGAAGAAAAGATATTACAAAGTAAATCATTCGGAATTTTGCAGTTGTGGAGAATTGGAAACATTCGAGCATATTGAATAATGTGAATCTCTAAAATATTTGATTGAAGAATACAAATATTTCAAAAACTATGATATACCCCAGCTTGTAACTTATAATTAAAGTTATCTTAATCAAAATTTTCCAACCAGAAAATAACTAGAGCAGGCATACTTAAGAATAAAATGCTTTCATAAAAAACTACTTTAAAGAAGAAATCTAATTGTTGAACAAAATGACAAATTTTTATAAGAAATATTGAACTATGAAAGCCTTGGAAGCAACATTGATGATGAAGAGGAAGATAAAACGGATATAGAGCAAGATTATTGAAAGGAAATACATTAAACTTACTTATTACCTATATGAAAATTTAGTAAAGGCAGACTAATTTTATTATTATAAAAATAACTTTATTTAATATAATTTAATTTAAATAGAAGGAGTAATACTCTAGCTGAGATTGACTCATACTCTGTTCAGGAAATACTCCATAGTGAAGAACCTATCAAGATTCTTGACAGGAACAGATAGAGAGATTAGGACTCGAGATATCAAGAAAAAAAGTTTGAAAGACGCTAAGACTTTAAGGTCACAAAAGAAAGCATTTCGATAACTGCCCTAGAAGACAAAACTCATTGAGAATACTAGCAATGGGGAATACTTCAAGGAAGAAATTTTTTAAATGTTAAAAAGTTTTATTAAACAAGCTGTTCGCTTTTGAAGTACTACTCGCTTTATAATCTTATTAGATTTATTCATAATACAAAAATTACTTTTGCATTTTGTCTGTTTTCATAATCTAGTAAGCTAGTTTATTTATCAAATAAATTTTTTTAATTTAAATAAAATAAAACGGAGTCTAAATAAATAAATTATATTAATTATAATTTCCCTTTTTTGTTAATTTTATTATATTAGTCTATTTTTAAAGACCGCTGATCATCTTATGACTTTTATAATATAATGCTAAAAAACAGGTTCTAAACAATTGGAGCATTGATACTAATGAAAGGCTAATATTTAGGAAAATGTTCTTCTTATTTGATGCGCATGATGAGTTAGGAGTATCTAGAGCTAAATTGCGATATAACTAACTTCAATAAAAATTTCCTTAGGTAAAGTTTATATCACATGTAGATTAAATTATGAGTTAAAAGCTAAAAACCACAAAGAATATTTTACCTTACTTAAATGAAGAAACATAGACTAAAGAACTAGAGTTACTATTTATTAAGCAATTTAATATCAGTCAAATAGAAAATTACGTTTAGGTTGTTTTAAAGAAGTAAAAGTAAGACCAAAATTAAAAATAAAATGAGAAAAAAAAGTTTTACTTAATAGAAATTTGTTGAAGAATAACTTTTATTGAAAGTATTCCAGAGTTTAATTGAAATATTATAATCCCTTTTTACTAAATATCTGCTTAATGGAAAAAGTAATAGTAGAATATTTGAAAAGTGGAAATTATAGATAAATAAGGCAGAAATATAAAGTGAATTTCCGTAAAGCTTGGTCAAGGAATTGTAATTTCAATGATGTAAAAATGAGTTAAGTAAATTTCGGATAAATATATAATTGAAAAGATGGTGGGAGCTGAGAATGACCTTCGTGACAACACTTTCTGGTTTTATGGCTAGGAACAAGTTCCTTTCCTGTCGCTGAGAAGTCCCTGGTCAGAGCATTTTCTGAAGGGAACACTGTCTTTGAGATTATCCGCTCTTGGTAGGGGCTTGAAGCCTGGCTGCTCATAGCGATGAAGCTCCCTAGCAGCTGTGCCTGGAGCACAACAGGATATCCCCGTTATTCCATAAAAAGAGAGCGTCGGGTCGTGCAATCAGAAAGGAGTTTCCGGTCCAAAAACTTTTTTAGTTGAAATTAATTAAATTTCGGATAAATGTCAATATAACCAGGCACTCTTTTAGTAGCGATAGCAAGTGATAGCGAATGCATTATATCAGGAAGTGATGATAAAACAATAAAAGACCGGAAGATGGAGAAAAATAACGACCCAGCAAGTTGTAGACTGAAGGGGATTATAGGGAGGAATGGATTGATAATACATGGATGTAAGTTTGAGAGAACTTATAAGTAGGAGGAGAGCAAAAAGTTACTAACAATAGATAAATTTCATTAAATTTAGAATTAAAATTAAAATTAAGTAAAATAAAAAAGTAAGCTTAAATAAAGATTAACACTCTAAAAATAATATAGTTAGGTTTTATAATTAAAAAACATTAAGATTAATTTATGAAAGACATTAAACAAGTATACATATGAAAGTAGAAGAATAATATTAAATAAATAAGAATCAAACGCAATCTGAAATAAAAGAGAAGAGGAACAAGAAGAAATTAAAAAAAAAGGAAAAAGCTAAAATTTAGAAGGAAAATAATAAAAAAGTTATAATGGAAGAGAAAAATAGCTAGTAAAGATAATATTGTTAGTAAGTAGAAATTTTAAGTAAAATAAAAAAAAATTTAATTAAGAAGGTAAAGAATCATTTTTAAATAGTGAAAGAAAAAAAAGATAAGTGAAAAAATAAAAAATTGAAAATAAAATGTTTAGATTTTATAAAAAAAAATTTAAATTAAGAAAGTCTTTCTAAGTTCAGCGCTTTAATAAATAGAAGAAGTTAAAAACAGACAAAAAGAGGAAGGAAAAAGGACTAGTTTTTGATATTAGATCATTTCGAATACTATAATTTAAGAGAAAGATTATAGTTGATTTGCATTTAAATTACTAGTTAATTTAATATTTGCTGCATAACTAAAATAAATTATAATACATTTGACGGGGATATATTTTTGATTTTATCTACGTTTTATGCTATAAGGAAGTTTTTCGGATTGAAAGAATATTATAAAATTTTGACTTCTAAAAAATTGTTTATTTATTGAAAGGATATGAAATTAGGTAAAACTATAATAAATCATATTAATTGATTGGAAAGGTGAAACAAAAGTTTCGCTTTAGAAACTATTAAAAAAACGTGTTTTAATATATTTCTCTACTCTGATAGAAAGCAGCATTCTATGAAAATTTAAACTAAAGATCCAAATATTTTGATTACTTTCTAGGGAATTAATATAACATATTCCCTGTCATAAATTATTAATCTCCTTAAATCATGATTTCCAACCTAAAATTAAAATAATTGCCTTAAATAATAATAATAAAAATAAGATTAAAAAGTTTCAATAATTGAGTTTTGGGCCTTAATTGCACTACTTATAGTTATATTTCATGCGAATTATATTAAGTATAAGAGTTTATGTAAATTTATAATCAACTTCTAGTTAATTATTCCTCCTCCTGTTTTTTTGTTTCTTCTATATTAGTTCCAAATTGTGTTTTCGCATTTTCCTCTCTCTTCTAATTTTCAATTTTCCTCTTGTTTATTTTTACACAATCAATACTTGTAATTCCCTTAAATATTTACAATACTTATATATCATAATATGACTATATGTTTAGAATTTTCTGAGTTACATCTAGGATTGTTAATCGGGAAATGGCGGTCATATAAATTCTTCCCAAAATTTGCAAAATTGGGTTCTCTTTTAATATATGCTAATAATAAAAAAAAGGGATTTATTCATAAGAGTTTCTAACCAACCTCAAAAAAGTTGGAGAGGAAACCTGAATCCAATTTTGGCCAATCGTCTTTTTCTAAACCTTAACTTTCTTCTTAATCTTAACAATCTGGAATTCAAACAGGATATGATGAACAGAAAAAATTTTAAAAAGAGAATCATGTAATAAGTCCTACATCAGAGGAAAAGCCAAGAAAGCAGATGAATTCTGCTATTCACCAGGAAGTGGCAAAATTTAATCCTTCTGACCAGATGAGCATGAAGTAGCTCATCAAAGTAGTGATGAACCTCCAATAAGAGGTTAGGAAACTGAGGAAGGACAATGAGAAGCTTATGGAACAACTCAGCCTAGAGGAAGGAATAGAATCCAGATTTATGTCTTCAGAATGAGAATTAAGCACTTTCTGAAATATATCCTAAAACCAGATAAACTAATCCTAAAATTAGACTGGAAAAATTAGAAAAGGAGCTAGACGAACAAAGGGAAGATCTAATGATGATTGAAGAGACCAACATGAAGACTAGGGTTAAACATATAAAAGTAGTGAAGAATTGTTACTACTGTAATTCGACAAAACGCTTGTAAAGACGTTGTATGAAATTTCACAATTTCAAGACGTAATATTGGAATAAATAAAGAAGAATAAAAGCACAGCAGAGGAAGAGAGACTTATAAAAAAAAAATTTTAACACCGGAGCAATCTGGTGTTCAGCATGAAGAGGTGAAAATCCTTGATAATTGCTAAACTCTATTTATCCTATTATTATTATATATACTAATAAATTATCTTGCATACAACTAATTAAGCTTCGAATATATTATTATGGGAACTAAAACAAGTTTTGAAATTATTTAGTATGAGAATAAGTGAAGTGATTCTGTTAATTCTTAAAATGAGGTCTATAAAACTTAACTCATATTTAGTTTTTAGCATGTTTAACAAATTTATTTAAGCATTATTTATTTTTCTGTCACTTAGTTCATTATTATACAACTGAACCATCTTCTGTATAACATTATAGTATTTGAAACCTTCTTTTCATTTATTTAATAGATTCTTCTTATTATAGAACACTCTGCTCCATACTTATTTTTCTGAATTTGTAGAATCTAAGAATTATAATGTGCTTAAAAGGAAGTAATTTAAAATCTAAATAGGTCGACTCATTGAAAGATCTTGATACGTTTAGAAAGCTTTTCTTGATGCAAATCTCATACTTCAATCAATTTTGTTTAATACTCCATTGATACTTTTTTAGAAAGTTTGGTATTAAATCACCTCCATTTTCTACTTTAGGTAAAGTAAAAAATCGACAACGATTTTTAAAGTTTTAAGGTTTAAATAAAATGAATATATTAAATTAGCGTGATACCATCATTGTTTGGTTCACCACATAAAAATAAAGAAACCAAATTTAATTATTAATAATTGGCTAGAAATGTTTCTAGCTTCATCTGTCTCTTTGAATCTTATTTTTTTCTCTTCGTTTTTATAATCAAAATTGATTGCTTTCACTCTTCAAATTCTTGTAATTCTTCCAAAGGCTGAAGTTAGAAGGGGTTAGAGAACATTCCCCTATTTGTGTCAAATGACCAATCAGATTAAATTCTTCTAAACTATAGTTATTTTATATCTCAGTCATGTCTTTGTTGTTTTCTAAATTCCTGATCAAAATAGCGACATGTAAAATCAGGATAGCTCTGAGATTTGGATTTCGATTCCCTCTAGTCGACTTCTCTTACTGATAGAGAGAATCCTCAAACAATTAAGGCTTATCACACAATGGACCGTCCTTATTTGTTGGTGGTGGAATCTATTGCAAGAGTACTTGCAATGCAGACATGACTGTAACGGATTATCTACTCGGTCGACTATAAACCATAATCCATTTTAAAATGAATATATAATATTTTTTATCTTATTAATTAAAAAGCAACTTTCTTGGCTGCAGTTAGATATTTAAATCCTGCTTCCTTACAATGATCAATGAAGTTCTTTTTAGAGCAAAATTATATCTAAGTTTTGCATATTATTTAAGCATTAATATTTCTATAAGTGCTGCTATCTATTTTTTGGAAAGGAAATTAAAAAAATATAACTGAATTCAATAATAGAGGATATGCCAAACTCTTAGAAATAGTAAGGCATAAAATGGGAGTTTCAATACATTAAAAATAGAGTCTAATAAATAATTTTAAGGATACAGCTTCTAAATATCTCACTGACATAGAAAAATGTATTTTAGTTGACTGGACATTAAAATGTGACAACTTGAGACTTTAAAATTCTTTGCAGGCTTTTGCATTGTTCAAAGAAGAATATGGAGGAGAATAATGCAATGAACTAGTTAGCAAGGAGTAACTTCTATGGTAATAAAATCGAGGCAAACTTGTGTCTTATTGTGGAAAGCTTTTATAAACATCTTGAAACATTATAAAAAAAGTTATGTTACTAAATCTTAAAATTGTTTCCTTCAAACACACAATGGCTGAAAGATTCACTAAATTATTATATAAAATCAGAAAAAAAAGTATTGATTCATTTATTCCACTAATAGGAGAAGTTTTGAAAAATAGTTAAAGAGAAGGAAATAAATTCTACAATGACGATAATAAGACAGTTAATTATCATTATATTGACTTTAGAAGTAAAGAGATCAATAGTACCTTAGTATTTTAAGTAAGTTTGACAAATAAAGAATTAAATATTAATTGAAGGCAATTTAAAGATTCATCAGAATGGTCTGTGCTTAAATTATATTTTATAATTTCAAATAATAATATATAGTATGCCAGAAAAGCATATGAAAAGGTTTTCTAGCAGCTCCCAAAAAGTAGAAGCAAATAGCATTCTAGACTCTCTTGGATTTGGAAATGCCAGCAAGAAAGACACATTAAGTTGTGATTCCAATACCCGAAGAAAATCTAGGAAATAAACTAAAAGCATCTTGAAGCAAGAAGTATTGAAGATCAAAATTAAGAAGTTTATAAGCTGCTAATGCTAAAATCTAGGAAGATGTCAAAGACTAAAAATAGATAATTAGAAATATATGAATATCTATAAAAAGCAAGAGGAAATAGGTATAAAAACTTATATAGCAAGATCAGAAATTAATGACTTCTGAAATGCATAGAAAAACCAATGCATTTAATACCAAAACTATGAATAGAAAACTAAAATTTTCTTTAATTAAAGAAGCAATTCTGAAATTAAAATGTCAACAAATATTTTTAGTTTGAATATATAGTGTAGATTAGTATGAAATGATGACATAAGTAGAAAAATCAAAAGAGTTAAAATAGCAAAGCAATTGTATTAAAAAAAGGATGATACTCATAACTAATTATTGTATATTGCATGCATTTAATTTCTTCCATTTATAACATTCTACATTTACATCTCTTTAAGCATTAATTTATCTTTTTCATTTGTCTTAAATCTAAATATATCAAATATTTAAATTTTCAATCTTAGTTCCATTTAATCAAACTCTTTTCTTCCAAAGGATTATCTTTCGTTAGCTAATAAGAAACTTAGACTAATAGAATGTTTAGACTTGAATGATGAATAAATAAAAAGGATTAGAAGTGAGCTTTTCTTATGGATGGTAAATAGTGAGGGTTTTTAGGTAATAGCAGTTAAATATGCAACGTCTAGTGGAAGTTTCAAGAGTTAGAAAGAAGATTAATGGAAGAAAACCTGAGTAAAGGCAATAAAGTAGTTAGATAGAAGTAGGTATCTTAAAGAAAGTATAAGAGGTAGTTGCAAACTAAAGTAGATAAGCATTACTATATCCCATGACATTTAATTACCTTGATTTACTTAATAAAGAGATGTTTACAATCCTTTCTATTATCTAAAATGGAACCTTGATTCTACTAACTCAATAAATCAGAAAATTATATATTAAAATCAACAAATTCTCAGGAATAAACTGGTGGTTTCATTTCAAGCTAACTTAATTAAATTTTTATTTAATAAATCGATGAATAGTAAAACATTCATCAAAGTGAGGAAAAAGAAAGTAAAATAGCGAGCGGGAAAAGGTGAAGATAAAGAGACTTAATAAAAGGAATATCTGGCAAAATGTGTATATCCTTTAAGTTATTTTTAGTATCCCAAAGTACATGATATAAGTCATCTATAGTATGTAAATACATTTTTCAATAAATTTAACTATCAACTTTAGAATTAGAAATCAAGCAGTATAACAAATAACTTATTAGCAATAAATAGAATTGATTTTTGAATAAATAGCCAATTTAAATGTGAAATAGATAAATATTAACTTGGATAACTTTTTCAACTACTTAATCAAGTTACAGCTGCTTTAGATATAAAGAGGACCTGATTGGAACTTAAACTACTTTTCCTAAAATTGTTTACTGCTTTAATTTAAAATAGCTAGTAATAAGTAAAATGCAACAGAGGATTAGAACTTATGTTTCTTGGAAAAACTGCTTAGTCTACAAATTAGCTAAATTGAATAGAGCAACTAGTTCAGTGGGTAGTTTCTAAAGGGTTTGCTTGAATCTAAAACTTGGATTTTTGAAGATTCAAAGAGATAAGATCAATTATAGTAAGCTAAGATAATACTTGGAAAGGAAAGAAAGTTTAATTAAGAAAGATCAATGTTAACCAAAACAGATGTATGGATGAATTTATGATTTGCGTTCAAGTTTACGTAAAGTAGAGATCTAGAATGCCGATATCTATTTATTTCAATATTGGAGAAGATGAAAAAATATGAGATCAAACATTTGGTTATCAATAGAGCCTTTTTTACTTCTTAGACTTTTCCCCAGTTTTTATCTTAGCAATATACAAAACTTACATTTGTTTAAATAAGCCTCTGGAAATTCTTCAGTGATGAGAATTTGATGTTTCTTCTTTAAAATACTCAAAAACTAAAATCTCTTAGATTATGGTACCTTGAGTTTATATCCAGTAAAGGTCTTTAATAGATTGAAATTATGGATAGAACTATGAGACTATAAGGCTAAAGAAGGTGGAGTAAGTTACAAATGAGACTTTAAGTTGAATATTCTAGAAATGCACAAAACTAAAGCATGCTCAGTTAAGTGACTCATTGATTTAAACAGAGTGACGTTATCTATCCTTAAATAAGCTAGTGGGGGTTTAGAAGATCATGATTCATCATGATAAAAGTTCTTAGACACAAACTGACTTGAGAAAGTAACGGGCTTAAATAGATTTAGATCTCTAAGTCTTGTAGATTGCAATTTGAATTCCAAAGATGAAGTTTAAATAATTTCTAGCTATAATAGTTTAGTTAAGCTAGATTTAAGTGTCATCAAAACATAACAAGGAAACCTTTCCTCTACTATTAAAGCAAAATGTAAAGTACCCTATTTACATAAGCTTAAGAAGATTAGATATTAGCCATACATAAGTAAATGAACAGTGGATAGACAAGTTGAGTAAGAAGTATCAATGAATAAGAGTTTTACTCAAGAGCAGCCAAGCAAAAAAGAAATTAAGTTTTAAGCTTAATAAGAAAGTCCTTTTACTAAATTGAGAAACATTTAAATACAAATGAATAGGATATTTAAACTTATTTTAGCAAAATTATCTTTCATACTCATTATTAAGTTCTTTTAGTGCTTCTAATCATTAGAACTATCATTTAAATATTTAAACCTTAAATTTAAAATACTCATAATGATTAGACAAAAGATTACCTAAATAAGTCTAAGATATTAGTTAGTTGACAGAAGTAAGTAATTAAAAAGGAAGAAAATGAGATTTAGTAAAGAAAAATAGATTACCATTAAGATCAAAGATTACAGTAATAGACTACTCAAAATAAATTTACTAATCATTTCCTATTTAGTTAGCAAGACTAATGAGATCTATCAATTTTTAAATTAAGATAGTTTTGAAAACTTTAGATAAACCTCCTAAGTAAATTTCTCAAATCTAATAAATAAAATTAATAATAAAAGAAATGAAGCATTTAGTGAGGTTAAGCTTAATATAAGAAAGAGTTTTAGTATCAAATATTGCGGAAGCTTTTTATAAGACATTACAGAGGTCTTTAGTAAAGAGTTTTAAAATGAAATTATTTACAGAAAAGAAGTTAAAGTTATTATAGAACCTTTCTTCTTTTCTCTTAATTGGTATTTCATATAATGCTGAAAGCTGGAATATAGCATTCTCTTAATAATTACTCTTATAGTTATATTTTAACAAAGCTATTATATCTCTTAAATGAATGATAATTAAGTTTAGAAAAATACATGATCAGTCTATATTTTCAATTCTATAAATAGGCTTTTTGATAAAATAAAAAGACTGTTTGATAAGCATCTTTCTTTTTTAGCTTATATCAATTACAGTCAAAGTAACTCAATAAAAGAACTAATGGTATCAAAAGTTAAAACACTGTTTACTAATTTAATTCCAAGAAATTTGATTGAAATTAAATAAAAATAGCCTTATTAGCCTAATAATCGCTTATACTTACATATCTAAATTTATTAATTTTTATTAAAAATATACAGACAGCGGGGATCGAACCCGCGACCTACTGCGTGTAAAGCAGTCGTCATAGCCACTAGACCATGTCTGCCTTACTTATTTACCTTGCCATTCCTTATATCAGTTATACAAATAATATCAGTTGACTTCTATATTTAGATGATGTTACTTCTAGACATATAGTTATATAACTTATACTTGCTAATTCCTTTATATTTACTATCTTATTACCTCTTCTATTAAATGTAAAGCTTATAATTAGATAAGAAGACTTTAATTAGATAAAAAGAAAGGAAAGATAATATTAAATATACAACTATAAAATGAAGCCAATTCATATTGCTGTTTTGCTCCTTTCTTCGCTTCTAACTATGCAATAAGAAGTGTGGAATGAGGAGCTTACTACCTAGTGTGGTAGTTAAACTTGCTTATCTGGATATACTTGCTGTAATAATGAACATTGCTGTCCTTGGGGAACCTCGTGTTGTGGAAATAGTTGTTGTTCTACTGGTTATAAATGTTGTGGAGATAGTCCAGAAAATTAGCACTGCTGTTTATCAGATGCTGAATGTTGTGGAGATTACTGTTGTGACAGATTTAGCTCATAGTGTTGTGATGATTATCCAGGAGGTAAAAAATACTGTTGTTAGGGTGAATGCTGTTAAGGAGACTGTTGTGCGACTTAAGGAAGAGCTAGAATTATATGCTGCAAACCAGAATCATCAGCAAAAGGCTACTGCTGTGATTACGACTGCAAATGTTGTTATCATGAGTGCTGTGAATGCTATGCAGCAGGAAATCCAGGACACTGCAGTAGTGAATAGCGCACTTGTGATTTTTCAGCAAGTTATTTCTTGGGTATTTGAAGGACTAAAACCACACAACTAAATTCAAAAATTAATTGAAGAATTAAAAAAATATAAGCTTAATACAATAAAAGGCTTTAACTAGCAGTAATACATACTTATACCTAAAGCATTTTAATATAATACATTTATAAATCAAACTCTATCATGGAAAATGCAAATACATGTAATCTCTTTTAACTAATTATCACACAAACTAGAATAGTAATAGAAAAATGGGTATGTAAGATGACTATGATTTAATGTATATTAGCTAAAACTGTAAAAGTAATGTGAAGATTAGAAGCTATAGATTTGATATACTTTCACTAATAATTAAAATTAGAAACTTTTAATTAGTTAGGAAGTTTAGTAAAGTTAAAATCAAATCTATTATTTTAGTGATTGCTTATATAAATATAATAAGTCAAATAATTAAAAGGATAAGAAGAGAAATTAACTATTAATTAAGAAGATCCATCCAGATAGATGAATATAATCAGTCATAAATAATCCTCTAATCTATAAATTAAATAGGTTAATAGCGTAATTCTTTTGCAAGCTATAATAATTAATTAGACATAACGAAAATATCTTGAACATAGTAACTGAGTTTAAGCTAGGATTTGATGAAGTGAAGAAGAAAATTGCTACACTAGAGATGTAGAAAATTCATACCTAGAGCATTTTGATAGTTTCACTACACCAATCTAACATCTAGAAGATTTCATAATCAAGTTGGAAAGTTAAAGAAGTTATTAATAAATTGGCCTAAATCTTAAAATGGTATTCATATTTCTCTATGGAGATTTTCTCAGTCTATTGAATAATTTGAAAAAAGAAATAGAATAACGACTAATATATTAAATAGTTTTTAGAAAATTAACAATAAAATTATAAAAAAAGTAGGATAAGTCTCTAGTATGGTAAAAGAGATGCTCACTGCAAATTATCAAATTTCATAAGACTATTTTTACTTTTTTTTAAATTTCTAACTATCTTATATAAAATATATGAAATATGGAAATAGAAGAAACCGTGTTGGGAGTAGGTCAAATAAAATGAGTTTTTAAGTAAAAATAGACATAGTAAAGATAGACAGGACATAGTAAGAAGATAAACAGTTTGATAAGGTGAAAATATCAGGAAAATATTTTTTAATCTGCGTTTTATGCAAGCATGGACTTTATGATATCATCTATTCTAGGGAGGCATCTATTTTGGGTGGTTTTGTTGCAGCGAACGAACAATTAATTGGCAAATTTTACTTCCACCTCATATGATATTTAAACTCCAACTATATCAAGATTCATGTTTTCTATTAATCTTAATCAAAATCTCTATAGATTATAATTAACTTTAAACATAGAATAGTATACAGTCACATATAAACTATGTACTTCTATAACTTTAAGGTATATTACTTTAAGTAGAAAAGAGTAGAGCAATTAGAAAGAATTTTATGTACTGTGCTAAAGAAAAAAGACTTAATTTAATAGCTTTATAATAAATAGAAAGTTGATAATAAGTAAACTCTTACTACCTATCACACTATGCATTTTTTAAAGGCCTTTATCTAGTAATAGTCTAAAATAAAGCTATTGATTAATAAAAATAGATTAATAAAATGAAATAAATGCATGAACATATTCAATATTATAAGGATATGCTCAAGACTTGATTTTGGAAATTTCTTCCAAATGGAGCCTCTACTGAATTTAGTATATTCTATTAAAGAAAATTTTATACTAATTTCACTTTAATTAGTAAGTTTTTTTTCAACGGATGGTGTGATTTTTAAGATATACTAATATGAAATCTCGTTCTAATAAGGAAAAATAGCATATTTATAAAATCTAGAAATTTTTAATTTTTCAATCTTCCAATTTATATAAATTAGTATGCTAATAAATTACTTGATTTATAGGTAATCAAATGTTTGACAGGAACAATATTTTGAAGTTTCTTGTTTTAGCTCTAATAAATATGCTCCTGGAAGGATCCAAAATCTTTAAGGGGTTGTAACTAGACAATTTAATATTTACTTTATTGTTTTCTTCATTATTTGCTTTTTTATTTGAATTTTTTTACTTTTTTAGCTATCCAATTATATTTATTTTTCATATACTTGCATGCTTACTTTTTCTCTCTCTTACTATATTTTTATATTCTCACATTCTTCTTGCTGTTTGGTTAATATCTTTCTCTCGCTTTAATTTTCTTTTTTCTTTTATTTCCTCTTTACTTAATTTTTAATCCTTGACTTAACTACTCATTTGGTTTCTTGAGCTTATTTACTAAAAATTCTTATTCTTATTTTCAATTCAAATATCTTCTTTCTATATTAATTCTTTTCTATTCTATTTCAAATTAACTTTTTTATTTTACTCACAATGTTTCTTTTTTACTCCTTGCCTTTCATCTCATGTTCTTCAAACTGCAATCTTACTTATTTAATTTTGATTTATTACCTTTATTTTTATAATCTTTAAATGCTTTTCTTAGATTAACTGTAAAACTATCTCCATCACTCAGTTTTTTATTGCTTCATCATTACTTTCATTTATTATATATTTTTAATTCCTTGCTATTTATTAAATGGAATAATAGGTCCATCTTTCAAAAAACTAAATAAGGAAAGCAAGAAAGCAAGCGACGAAAGAGGAACTAAAAAAATAAAAATAATAATAAGAATCTAGCTCTTCACCTGAGGAAAAATAATGATAGGTCCAGCTGAGTTAGTTAATCCACAAATTTAGAGTAACGACTTTCTTCAAGATTAAATTGAAAAAATGAAAACAATGATTACTAAATAAGATGAAATGATATTCAATTACGGAGATCGAATTCGAGAACTTATGGATTGCATCGAAGATTAAAACAACGAATTAAAAATATTGAGAAGCTAGCTAATAAAAAATAGTTTAGTTACAGAATAGTAATTATGAGAAATGTAATAATCAAATTTTAAATAATCTCAATGCATGATTATAGAAGAAACTCCAACCCAATTTTAGAATACATAATAAAATAAACCTAGTTAAGAATAGGCAAGCACGGATTTAACTAAAATAATTGAACAACTGGAAAATAAAATATTTAAAAAGAAGAACACTGAAAAATAAATAAAAAATTGTTGGTATTGCTACTCACGGAATCACTTACTAAGACACTGCAAAGAATGAAAGAATTTACAGATAAGAGAAGAGCAGAAAACATTAAGAGCTTTAAATAAACTATGGATTACTGAAAATGGAGTTTACAGACAAAAACTTTTAATACGCAACAAAGAAAATTAACAGTGGTAACCCTCCACTTACAAAGAAAGTCGGGGAAGACTTATCACGTAAAAAAATTGGTCTGCAGGTACCTGGTTGAAAGCCCAAGGATAGCAAACTTTTTTTTAATACTAAGTTCATTTATTTATTTATTTATTCCTTGCTATTTCTACTGATAAAACGGCATCTGTATTATCTTCTAATGTCTAAAGTAGATTTTTTGCGAATAAATCTCAAAATTTATTGTTTTATTATTATTTCCTAAAATAATATACTTGCTATCATTTGTGATCACTAATTGGTTAACAGCTGAAGTATGACCTTCTATGGTGCTAAGTAGGTTTCCTGTCTTAATTTCTCATATTTTTATCGTATTATCTTCACTTCCTGATACAATGCACTTGTTATCACTTGCTATAGCTCATGATTCAACAGATCAAATATGTACTACTAATGTTAATTCTTGGCCAAACTCATTTTTACATCATTAAAATTACAATTCCTCAACCAAGCTCTACTGAAATTCACTTTAGTTAAATTAGAGTTACTTAAATTACATCCATCAAACACCGAATCGCTTAAATCTGCCTCAGCTTTTTATATACCCTCAAGATACTACTATGCAAACGGATAGTCCATTCAATTTAATATAGTTAAAAAATTTCCTTCAACCTTTTAATAAATTCTTATTAGTTTTAGTCTCTTCAGCTATATCCAATAAGTTTTATTATATTTATACTGTATTGCTTATCTCTTTAATAAACTACTAGATCTCCTTATTGCCTATTATGTAAGACTTATTTGTATTGTCACTTTCAATTGAATTTGCATTGCTTTTTTAATTTAGTGCTATGTTCACTATGCCCCTTGCCACATAGTAGTCTCTTATACATGTATGCTTAAATTCAAATTTCTTAACTTGATTCTGTTCTTTTATTTATATCAAACATCCTATATGGTTTTAACTCTCAGCATATTGCTCAATACATTTTAGACCAGCTTAATCCATTCTTTCTAACTCTACCTGTTGTTTTATCATTAAGTAAGCAACCTTCATCGGAATTTAATCAAAAAGCTTTATCATTTTTTCTATTGCTTTCGTTCTTTATTATATCCTTTTAATTTTGATTAAGTTCTTTTATTCCACTGATTGATGAAAACTTAGTAAATTTCTGCCTTATTTATCTATAATTTCCACTTTTCAAATATTCTACTATTACTTTTTCCATTAAGCAGATATTTAGTAAAAAGGGATTATAATATTTCAATTAAACTCTGGAATACTTTCAATAAAAGTCATTCTTCAACAATTTCTATTAAGTAAAACTTTTTTTTTCTCATTTTATTTTTAATTTTGGTCTTACTTTTACTTCTTTAAAACAAGCTAAATGTAATTTTCTATTTGACTGATATTAAATTGCTTAATAAATAGCTCCTCTAGTTCTTTAGTCTATGTTTCTTCATTTGAGTAAGGTAAAATATTCTTTGTGGTTTTTAGCTTTTAACGCATAATTTAATCTACATGTGATATAAACTTTGCCTAAATAAACTTTTATTAAAGTTAGTTATATCCCAATTTAGCTCTAGATACTCCTAACTCATCATGCGCATCAAATAAGAAGAACATTTTTCTAAATATTAGCCTTTCATTAATATCAATGCTCCAAGTGTTTAGAAATTGCTATTCAAAATTATCCTTAAAGACTTTTACTGAATGAAAACATATATATATTGGCAAATATTCTTGTTTTTAGCTAAAGTATTTAAAAAACAATTCTTTCATAAATAATGATTTTCTCCTCCTAAATTTCCGAATATCAATAGGCCTATTTTCTATTAGTTATCTAAAAAGTGTGAAATTTCAATTTCTAAATCTTCCTGTTCTGTTGAAATCTCGTTAGGTGCACAAAGTAATCTGACAAAGTAGTTCTAGAATTTTACTACCTATTTTTTAAGAAAACCAATCATTTTCTAATTAATTTTCCCCTGATCCCCTTAAGTGTAAATCAGTTTTGGTCAATTGTTTGATTAAAAGCAATTATATTTTCTGGGTATGTGCATAGCTCTATTATAACTTGCTTTTCTTTAGTGTTCTATTTGATACCATTTTTCTTTTTTGCAACGATATTATCTTTAACCGTAGTAGCTTCATTTACTTTAGTTCTATTAAGCTTTTCAATACATAATGCTTTATGCTTCAACCTTTTTTCACATAATTATCCTAAGAATTTACAGTAGTTTTGCTTTAATTCATGACCGGTTTTTGAGCTTTTAAAAATGCTTTTAAATTAAAAGTATTTTCTAAATCTTATTCTATAAATTTCTTTTAAAATGATAGCTTAAAACTACTCGAAATCTTAAGAAATATTCTTTTCGCGTAAGTCCATAACTAGAGCTTCTAGGCATCGAATTTTTAAATTCGTGTTTTTGTGAACTTTTTCTTAGATTTTATCTTTTCTCATTATGAAAAAATTTTAGTGATAAGTTTTTATGTGACGTCGCCTTTATTTGGATTGCCAGTTTTAGTTTATAAAAAGGTTCAAAAATCATTGTAAGTCTCGTTGAAATCTTCCATTTCTTCTCCAGATTCGTATTCTTGTATAACATATCTATGACTGCTAATATGACCTTTTTACTGTTTTTATCTTGTTCCAATCTCAATCCTTATCAAAAATTTGCTTGGTTCTCCTTTTTTGAGCATCTACTATTTATTCGAGTAATTTTTCTCCATCAATCGTTTTCTTTTATATAATCGCTTTTAGATGTACAATAAATCTTGTCTAGGTTTTTTCGGAAATTTTATTTTGACATTTTGAAATTTATGGTGCTTCAGTAGTTCTATTGATGTGCCTTATTCCTCTAAAAACCAGCACATAATTGGTCTTCTATTAATTCTTGATTAAATTGATGAAATGATGCTTATAAGCTAAATTCTGTGTTCAGTATTATATTATCATTTTTGGAGTTGGCTGATTTTTTATCTATGCTGTTTATAAACTAAATTAGTTGCTGCACTGAGTCCTAAAAATTGTATTCTTAGCCTATAACGAATAAACCTAAAAAAAGTTATCTTATTGCTAGTTAGAAGGATTCTAGGTTAAATGTTTTTTAGGTGCTATTTCATTATATAATTATTATTATTACATAACGTCATAACACCATTAATAGGAGCATCACGATTAAAAGTTAAGTACTTAAAGGAATATGTACTTCGAATTATATTTTATATTTCTTTTGGCATCTTTAATCCATTTTCTCGATAACCATTGGAAGTTTTTTTTGAGTACTTAAACATTTTTTAAGCAAGATTTCTCTTTTAAATATTTTGGATAGTTTTTGCAACTAAAGTCTGGGCAAATAAATTGTTATTGATTTCCAATATTTTCTTATGTGAATTTAATAGAGAAAAGTGTATTATTTCTGTTCCATTAACTAAAGTTAAAAATCCTAAAAAATAAATAATAATTTGAGACTGACTTGGTTTGCATTTTATCCAGGTTAGATAATAACTTATCTAAGGAAATATTTCCATTAAAAAATAAACCTAAAGATCGTTGAAAGAAAGCTTTGCTAAAGCAGAAATTAGTAACTGAATTCTAATAGTGTTGTCCAAGTAATTAATAGTTCCTTTTAACTACAATTTTCCTTGCAAAGGCAAGATATGGATAAGAAGTGTATACTCTATTTATTATTCATAGATTAAGAAGATAAAATAAGACATGACGCAAATAGAAGTTAAGCTATAACCATAATCCTGTAAATTAATGCTTTTATCTCAAGAATATTATGGTACAATTTTAAATTGTTAGCCATTATATTATTATATTACTCTTCAGAAAACAAAGTTTTATACTAAGAAAAAAATAGAAAATTAGCAGACCTTTATTCTAATATTGAACATTTTAAAACCATATAAAAATGATAAACTAAAGTAATGCATAATTAATTTGTAAAAGTACTATACTAATATTAAATAGAGCTTAAAAATGATAAAATTAGAAGGAATTTATATGGAAGTTAAAATTAAGTTGATGAAAGTTTTAATAAATTGAGCAAATGGAATAAAACAATGCTAGTTGCTTATTTTTGTTTTATAGTTGAGGTAGCATATTAAAAAAGTTTTGCTTTCATATTAATTTAGTATAGAATTAATTAATTTAAAACTTTTAGAGTTTTAGGACAACTTAGCTCTTATCTTTCTGCTAAAAAGCCTCTTTATAGAAACAATGGGGAAATTCTGCTGATTAGTTTCTACAAACAGGAATCACTATATGTATTGAATGCATACTCCATGATCATGCATTTCAACCCTCTACCGAAGCTGGACAATCTCCAGATGCGTTTCCTACAAAATCTTATACCCATTCAGGGATCTCTCTTAGGATTCTAAGTATAATCAGACATTTGAAAATCTTGTTCAACATTCTTTTAATTAAGAATTAATACAGTGTTTAATAATAATATACATAATTAAATAAACTTATTAAGTTATTCCTATTTGCTACAATTTCTAGTATAGTTTGGGATTCAAAAATAGCGACTTTGAATATTTCAACATCTTGATATACTTGAGTTATATAATTTAAGTTTCCTTTTTCATAATTAAAAAAAAAAGACAATTCTAAACATATATTTAAGAAAAAAATATTTTTAATACTTTTTCCAAAAAAAAAGATTTTGATTATAAAATGACCATGAAAAGCATAGGAAACAAGTCGAGAGATAAAGAAACTTCTAAATTTTATATATTAACTTAATAAGAAGATAGTAAAAATATATTAATTTTAGATATTTATTAAAATAGATCTTATAATATTTTCGATATTAGCTTATTATTCGCCCACTATCCTTTTAAAATGTTTCCATTTTTAAATTTGTATTTTCCTAATTCATGCTTTTTATCCATAGATAAATCGCCAACATAACTATCTCCATCTTTGTAAATCTCGATTCCTTTTCCTTATCTTTTGCCTTCAACTCATTATCCTTCATAAATATCTCCATTTTTAAATATATACTTTCCTAATCCATGCTTTAAATCTTATAGCCAATCTCCTTCATAACTACCTCCCTCATTATAAACTTCAATTCCTTTTCCTTATCTTTTATTTTCATATCACTAGCATTCATAAACATCTCTATTTTTAAAGTTTTATTTTCCTTATCCATACTTCTAATCTTAGAGTCAATTACCTTCATAACTATCTCCATTTATATAAAAGCAACTACCTTCTCCTTATTTTTTTTCCTTAATATCACTAACCTTCAAAATATCTCTATTTTTAGATTTATATTTTCATTTCCCATGTTTTAAATCTTACAGCTAATTACTTTCATAGCAGTCTCCATTTATTAAATACTTAATAACATTTTAAGAACTCTTTTTATTTGAAAGTATTCCTATTATTCTGTTCTTATTTAAGTTTAATAAAATTCCATTTTTAAATTTGTATCTTTAATCCTTTTCTTCTTTTTAATTATCTGTTCTTTAACACTATTATGATATTAAGTATTCTTATGCTTATTTTTCTTTCAACTACTTCTTTTAATATTAATTACTAACTTAGCATTTGATATCTTTGAACCTTTCTCGATTTTGCAAAGTATATCTTAAAGAGCCATAATTTTTAAATATTATATTTGGTTTGATTTCTAAAAGTTTATATAATATGTTCGTATAATTAATTTTCATCTTTTAGGCTTTTAAGTATCTGATTTTATTAGTATTTTGTATCAACTTATTGCTATAAATTTTAGAATAGTTCTATTATTTTAATCATAAACATTAGTTTAAATTACTGATATCTACGCTTAGTTGTTTCTATTTTTAAATATTAAACTATCATAAATCAATCAATATATTTTCTTTTTCGACTGCTTAGATTGCTCGCTTTAACGTTTCAAACATTCTTGTAAATAATTCATTTTACACTTTTTGTCTATAGTTTTGAAGATCCTATTAACTTAAATCATACGATATGCTTTTTATATTAAAATGATCATTTTACAAACTTTTAATCCCATTTTTTTACATTTTCAGCTTCAATTGTATCTTCTATAATAGTTTGATTCTAAGATTTATCAAAGCTGTGCTTTATTTTAAAAACTGCTTATTCTTTCAAATCTATTAAGATACCTTTTCCATATTTTTAGCCATTGATAAAGAATTCTTAAAATTAAATTTACTCTTACTTATTAAAGATTTTTCCATAGCCATGGGGCCTTTATTACGAATCTATTTCTCCCTCATAGATTTCTTATTCATTATATCTATTAAATAAAGTAAGTTGCTTTCTATAAGTACTTTTGTATTCATTACTTCATTGAATCTTTCTGTTAGTTTCTTAATATTTAAATCTTTTATTAGTAGCTATGGAAATTGTAAGTTTTGACTTTAAACTTGTTTATCTAAACTCTAATTTAGATTTAGTATTAATTAGGAGTATATCTTTCTATCATATTCATACTAAACTTATTCTATTGTCTTCCTCTCTAAGTTTATCAGAAGTCCATTTCCATTTTTAAATCCATTTCTAAACTCTCCTTCATAATATATTTCTTCCTATAACAGTCTTCCTATACCCTCTGAGAATAATTACTAACTAACTTGTCGAATGTAAACTTTCTATTGATAAACAACTTAACTAGAGATAAAGTATCTAGTATATTGTGATGTATAAAGGTTTTACTACTATAAGTAAATCAAATAAAAGGATTAAGACCATTTAGACTCTCTTTCATTTAGTTGAAGATAAGGAATTTTCTCTATTTTATACAAAATTTGCAAAACATTTTTCAAACTATAAGGTAATTATATTGTCTATGTGAGTCTAGATGTTTCTAAGTGTTTGCTCTATTACTTTTTAAAATCAGATACTTAAAAAAGCTATTGCTAGTCTACTGACTAATCTTTGCTTGAAATTAATTAAAAATTTGAAGTTTCTTAGCTAGACTGATTGGAGACATTCTAAGATGTAATATTGTTTTTAATAATGGGATCACTGCTCATTTATACTACTGCCTTTGACCTTAAATTATACTATTTTATATTATATTTTAGATGATCGATGGTTTCATTCCTATAAGCTTACTATAATTATTTAAAATCAAATCTCCTTTCTTCATCAAACTAAAGCATTAGAAACAGAATTCATTATAAGCGCTCTCCACTCTAGTTGTGATAGTTCTCTTCTATTAGCAATCCTATTGAATCATATAACTCCTAGTTATCTCTTTTTACTTTATTCAGTTCTAGAAGATTTGTTTTAAGAGTTATCACTTCAAGTAAGGTGATACCTAATGAAAATTCATCCGACTTATACAGATTTCTATCTTTATAGAATATTTATGGAGATTAATAGCCTTAAGTATAGATAGTTTATTTAGATTCCTAAATCTAACTTTAAGCATCTGAGTAATCGAAGTCTCCTATTTTTAAATTTCCTTGACTATCTACAAAGATGTTATGAGACTTGATATCTTAATGAGAAATTTCTAAATCCTAAAGAAAAGCAAAACCATCAATTAGAAAACGAGCGATTTATTAAATTCAGTCAAGTTCAAAAATTTGTCCTTTCTATCATCAATGAGTTGATATAAGGATCCTTACTCGCAGAATTGCATCTCAATCCAATATTGATCTTTCTAAGACATATCAAAGCTATAAATTTGAACACAGTATTCTTTGTATATTTCATTAGAGTTTCATAACTTTTTTATAATCTATTCAATTCTCTGATTTCTAGCTGATTTAATATACTTAATAATTCTAACTTCCTATTATCAGTTCAGTACTTTCAAGATGTTTACATTACTTGCTTCATATAATTTTTCCTTTAATATATAGCCAGGGAATTTATACTAGAATGCTCACAAGGTATCTTTTTCACTGCATTTATTAAAATAAACTTCAGTAATATGATTTAATGAGAACTAAGAAATCCTATACTCATACTAGCCAAACTATATTATAAGTGATGCTCAATTGTTTGAACTTTGCTCTAAAATATCAAAATGATTTAAGGATTATTTTACCCCAAGAAATAAGGAGATATAATGCTTTTGCTTTACCAATCTAAAGAGATTCAATATGATATCTACTGATTGTCTGAACAAAATATATATCTTATGCTATTATAGGAATCTTTCAATTTTTATTCAACAATAGAATAAAATTCTTCCATTTGGTTATTTTATAATAAGTGCATATACTATTAGTTTTGATCTTTTATGGTTTGGAAATGATTCATAACGTTTATTATTTTGGAGAATTCTTCAATTTCTTAAAAGGAAGTTAGATAGACTAGATGTATTAAATCCAAACTACTTAGTTTATTTATAAACTCTTACTTCTAGCTTTCTTCTTCTAAATAATCTCTACAGAGTTTCATAATTTCTTAGTTTGGTATTTTCCTAAAATGGTATCAATTATTCGTGCATTAAACTCTTTAAAAAAGCTAAATATTTGATGTTTCTTGAGGCTAAAAGATATGAGAAATTGTAAAATACATTACTTAGCTTTATTTGCTTTACTCTTTTTGTAAACTTGCTAATAGATCTAATTTAGATATCTACTCAATTTTATTTTTTTGAATAACTGAATTAACAAATTGATAAATTTCATTTATCCCCTATATTTGCTTTCTATCCTACTTCTATAAACTATTTTAATAGGTTTAAGTAGTTTATTAGTATATAATTAAATCTTCTTATGCAAATCTAAATTTTTACTTTTATTACTTATCTTCAGCTTATATTTCATCTACCTTTTCTTATATTATTTTATACTTTTCTTCAAACCCATTTTCCTTTCTATCATTTTATTAGATCTAAAAGCTTGTTTCGATTAACTATTCCAAATCTTATTTTATTTACTCTATTATCAGTTTCTTTTATATTACTATTTATTTAGATATAAGACTCAATCTTCCTAATTGCTATATTAATTCATTTGCTTTCTTTCGATATAATTACATATCATTTAGCTTTCTTTTTATAGAGTTTCGCTTTTTAGTTCTTGAAGTAAGTATTTTTTCCTTTCAATCAGTTTATCTTCTCAAAATTCTAAATATTCTATATCATTCATTTCGCTTCAAATAGCTATATTTTAATATATCATTTGCCTTTCTTTAGCATATAAGCTTACTTAACTAAAATCATTTTTACTTCTATTTTTTCTGTATTTCTTATATATTAACTAGTCTCTATCTCTTCTAGACTATTCATTAGAGTAAATCTTTAAGTTTATTTAATCTCTTCTCTTCAAAATTAAGTCATTTAGAATCCTCAAAATTATATTCTAAACTTTATTTTTTTCTATCAAATACATAGAAATAGCTTAGCATATCATCCTATTATCTTGATATCTTATCATTCAAATATTGCTTCAACTCTTATTTTTTGTATTCTTCTACCATATTAATAATTCATTATTTATCTGACTAATGCGTTTACTGTTTTTTGGAAATAAATCTAATATTTGCTCAAGACTAAGTGATAAATAATCTTATAAAGCAAATGCATATAAAATTTAAAGGAGGAAGGAGTCATGCTCTATAAATAGGATTGAGTTCTAAGTACGTATCTAAGATTTCAAAATTTGATCTAGTTTTTACGATAAAAGCTCAATATCCATTTTAATATGTTCAGACTTATCTCTATTTTATCTTTGTTCTATAAAAATGGATATATTTTAAGTATTACCCCAACTGTTAATATCAAGCATTTATTAGCTATCATTTATGTTCGTCTCTAGTTTTTTATACTCTTCGTATAGATAATGCTATCAATCATAGCAATTATATAACTTCTTTAGAATTTCGAAGGTTGAATACTATCTTTCTACTCTATGAAGTTTAGTCTCCTTTTTATTTTTGTTTTCTAAGTAAAAAGTATTTACATTTCCATTCTATCCCATTAATCTTACCTATACTATTACTGGATTTCCTCCTCAAATACTTACGCTTCCCAGATTGAAAAACTTAAAGTTATAGTTTTTTAGATCTTCTTTATTTCTTAACTTCAATAGTTTCTACTTTTGATTATCAAAATTATAAAGATCTAAATGCTTCTGAGCGATAGAAATTAAATACAGTAAATGCTGATTTCCAAAGATGAAAATGTTTTTTCTCCTTTCTTTACTTAAGATTCATTAATTTATTCTTTAACTCCTGTTAGTTATTAAATTCGATCATTTTAGATTGATAAAACTATTTCTTCTGATCTACTTTGATCATCATATGAAATCTTTCATTATTCCAGAATTTTGGATACTTTTATTTATAAATAGTCTTTCAGTATCATAGCATATAATACTTTCATGAATCCATAATTTTATTCCAAGTACTTAAGTAATTTAAATTATAAGTCTTTGAGTTTTAAATTTACACTCACTTTTCTATTAGTTTTGATTCCTATAGCATCACAAAATTAATTTTAGAATTATTAGATAAATTATGTTCTTAAGCTTCGTAAAATACATAAAGCTTGTCTTTCAAAATAATTGATTAGTTTTAATAGCCAACTATTTTATTATCTTTTTACTTTATTTCTCTTACACTTTATACCTTTTAATAAGGATCTTGTATCTGAATCATCTTCACCAGATTTTTTTAATCTTCTTTCTGTTTTTCTTTTAGATCTTAGATGTAATTCCCTTATGCTAGCTAAGTAGTTATGTTTTCCAAGTTTTAATTGCTTTTATTTGCTTTTTTCTTTTGTTGCTTTTATAACTAATTTATGAGAATAGTTTCTTTAACAAAGCCTGTACTAAAATATTTATTAAATAGAAGAAAATTAAAAATTTATAAGGCTTTTTATTGATTATGAGTGGCGCTCTGATTTTCATAAGGAAATTGGAGGGAAATAGTTGTAGAATCGGATATCAATGTGATAATAAGATAATTTGGTTAGAACATTTTATTTATCTTGCTAAATGATTGTTAGATTTAGCTGAAGCTATCTAGTTTATTTAAGACTTATAGTTAAATCACTAAAGTCTAACTTTAAAGCTTATCTATTATCTTTAATTATGCTCATATCTCTTAAATGCTCTTAAACTAATCTTTTTAATATATAAAGTATGTTTATGTAGGAGTATATAAAGAAGTGTTAAGTTAGATATTTAAAATAGAGAATGTAAGTAAATGACTATTAAGTGTAGATATAGCCAAACTAGGAATATCTTAGATAGTTATTCTTCTATTTATTATTAATTCCAATGTATTCTCACACAGCTAAGCTTTAAGTTACTAATTAGTATAACTATAGAAACTCTAAAGGTTAATCCTTAAAGATAGAGATCTAAGCATTTTAATAAGATTAATAGCAACTAAAGTACCTATTTAGTAAATATATCCTCTAATGGAAGGTATAAAAATAATTAATTTGAACCAATAAAAGTCTAAATTAACAATAAAATTAAGAAATAGATAAATGTTCTTAATCTAAAATTATTGCTTATGCTCTATAATTAAAAAGAGTATATTATTTTAACCATACAAGTCCTAGAAATCATTAATTAGTTTAAAGGAAAAATTTCGATTAAATATTGCTAAAATAAAATAAATTTGCTATCTTAATTTAAAAATGTAAATAAAAAGTTAAGGTTACAATTAAAAAAGTTTAACTTAAAACTAATTTATATTAAACTGGTTTAAAAGATAATTTAGTTATTAGTTTAATTAAAGTTATTTAGCTATTTTATTATATCCTCTATAATAATTTAGCTATTTTAATAATCAAATTAAGAGTTATTGATTTAGATATTTAAGCATTTTTTAGCAGCAAAAAGCAAATTTATTTATTTAATTTTCTTAATTTTAAATTTTTATTAATATATTTAACTAGGAGAAAAAATGGTAGAAGGGTTCAAGAAAGGCTTTTATACCACCTCCTAAAAAGGGGAGAGAAAATAAGAACCCTCATCTTTAACTCACACATCTTCTTCCTAGAAATAATCTTCTTCTCAAAACCTTCAAGAATAATAGACTCAACTAGGACTTCCAGGCCAACCTAAAAGATGATACAAAAGCGCCAAAAGGCTACCCCGACGACACCAACTGAAGAGGAAGGACCTAGAAAGGTGCTGGAGACGCAAGAAGCAGCAGCCGTGCGAGAGTTTGCGATGCCGCAGTTCCAGGAAGAACAGGTATAAATTTTAGTCGCATTCTCTGACCTGAATGAGGAAGTAAAGAGGCTACGATTAGAGAATAGAGCTCCAAAAAATCAAGTTACTGAGTTCAAGGAATGGAAAGAAAGCTTCTGGGAAGTCTATGATCGAGAGCAAAACACTTTCTTCAGAGAAATGGGATTGCTGAGCAGAGAACAACTGTGCTTGAAGAGAACAGCAAGTAGCAACAGTAATAGGAATTCAAATTAGGACAATTCAAGATCCAATGGATATAGAAGGAGCTACTAATTTACCGAGGAGTCCAGACAAGAAATGAATTAGGAATAAATCAAGATGTTTTGTATGCAAACTAACTGGACATAAATATAGACAATGTTAGAAATTGAAATTAATTAAATAATAGTACTGGAATAGAAAATAATAAGAAAAATAATAGTACTAATATTAGGATAAGATTAGACGAGAATTCTGTAACTAATTTTATCCGTCAGGAGGTCAAATCTACAAACCGAAGTGTTACACAATCCAAGGCGACTGAAGAAAGAGTTCTGAAAGGAGCTGGTTCCAGCCAGGTTATCAAACTGGTCCTGTGAACACAAGGTCGAAAGTCCTCCAAGTTCACTAAACTCCAATTTAAACTTTTTAATTTAGTATTATATATATATATATTTAACTAGCAAACCTAGAAATACTCTAACAATATAATTTTTGGTAAGCAAAAGTAATAAAATAAGTTTGTACCTAAAAATCTCACGCTGTAATAACTAAGTTAGAAATAGATTAATAATAATAATAATAGAAATATATGGTACCACCTTTAATAGGTTCACCACAAATAATGATGTTAATATCATTAGATTTAATCCCATACAGATTCATAGACCAAACTTCTAAGATATATAAGTTTTATAATTACTAACTCAATAAAGAAATAAAATAAGTTAATATTCTCTAGGAAAATAACCATAAAAATTAAAGAAATAAAAGATTAACTACATGTCTAATCTTTATTTTTAATATATATTAATTGCTTATTAAAGATATTTATAATTTATTTATTAAAAGTAAAAAATAAATAAAATTGTAAACATTTATTTATCCTTAAATATTTAAAATCAATTTTATATTTGCCTAGATTTAAGGCAAAAATAAAATTTTTTAAACTACTTCTTTAAAGATCAATATATTACACTATATTTATACAATTACAAAATTAAGTGTTTGGCGTTCTTGGAGGTATTTTAACCTCTTTCCCGCCAGACTCTGATTGCTCTAGAGGCTTAATATAAAAGTCTGAAAATCTCTACAACTCTTCTCCTTGCCATGCATACTGTCCTTTAATCTTCTTTCACCTAGATGCTAGATGTCTTTTTTCTCGTAAATTTCCCCAAATTTGTTCAGTATAATCTTTCTCTTTATCTTGATAGTTTATTTGTTTTAGTTTCTTCCTTTTGTTCTCCAACTACTTCTAATAGTTTCAATATTCTTACTTGAAATTGAGAAATTTCTAGCACCTTTTCCACAGATGCTTTTGAGAGTTACAATAATAACATCTTTTCGCTTGTCGTTAAGGTTTGAATCTTTAGTTATTTTCACCTTCAATTATCATTGGATCATTCCTTTATTCTTTCAATTCAATTTAAATCTGCAATTTGTACTTAATTTCTTCTATTTTTTCTAATTTTCTGATCAGTTCTTTCTGCTTCTAATGCTAGTTTTGAGATTAACTGCTCTAGCCTTGTGATATATTTCAAAATGCGTTAAGGTATTTTTCTTAGGTCATGAGTCTCAATTCTATTTCCTCTGCAAGTTCAAGTTTTTCCATTCACTTCTTATTGTCTTTCTTCAACTTTTTTACCTCTTCTTGGAGGTCTAGCACCACTTTAATCAGCTAATCATAGCTTATTTACCATTATGTGGTGAGATTCGAGATTTCCAAGCGCATAATATTCTTAGCCTCTTTCCTAGGCTTTTTTTCAGAGGTGGAAGATTCATCCTGATGGGTGATCTTTTTGTTACCCTTTTCCTGGTCCTAGCCTTTCTAGAATGCCGTTAAATCCTACTTTTTAGGAGCCGCGAATAATCCTGACATATTTTTATTGCACTATATTTATTAGAAATAATACCAATAATATAACTTTTATTATTATGTTTTCAGTTAATTATTTTTTATACTTCTATAACTCAATTTTTCTAAATCAATCCTCATTATTGAAATTATTTGCTATTCTTCAGCAAAAACATGTCCATATTTACCTCTTATTTTCATCTCCGTTAAAGCTACAACATCTTTAAAAATTTAACTTTATTATCATTATTCTTGGTCTTATTTATATATTCTTCTTGAATGTTATATTAACACACTTTTAACATTTCCAACTATAACAAAGACTCTAAAGAAACTACAGGTCCAGCAACAGCTTCAGGAAGGTTTTAATTACGTTTAATCCATGTATCATACTATAAATTATATTTTCATATATCTTTTAATTCTTATCCTTCCTAATTTATCCCTCCAAAACAATAAGTATTTTATTAATCTTTATCTACTACTAAAGTTTAAAAAGTTATTTATAATGGAAATTAATAACAGTTTTTCCATTTTTTTTTATTTCCTATCTTTAAATTTTCGACTGATTATAGTATTTTATAACTATTTGTATATCCACCAACTATATAAAGATGCTCTTAAGCTACCGTTTTTTCAAATTCCCATCTTCCCTCATTTAGATTCCATTTTTTAAACTATTACTTTCATAATAAAATTACCAAGTTTATTTTAATTCTCGTTAACTTATTGTATCTTAATTTGTCTAAATAATATTTAACTTTTCTTAATTTTTATGTCTTTTCTATTAGAGTTACTAGTTATACTCTAAAATATTCTTAGATTACTTATAAATTTATTATTTTTTATTGTTGTTTCTTTAAGTTCTTATTAGTAAAATTAGAGATTTAGAAGGACGAAAAAAAGGATAGCTTTTTTAGAGGCTGGAGAAATAAAGTACCCATGATTGATTATGTCTTCCACTGCTTAGGCTATCCTCGGAACCTTGGAAAGGGATGATCTTAGGCCGTGGCAACCTGAAATTTGACTTGGGGTGACATGTGAATATTGCCTTGGTAGTTTCAAGAGATGCAACCTACCATAACTCCATTTTAAAGGTATATTTATTAATCAGTATTGAGCATTTTAACAGTTGCTAACCTAAAATTTGTGAAGCTACTTTAATTTATAATGTTATGCTATATAGATTCTTAATTTTGTTAGTAATATAATATAGATCTGAAGTAGTTTTTCCTTATTGATTTATAAATAAATTAGATTGTATGAAGTGTATGATAGTATTAGTAATGCTAGACTATTTGGTTGTAATTATTTTAGATATTTCCATAATTTAACTTATTACATCTTTTAATTTCTATCTATCATCTCAGTCTTTTTATATGTATTATTCGTTTTCTTTTATCCTTCTTATTAAATCACTTTCTTAAGGCAAATCTTTAAATCTAAAATAGAATCCTTTTTAACAAATAGAACAGTTGGAGGAGCATTAATTAAGTTGTAATCTTCTAAGCAGATTAAGCCTTTTGGTAACACTTACATTCTGATTATAATTTAGATAAAAAAGTGGTTATAAAAGTAATTTATAACAGATAGTCTAAAAAATAAAAACATAATAACTAATAAATAATTAAAATTGTATTACTTTCTTTATTTATTTTCTCTAATATAGCTAGATTAGAGATTAAATAATATTTTTAAAAGAGAATTAGATTATCACACAAGCACCATCAAAATTAAAATTAGTTTAAAATATTTAATTTATGCTTCAAAATCAATTCTTCTGGTTTCTTTGAATTGTAAATTCGTATAACTTAATTGCTTTCTCCTCTTGTTAGTGATTGAAAATAAAATCCGCTATCATTTCTTGAATAGTCGGAGTGCTTCTATAATCTTTTGAGCTTCTAAATATGGTTAATTTTTTTCTAATAAAGTCTTCCGTTTGGCGTTTAATAAAAATTAAATAGGTTGTAAATTTCTTTTATGCTATTAAATCTTAATTTAATTAGAGTTTATAGAAATTTCTTATCTTGTAGCCACATGTTACGCAATATAGGCATTTAACTTTTCTTTTTAGAATATGAAGCATAAGTAAAAATTTTATTTATCTCTTGACTCTTGATCAGTTCATTAATTGACTAGAGTTACTCCAAGTGATTATTTCACCGATTCAAAAATTTTCTTAAACTCCTTTAGATTGCATTAAATTACATATCCACCTATTAGTTAATTTCTTATTTAAAGTTCTATTTATTGATATAATTGTTGATAGTAAGCATAAGAGGTTAAGTTATCTATTTTCGATTACTAACTTCTTTTGCTAGCTTCTATTCAACCAATTATAGCATAAAAAATATTTGCTTAGGTTATATGTATTATTAGATGTATTCGCTCCTAGGAGATATTTATTTCTTTGGAGTCATACTGCATAATCTAATAACAGAAAGAATTGAAAAGAGAACATTTGGTAAAAGAAGTGTTAGAACTTGATTGGATATGAAGCCAGTTAAACTAAAGAATAGAGTTATCTTAGTTTTATTAAATAGATTAGTCAAATTTGAGATTTTAATACAAGAGCTCTTGAAAATCTAACGAAGTAAAAATTCTAACTTTATTCCGAAAAATAAACCAAATAATCAGACTAGAAGAATCTTTAAAGTTACGATGAAAATAAAACTCCTAAGGCTAGTAAAATGAGATCCATTTAAATAAAGTTAGATTAAAAATAATTAAGCGAAAGAGAAAAGTTAGTTAAAGAAAGATAATAAATTAAAAAGAAGTAATTTAAAGAGCTAGAAAAGATATTTAAGATGTAACTTCATATATAAGAAATAAGCTTATCCTAAATATTCAGTAACTTTTTCTCATATTTTCTTATCTAACTAAAGCTTAAAATATAAGACATTTCTAGTAACTTATAATGGATAGAAAATAATAAATGAATAAAAATTAAAAGAGAAGTTATTAAGATTAGAATAAAGCCTTTTCTACTTTCTCTTAATTATATTAATAAAAAGTTATGGTCAAAATATAATGACAATTAGAATATACCAAATGATTTGCAATCTCTTAAAAGTAAGTTCTTTAGATGATAGTCACTATCATTCAAATAACTATTTACCCTTGGGCTTAATTGGAATTTTCATGTATAAAATCTTTGTTTCTGTACATTCTATCCTTGCATTTAATTTTTCCCTAAACTTCTCTCATTTCTATATTCAGAGTTAAGAATTTATTTTTTCTTTCTAATATTCCATTTTCGAATGGAAAGAATTCCGTCTCTCTTTACTTCTATTGTTAGTTAATATTTCGTCAGATGTTACTTCTTATTCCTTTTTTTTTTTTGAATATTTCTATCACAAATGTAAAATCTCTCTTGCATCTTTTTCTTACTCGAGAAAATGTCTTTTCTTGCTTCTCCATTTTCAAGGGTATTCCTTATGAAAGTCTTGAACCTTATCTAATAACTCAAATTTTCTATTTTTGTTCTCTCATTGTTCAAATATCACTCTCTAGCCATATCATTCGATCATAGACTCCAGCTTTAGTTCTTCGGTCTACCATATAGATATCATTCTCATCTTCAAGATTCATTAGATCTTTGCCTACTTTGAATATTTCTTCCTTCTATTAGTTTAAATACTCTTAGGTTTTTTTAGTTTTTTGATGGATGTATAAATAAGTTATTTTATCTTTTAAGAGCCCATTGTTCTATTTCAATATTATCTAAATCAAAGGTATTTGGGTCTATATTGAATTATCATATTTCTCATTCTTCATTTATTTTTTATTTCTTAATTACTACTTTCAGTAACTCCGTTGATCGATCTCTTTTTTCATTTTTCAATGAAGGTGTTGAGAGTTTTGTTAACTTCTCTGTTCGGAATTTTTCTAAATAGCCCATTTTTCAATTGAAAGAATAAATCCGCTTTGCATTTTTTATTTTTGAGGATTTTATTTCTTTATTTTTAAATTTCCCCCTTTAGTCCATTGTTTATCTCAAGAAGAATGGATTAGTTTGCGCTGAAACGTGGTAAGAGAAGATGTTTCCGGTTTGCTCTTCTGTTTTGAGAAGGTGATAAAAAGCCCTTCCTGAAGCCAATAATTTTATATAATATATTAGATTTTTTAGATATATTTAAGAAAATTTAATGAATCACTGAAATTATTTTTGCATCCTAAAAATAAAATTTAAGTAACTCCTCAATTCTATTTACTTAGACTTTAAAAGAGTATTACAATATTAATTTTAGAAGAACCATTAATCAGATTCTATTTTATCAATACCATAAACATGCTTTTGGATACATTTAAGACTGTTTAATAATTATTTCCCTTTTATCTTTTATAAACTCTAATTTAAGTTACTCTTTTTATAATTCTAATGGTAGTAGTGGTTTGTTGGCTTTTTATAATTTAATTCCAGAAATGATATTAAAGTTATTAAAAGTCTATTTACTAGTTAGATGCTTATTATTACTTATTTATCCTAGTTTAAGTATTTTGTTTTATTACTTTTTTTAGTCTAAAAATATACAGACAGCGGGGATCGAACCCACGACCTACTGCGTGTAAAGCAGTCGTCATAGCCACTAGACCATGTCTGCCTTACTTATTTACCCTGCCTTTCTTTATAAAAGCTAACAATTAGCTTTGTATTCATAGGACATTACTTCTAGACATATAGTTATATAACTTATACTTGCTAATTCCTTTATATTTACTATCTTATTACCTCTTCTATTAAATGTAAAGCTTATAATTAGATAAGAAGACTTTAATTGGATAAAAAGAAAGGAAAGATAATATTAAATATACAACTATAAAATGAAGCCAATTCATATTGCTATTTTACTCCTTTCTTCACTTCTAGCTATGCAATAAGAAGTGTAGAATGAGGAGCTTACTACCTAGTGTGGTAGTTAAACTTGCTTATCTGGATATACTTGCTGTAATAATGAATTCTGTTGCCCTTGGGGATCTTAGTGCTGTGGAAAAAGTTGCTGTTCTTCTGGATAAAAGTGTTGTGGAGATAGTCCAGAAAGTAAACATTGCTGTTTATCAGATTCTGTATGTTGTGGAGATTACTGTTGTGATAGATTTAGCGAGAAATGCTGTGAAGATTATCCAGGAGGTAAGAAATACTGTTGCTTGGGTTAATGCTGCTAAGGAAGCTGTTGTGCAAGCTAAGGAGAAGTTAACGTTGTATGTTGCAAGCCAGAATCATCAGCAAAAGGTTACTGCTGTGACTACGATTGCAAATGTTGTTTCCATTAGTGTTGTCAATGTTATGCCTCAAAAACGCCAGGACACTGCGATAGTGAATCACGCTCTTGTGATTTTTCAGCAAGTTATTTCTTAGGCATCTGAAAGACTAAAAATATATAACTAAACTTAAAAATTGTTCTGAATAAGTTAAAGGTATAAAAGCTAAAAGCAAATAATATAACTAATAGAAGTACATGCTTATACTTTAAAAAGTACTCTAAATAAATACATTTATCAGTCAAACTCTATCATGTAAAATATAAGAAATCCCCCACAACTAATTATCATACAAACTGAAATAGTGAGTGAAACATAAGCATATGAAGTGTCTAAGTTATCAAGTAGATTATCTAATTATTCTAAAGTAATGTGAAGATTTAGAAAATTAGATTAGAAGCTGTAGACTAAATAAACGTTTAAAAATATTTAAAATTAGTTAATTTAAAGTAGTTGTTAAGATTAATAATGCTAAAGATAAAATTTAAATTCGAGTATAGTTAGTAAGGGAAAAACTCTCTTTTAGAAGATAAGAGTGAAAGTTAGAAAATCATATGTAAAGAAGTTCTAGTAAGAGTAATACAAGTAATCAGTTCTTAAAAAGCTCCTAGCCTAAATTAACTTGATTTAATAATAAATCAATTAAAAGCTATAAAAATGAGTTAAATATAACGTAAATATCTTTGAAAATAGTAACTGAAATTATGCAAAAATTTGATTATATCTTTGTGTAAGGAAAGATGAAAACTGCTATGTTAGAGATGTAGGAATTCATACCTAGAGCATTTTGTTAGTTTTGCCACTCCAATCTAACATCATGAAGATTTCATTATCAATAGAAAATTTAAAGAGGCTATTTCTTATAAAGCCTAACTTCTAAAGTAATATTCATAGAGTTATCTATAGAAAACTTCTGAGCCAAATTAAATAATTTGAAGGAAATGAAGTAGAATAACGATAAATATTTTCAATATTTCTAAGAAAATTATATATAAAATAGAAAAGTTTAGTAGGATGAAGCTCTAGTTTAGTAAACGAGATCCCTTACTACTGACTATTTAGAATTCCATGAAGATTATTTTTCACCTTTCTTTTAAGCTATTTACTAAAATCTTATCTAAAATGTATTGATAATAGGAACTGAAGCAGATAGATTAGGAGTAAGCCCACTGAAAGTAGGGCACAAAGTTTAAATAGCAATAGTAACGAGAGACTGGACATAATAAGAAGTTCTAGAGTTTGAATAAATGAAAATATAAGAAAAATGTCCTTTAACTACATTTATACAAACACGCACATTATGATATCATCTATTTTTAAAATCAGTATGATGCAGATTCCTTCGTTGTAGCGAAAGAACAATTTATAGTCAAAGCTTTAGTTTCACCTCGTTTTGATATTTAAACTCCATAATTTCTTTTCTTTGCCATAAGAAATAAGTTCTAAGGAAAATTAGTTAAATCAAAGTTACCTGAATCAAGATTCTTAATTAGATAAATGTGGAATTCAAATATTAGACAAGTATTGTGAAGTAGATGTCAACATGTTACCTGTAAATTTTGACTTGTAGATGACATTTGCAATAAACAAGGAGGTAAAATAGTTTAAGACATAAAAGAGTAAGAAAGGAAAGAGTTTTGGTTTCTATGAAACGGCAAATTAACTGATAAGGAAATAGAGATATGAGAGGAAAGTAAAGTCTGAAAAAGCTATGAAATAGGCTAAGAAGAACAACTTTATTATATTTAACCATAATTACTATTATAAGCTTTAAAGTATCACTATTTCTTTAATTGACTCTACTTAAATATCTAATAGTTAAGCTATTAAGTTAAATAAAATGGATAAATATAAGATGAAAATACCTTTTACTTTAGTTAAAACATAAATAATGCTAATAAAGACATTTGAGTAGCATAGTATCTTTCATTTATTTGATAGTTATATAAAATAGAAACTAACTTACTTGCTTAAAGAATTAAGATAAATTAGGTTATTCTTTCATAAAAATATCATAGTATAAATCATTTTTTAAGCTTACTTTAGATAGTTTTCTTACAAACTTTAAGCATCTTTTTACATATAATCATATACAGTCATATATAAACTATGAACATCTATAATGTTTAAGGTATATTACTTTAAGTAAGAAAAGAGCAGAACAATTAGAGAGAATTTTATGTATTGTATTAAGAGAAAAAACTTAATTTAAAAGCTCTATTATTAAATAGAAAATTGATAGCAAGCTATCTATCACACTATATATTTCTTAAAGACCTTTGTCTAGTAATAATCTAAAGCAAAGCTATTTATTAATAAAAATAGACTAATAAAATGATATAAATGCATAAGCAGGTTGGGTTCAAAGCTTATTGATGGAAATTTCTTCCAAAAGGAGCATCTACTGAATTTAGTATATTCCATTAAAGGAAAACTTCATAATATTTTCACTTAATTAATAAGTCTTTTTTCAGCAAGGATGAGTATGATATTTAATAAGCACTATGATAAAATATCGTTCTAATGAATTACTTGATCTATAGATAATCAAAGAAAGGTGGAGCAATATTTTGAAGTGTTTTGTTTTATCTCTAAAATAAAAAGTCTCCTAGTAGTTATCCAAGATCTTAAAGGAACACAATTAGACGATTGTCCGATCTGACAAATATTTGAAGTTGAGGATTAATGAGTATGAATTAATTACTTATAGCAGTTTCTTTTTGGTGAAACTGATTCTCAAAGCATCCTCATTATATCTATTAATAAACTGTTTAGAGTAAACAGTATGATGCTAAAAATGTTGTTGCTAGACACTTCAAATTAATAATTTAAGAAATAATTAATTGACTCTAAAAGCTTCCTATACATAAATAGAGCAATGTATCATTAATAATTTTTATGGCTTAATATCCTGGTTATGTTTGGTTGTATATTATCGCTAATAAACTAAATAATCTGATTACTTGATTAGTGCATTTATTTCTGAATACAGCAATATATCTTTTTATATAATAAATGATTCAATTTAAAGGGTAGAAGGAAATCTTTTACTAGAAATAACTTATAATTACATTATTTATTTTTAAACTTCTTATGTAAAGCATTGAAGTACTCTACTAACTTTTATTGTGTATAATAAATTAATTAAAATTACATTCCTTCGCCTTCTTTCTTAATTTCACTTCTACATTTCTCCATGTATGCTAGTATTTTCTCAAACTAGATTGCCTAGTTCTTGTAGTATATCTAACTTATTCTAAAGTCTTGCAGAGCTTTTACTCACTAATTCAAATTCATGTAGCATAGTCCTCTTCTTTTTATTAGCTTGTAGTATCATTCGTCCCTCATGCTACCATTTCTGATTTGATTTATTTAAGTGATAGCTAGAGAATAGAATTAAATAGCTTCTTAGTACTTTTACATCTTGTGCTAACATAAAGATCTATTTATGATAGCACGTATGTCATTAGGTTTCTACATTATCACAAGATCATATTATAGGATAGCCTCTTCATACTGCTCCTTAATTGTTTTCATATCTGCGTAGTTGATTTTATCTTAGAGACTGATAGGTATATCATTCCTTACCTTTTAAACTTTAGTACAGTTAACACTCTAATGACTTTGATATCCTGCTTTGATGGTAGGAGCACAGTAATTTGGTTAGAAGCCACAGTTTTAAGTCATTTATATAGATAGAAGAAGATCATTTTAATATGAGCATTCTATTGTAAGTAATTATATTACACTGTAAAGCTTATAAGAAACTCTTTAATTATCATTGCTTCATAATTAGTTAACTATACTTCTACACTAAAAATCATTAGAATTTTTGCTTTTTTAATGCTTTTTTCTTTCTTAATTCTAGCTACTTTTTCACATATTTAGTGAGTTAATAGAAGTGAATGATTTCTAGTGTTTTATGGACTGGAAATTATTTAATAAAACTAGCTTTTTATTATGAGGTTTAGTAGTTTCTTAATACTTTCTATCTTTACTTCCAAGTATAAATTAGCGCTTTTTATTACTCGCATTATTTTGTGTTTAAAGCGTTATTGAAGGATGTTTAGATAGCTATCAAAGTATTATTTATTTAGAAAGCTTTAAATGTATACTAGCTTGTAAGATGCTTAAAGCATGTTTCTATTTAAAAAAGTTGTATATTAGACTGAAGATCTCTTAGAGTATGTAAAGCTTTTTTAGAAGCTATGTAAGTAGATACTCCATTTATAATATAAAGTATCCATATATGCTATCTCAAATGATCTTAAATTTAATTTTCTAGTATAAACCTTTCATATAAGCCTAGTTGCTCCATTATAGTATAAATCTCTTATACTATGATTATATTTAAAAACTGCCTAGATTCTACCTCTTATTTAGCTATCGATTATTTGAATCTATATTAAGAGTATGTTCTTAATATAGAAACTACTTCGAGTGTATGATTAGTAATAACTTGGTAAGCATTCTATAATAATCATTAGCTAACGTAATTTATTACCTTAATTTATCCTTTTATTTATAAGGCTAATTTGCTTAATCAAAGTTATTATTGAACCTTATTTCTTATGTCTCTACTTTTATACTTATCCCATCCCATTTAAAGCTCAAATCCTTTATATTATACTTTCATTTATTTTCTCCTTTGATTCTACAATACATTTGCTTATAGACTTGATGTGCTTTTTCTAATTTACATAATAAGTACATGAAGCATACTTTGTTGCAATTGAGGGCAATATCTGTAGATAATCATACCATACTTTAGGTTTTAAGATGCTTATAAGAGCAGTACTTAGATCTAATTATCTATATCTTTACTTTATGTAGAATATAAGCAGAGATTAATAAAGTAAAATGTATTAAGAATTTTGATACTTTTGAGATTTAAAGGTACAAGGTTCTTAGAAGAAGAATTCAGTTTCAAATAAAACTAACTGAAGTTGGACCTTTACAATACCCTTTAGTTTATGCATTCAGAAGAGTATAATTGAAATGCTTATTTCTACATACCAAATAATTTAGTTAAAATGTATGATTACTAGATTTTTTTAAATAATCAGCAAATACCTAAGAAGGTATGTAACGCTTATCTTATACTTTCTAATAACCTTAGATGATTCTATCATCTTGTATCTTTCTTTTTGTTTTGGAAATATCTCAGTTCAATTATATATACAACTCTACCCCCATTTTTATATATCCTAGATTACTTTTTTTAAATCCTTTTAAGAGTTAGTACTTTCACTACTAAAGTTGCATCATTCAGTTAAATCTTCTTTCCATATTATTTTCTATCAATCAAATCAAAAGCATCTGACAATTCTCCTTCATCACTCTTAATGCCTTCATAATTAACACTTCACATTACTTTTTATCTTCAGTCAATACCATTTACCAAATACAAGCAATGTGTTCTCTTAACTAGCCTTACATCTAGCTAAACTACTTAATTAATTAATATAGCAAGTAAGTTAAGTTACTGAAGTCTTAGTCATACAAGCTATATTCTCCTTATTAGTTTTAAAAGTGATGTTTAATAAATTTAGGGAACAGCTTTTCTTTATTATCAGCTGATATTAAAAATCTCCATTCATATCTCTTTTTCATACATTAGTATTCTTTCTTAATACCTCCTTTAAGCTGATTTTTGACAAAATAGTCTATAAGTTAGCAAATGAAGTCTCTTTAGAAAAGCACTATACAATTTAATTTCAAATGCTTTTACTCTGTGAGTTTAGTTATCCATTTCTTTAGTATAGCAAGCTTTTAAGATGGTTTAATTTGCTTATAATGAAGCTAAAAATCCAGATGTTATTCCCTTAAGGCAATTTATACGCAATCTCACAAAATAGCTTTCAAATTACTCTTCAACATGAAAAATAAACTTCAAGACTTAAGATTTCGAAGTATTATAGAGGAATATAAGGAAAGCTTATTTTTTGATTAGTTATAGATATTCACCTGATAGTTCCTACGTTTAATATAAATACTAGCAGCTTTTTCCCTCTTGCTCAAAAATCATTTTCCTCTTTTCTATTTTTTTGGATGATTAGAAGCATTATAGTTGATTTGAAAGACTATGAGTATTTGAGCTTAAAGACATAACAATATCGTTCATTTAAAGCTTCAGCATTTTCTTCTATCTTGCTTGAATAAAAATTAACTTAGATAACTATTGATATACTTCTCACTGGCAAAGCCATTTAACTCTTTAAATTTAATCTCAAATAAAATTTTAAAGATTCAGCAGAGCTAAAGCTACCTCTTCATCTATTTATATATAACAAGTAATCTCTTTCAAGAGTCTTTAAAAGTAGCCTGATATTTACGTTTATAAAAGTAATTATTTGTATTTGTTATATGTGATTTAATGGCTCCAATTAGGGATATTGGATATCTAGAATTTTAGTTAGATCTATTTAGATATTACTAAGTAATATTCATCTATATATTGGCTTTCTTTAGTTGATTATGATACCTTTAATTAAATTTTACTTTGTTACTTATTGTTTTCATTTTCGTCTCCTCTTTTTTCTATTATTTCTCGACTTTGTTGTCTTGAGAGATGAAGCTGTGTGGATTGTTAATTTTACCAACTTACCAAGTTAAATATCTCAAGTATTTATATATTAGCATTGAAGCAAAATGCTATATAAGCCTAAACTGAGGATTTTAATTTATGTCTTTCATATATTTCCCTAAAGCCATAACATCCTACAAAGTGCTCTTCTTAAACTACTTAAATTCCCTTCTTTTGTAACTAAGATTCAACTAACATTATTTATCCCTCTGCTTGGTTTGCTTTAGGTGTAATATCTAATATCCAACTGATTCCTTTTAAATGATATATCACTGATGGAACCTCTATAGTGCTAGACTAAAGCTTAGAGTTAGATAAAGAGAGTGAAGTTTAAATTTCTAGCTGCTTAGCTAATTTAATCTGGCTATTATCAGAAATGCTCATATTCTTTATAGAGCTTGCTATAGCAGACATCTCATTAAATCGAGCACCTTTGAAATAAAGCTCTAAAATTGTAATTTGTTGGTTTTAAGGATATGCATTTGTAAGCTGATAAAGGGAATTATAATAGATTAACTGAAATAGGATAAATAGGGTTTTATTATAAGTAGATAAGATGGTTAGTGCTTAAGGCTACATATCTCTTGTTTATTGAGATGGTTTATAAACAGCACTGGGTAGTTTACTTATTTAAGTGATTATCAATCATACTGACTATCTTTGAAGATATCGATATTATACCCTCTCTTGATACTTTAGCTATTTCATATGGAGTCTAGTTTATCTCTTTAATCACATACTTCCAAAGTGGTTAAACGACTGTAGAGTATTAATTTAAAAGGTATCTAAAACAAGCATTCTAATCCCCTTTGCCCATTCTTATCTATTTAGAGCACTTATATTTAAGAGGTTTGTATAACTGTTTTTTTGGTCTTAAAAATGTCTAATAAAACTATAAGAAAAAGGTTTATTCAGCGAATAAGGATGAGGAAGATAAAAATCCTTTAAGCATATAATCAGCTTCTAAACTTAATGGCTAATTAATAAATAGGCTGCTAAATGCAGCTACTTAAGCATAATCATACTACAATATCCAAATAGTGCATAATTAGATATTCACCATCTAACTAACTAAAACTGGTATATCTATGTACTATGCTAAGGCTTTAGTCATTACTCAAACTATTCTTGCTTCATAATTACTTTGATAGAAACTAATATCCTAGCTTTGTTATTAATAAGGGCTATTAGTAAAGCACTATAAGTGTGATCTTATTAAACTAGAAAAAGCTTAAGAGTATGTAAGCAAATCTAATACTATACAAACTCACTTTCCACTTTTAAGATGCTAGCAGAAGCTTAAACCTCTGATACTTAAATTCTCCATCATTTATTCTCGTCTTAGCAGAAGAAAGCTATAATAAAACTGGTTGAGAAGGCAAAACTCTTATAGTAAATAAAAGCCTTTAAGTTAAGAGTGCTAGTACTAATTAAGCTTATAGCAATAGATAACTTTAGATTTAAAGGTTTAAATTAGTTAATTTAGCTATAATTCAGATATAAAAAGAAATGGCAGCTCCTTAGGATATAGAGAAAGTCTAGCAGCTCTTGAGAGAATTCTTGTCAGGTAATGAAAACTCTCTAGGAGAAGCTTTCAGCTTGATGGATAAAGACAAAGATGGAAAAATAGATTTTAACGAGTTCCGAGCTTTTACAGGCTCAGAATAGGAAACTTCTGAGTAGCAAGTAATTTTCTAGAAGATTGATAAGGACAATGATGGAAAGATTGACATAAATGAGTTTAAGGAGTTCATAAATGCGAAAGGATTGAAGGAATGTTGCCTTGTTTTTTGATTTTTAAAGTACTTTTATTAATAATTTTTAAGGTATTAATATAAAGCTTATGGATTAATTTAATGTTAATCCTATTACTATCTCATACCATTATGGATTTAAGCTTTCTATTGTATGAGTTCATTATGAAAGTTATTAGTCGGTGCTCTATTATTTTGGTTAGATATATCTTAGACCTGTAAGATAAGATATATATTTCTTCTTCTGAAAGTGCTTATATTAATACAATTCTTTGACCTAAAGCAGGAGCAGAATTCTTTATAGTATTTAGAGTTATTCTACCTGCTTTAAATAAGTTAAAGCTAGTGAGATTATATGACATTGCTTTTTCAATTTTCCATAGTTAAAGGATATAATTTCAAGTTCATTAGTGTCTAAAGCTTTTATATCTATCTTTCAACTTCAATATACTTTAGTGCTCTCCTATGTCTCTTGAATGCTCTTTTATTAGAGGCTATTAAGCTTAGAGATATCTAATAAAGAGGGAAAGTATAATGCTGGTATATAATTATAGTTTCCTTATATCCTTAGCGTAAGAATCTTAGAGCCTAGTTTAATTAAAGTAGTTAGTTTAAATCATTTCTGAAAGCTAATTGAAATAACAATGTGGAAATAAGCTGCTATTCCTCAATTGCCTAAGTGTAGTATATGCCACTCCTATGCTGTTTATGATAAAGTCTCTCTTAAATGTACCCATCACTTCTGCTTAATTTGCTATTTTGACTAGCTTTAGTCTCAAATGGCTTAGAAATATAGCCTAAAGGCTTATATATCTTTTGAATGCTCGCTTTGTAAGACAGTTACAATAGTAAATAATAAAGATTTTTAAGGTTTAGTAAAGCCAAGAGGTAGAAGTAGTACGGAAAGCTAGAGCAGATAGAAAGAGCAGAAGAAGTTTTGGTATGAAGAGTAGTAAAGGAGTCAACTAAGCTTGTGCTAAAACACTCCTAAAATGATAAATTCTGAAATGAGAAGACTGAATAGGTAGCTTAACTAAAGGAATGAAAATAAGCAGGACTCTAAATACTTAAATTATAAGGCTAAGACACCTTAGAACCTTCGCTCATCTATGCAAATTTAGTCTTAAACTGAGGAAGATAGTTAAGAAATGTATTATTATAGTCCATAGTAAAAGTGCTTTACTACAAGAAACTGAAAGGAAAACTCTAAAAACATGTTTCAAAAATCATTTTACGATGCTTAGTAAACAGAAACCTAAGAGTCTTAATAGCAATGGTCAAGCTTGGACTTTCAATATATACTTGCTGATAATAAAAACGAGTAGATTAACTTATTAAGCAGTAGGAACAAACTTGAAGATTTGGAAAATGACTCAGATATTAAAATACTCTAAAAATAGTCAAACATACTGCCGATCAAGAACTAAGAGAAGGAATATGAAATAGTGAGATTAAACTCGTCGATTGAAAAATTGACATATCTACTTTAAGCGGAAAGTGCAAAATAGCAAGAGCAAAAATAAAAGCTGAGTATGAAAAACCAAGAATAGGAGCAGAAATATGATGAACTATACTAGAAATGGAAAGAAAGCATATCACAGTATCAAAATTTGATTGAATTGAAGTCAAATAACGAAATCTTAACATCTGAGAACTAAAGATTGAAGGTAGAAAACTCATTATAGCAATAGCAAATATCCAAATTGGAAAACCTAAAGAAGGAATTAATTGAGGAAATCGAGTTTCTTTAATCAGGGAACAGCAAAATAAATAAGATTCATCAGGCTAAAAATGAAGATGAAAGCTTAGATCTGAATGAAAGCTTTTAGAAATGAGAATTCGGGTCTAATAATAGTAATTAACTTAAGAATATCAAAGAATCACATGATGTAGATATGATAAGTCAGTAATACCAAGAAGCATAAAAATAGATATAGGTTCTGACTAAAGAGTTAGAATCTATTAAAAAAGAAAGGTAGAAGTACTAAAACTAAGTACAATAGTTGCAGTAATAAAATCAAAATCTTTAAAGGGATATCTTATTGCTTTAAGAATCGTTTGAATGCTAGAAAAAATTGCTAGAAAACGAGTATCAACAAAACCAATAGAAAGAGTGATAAATCAATCATTAAGAAAAATAAGCAGAATATGAAAAACAGATAAATGAACTTAATATTGAGATGGAAGAGCAAAAGAGATAAATATCAAAAGAAGAAACTAAAAAACTAGAATGGAAGCTCAAATTCGAAAAAATAAATAAATAAAGTTTGTAAGATAAAAAGTTACTTGAGTTCCAATTAAAAAGCCTTTTCAAATAAAACACAAAGCTAAAAAGGGATATTAATCAGATGAAGGAACAACTTGAAGAAATATAAAAGAAAAGCTTGCTGACACAAGATTAACTTGATTAAGAAAAAGAACAAAATTCTATAATGCTAAAGGCAAAAAAAGAATTAGAGAATATTAATTTGCAAGCTCAAAAATAACTATCAATTGTTTAATAAGAACTTGCTTAACAAAAGGAGGAAGAAATATAAAAACTGCAGAAAAAATATGATTAAACTAGAGATAAAAAGAAACAATGAAAAGAAAAAGCGATTAGAGCAGAAAGTAACATTAAGACTCTAGTATCCAAATAGGAAGACTAGATATCAACATAAGAAAAGGAAATAAAGAATCTAATTAAAGAGAAGAAGAATTAAAAGGGATAGTTTGAAAATGCCCTTTAAAAGGCATAAGACTAAGCTTACCAGCTAAAAGAAAAAACAACAAAGCTTAAAGCTAAAAAGTAAAGAATTCAAAGCGATTATTAAGATTTATCTTTACAACTATAGGCAGCAAAAGAGGAAAATGTAAAAATAGTTAAAAAACTAGATTAAGCTATGAAGTTAAACGAGGATATTAGTACTCAATAAGAAAAACTTAAAAAAGCAAACGATGATCTATAAAAAAAGTAAACTTAGAGCGAAGAACTGAAATAGTAACTTATAAGCAAAGACCTTCAAATTAAAGAGCTTAATAACATCTGTGATAAAATAAACCAAGATAGCAATTATCTAAAAGGGTAGCTAGAAAGTCTAAATAGCTAAAATGAAGAACTTAGGTAGAATATTATTTATCTGCAGTGGCAAAATAAGAATTCACAAGATTAATATTAAAGCATCGAATCCAAATGCCAAGTTTTGAGCAAATAAGTTAAATAGTATAGCTAATAAAGAAAGAAGCAGTAAACTAAAATAAATAGTTTAGAAGAGGAAAGAAAGTAATTAGTTCAATAGATCTAGGAATTAGAATCGTAGAATGAAAGTTAAATGCAACGAATTGCTTAGATATTGGAGTAAAGAAACTAAAAAACAGGAGATTTGTTCCTACCTAATTTCAATTAAAATAAAGGATAGGAAATCTTAGAACTAGAGTAGAATGTTATATCCTACCAAGAAAGGCTGTAAAAGCTAGAAGGCCATAACTAATAACTACGCTAAGAAATTTAAAATCTATAAGATGAGCTGAAATAATAGCAGATATCAGAGGAAGATTACAAGAGCAAGATAACCGAGCAGTAAAGCAGCATATAGTCATATATACAGAACTTTAATGAAATGTAAGAGAATTTTAAAAACCTAGAAGTCAAGAAAGATAAAAGAATAAAGCAACTTTAGCAGTAAAATATGAATAGTGAAAAGGACATAGATGAGCTTTAAATTAAACTAGAATAGTTGGAAGAAGAAAATTAAACCATTTTAAAAGAAACTCAGCAAAAGTAAGATGAAGTTGAGGATATAAAACGAGATAATTAAGTTCTTTAAGTGTAAGTAAGGAATCTTAAGAAGTGTAATAGTAGTCTAACAGTCTAGCTCAATAAACTTATTAGTAAGATTACTGATACTTAAAATTAGATAAAGCAACGAGAAGAATAAATAATGGAGATTAATAAGTAAAAGGAAGAAATAGAAATCAAGCTGTAGTACTAAGAGATATAAGCTAAGGAGGAAAAGGAGTAGTTAAATAAGGATATCAATCAACTAAAGTAATTAATAAATGAACTATAATTCTAGCAAGCAAGCTTACAAAAGACTAACCTAGAACATAAAGAAAATATCAAAAGATTGGAATAAGAAAATATAAAGCTGTAGTAATAGTCAAAAAATCTAACTGAGACTTTATAGAAGTTGTAACTAGAGGATAGTCACAAGAGTCAAACTTTATAGAATTAGCTGAGCTAGAAAGAAGATTAAAGCTTGCAAGTTTAAGGCTAAGTACTTGATTTAGTACAGCTGAAGTAAAAATAAGAAAGTGAAATAAAAGCATTTTAAAATGAAAGGCAAGAGTTATTAAATGAAGTTGGAAGTCTTTAGATTAAGCTATAGAGCTAGTAAGAAGCACTTTAAGAATAGTATAATCAGAATAAGCAAGCATAAGGAGATATATGCAAGTTATAGTCTGAACTACTATTATAATAAGAACTAGGAACTTAATCATAAAGCAAAGTGAAATAGATAGAAGATTAATTTATAAACGAGCAATAGAGTAACAAAGAAATGCAGGTTACTTTAGAAAGTGTATTAGAGTAAAAAGCCAACCTAGAGTTGCAAATGAATTAACTTATTCAATTAGCAGATTAAAATAGGAAGTAGTAATAAGAATGGAAAGCTAAAATATAAGAATTGACACAAGAAAATCTATAATTACAGAACGATAATAATTAGTAATGTTTAAGCTAATAAGCTACAAATCATTAGCAATAAGAGGAAACTAGATAATTATAAAAGGAAGCCATTCAGCTGACTGAAGAAAGAGAAAATCTGAATAAAGAAGTACTTAGACTATTAAAGGAAGTTCAAGAGAAAGAAAAGGCTTTAGAAGAAATAAGCAGATAGAAAGAAGAATTGCTAAAGAGGCTAATAATCTTGTAAGAGTAAAATTAGAAATAAGAAGAAAATGCTTAGCTTTTAATCTAAATAGAACAATCAAAATAGCAATATAAGGAGTAAATCTAAGGAATTTAAGAAAAATATCAGAAGTAAGAAAGTTAAATACAAGAGTTGGAGTTTAAAAACCAATAGCTCTAATTATAGAACCATGAAGTGTAATTATAAACTAAATCTCTAGCAAATGAAATATTATTACTAGTAAGTAAAGTAACGGAGAAAGAAGATGAAATAGGAAAACTGTAAAAGTAATTACTAGAGGCTTAAAATATTAAGCATGATAGCTTATAAGAGAAAAATTAAAGCTAGGAGTAAATAAAAAGTTTCAAAGCTAGAAATAAAACACTGATGTAACGTATGGATTTTAGAATTAAGAGGTATTGAAATTAAAGGAAAGTGAAGTTTAGGAATAGAAGCTTTTATAAGAATAAAAGGAAACAGAGTAGTAATTAGTTTAAGGATAGGAAGAGGAAAAAGAAGAGTTTTTAAAGAAATCAGATACAAAAAAAGAAGAGTCACAGAAAATTTTAACCTCATTAGATTAATTAAATGAATCAGTAGATTAGAAAGATCAATTAGTATCTTAAGAAATTAGAGAAAGCAAAGAAAATCTAGTGATCTAAAACTTATTAACAGAGAAGTAAATAATGCATTAAGAATTAGAAAGGTTAAAAATTGATCTTCAAAGTAAATGCTCAATTTTGCAAGAGTAGATATAGCAATAAAAGGATGATAAGGAAGTTTATAAATAGAAAATGGAGTAATTTCAGTAAATGTGTTAAGAACTACAGAGAGAAAAATAGATAATCCTTGAGTCTTAATATTAATAAAAAGAAGATGAGGAAGTTTAAAATAATGAAGTAAAGCTTGAAGATTATGTATAGGAATAGTTAGCTAAAATACAAGTTCTAGAAAATAAAATAAGGGAGTAAGAAGAAAATTTCTAAGGTTTATCTATTAAGAATGCCGAAATCAATAAAGCGAAAGAAGGTCTAGAAGAAAAAGTTCTTACATTAGAGACTGAAAAAAAGGAAATTGAAAATAAGATAGTTCAGTAATAAAAGGAGAGGTAAGAGATTTAGCAAAATTAAGAAGAAACTAGAATTAAATAGGTCAATAGAAAACTTGAGGCGGATAAATAAAGCTCAGAGACTTAAAATGCAATACAAGAATAAAATCTTTAATAGAGCAAAGAAAAAGAAGCAAATATCCGATAATTGTAAGATTAAGCTACTTATTAAATTGAGCTTTAAGCTAACATTTGTAAAAATGCTTAATAATGAACAGATAAAACAGAAGTAGCTATAATAAGTAAGGAAGAATTGGAAATAAGACAGTAAAAAGGAAAAAATAGAGGGAAAGAATCAAGAGAATAGCAAAATATTGAAATGCAAGATTTATTAAAGGAGATAGAATAAAAAGGGTAGAAGCTTGAAGAGTTAAATGGAGCTATTAATGAATTGAATAGTAAGATAAGTATATTAGAATGGTAGGTTTAAGAAGGAGAAAGAGAAAGATGTGCTTTAGCTAAGTAAAATAGTATTCTTTAGTAGCAAAATGTAGATTTGATTAATAAAGAGTAAGATCAGGAGAAGAATTACATAATTATGACAGAGGAAGTTGAAATGCTAAAGTAAGAAAAGCTAAATTTGCTTAAACTTTTCGAAGTTAAAGAAAAAGAACTTCGAAGCTAAATAAGCAAGGATAATGCAGAGCTTTCTTAACAAGATAATAGAGTAGAAGAGATAATTCTTCCATCAAAGTAAGATTATAAAGAAAGTGAGTTGGAAGCTTAATAGCTAAGTTAGGAAATCAAAAATACAAATGACCAATCGCTGATACTATCTTTATTATAAAAAGAAAACTAAGAGCTAAAGGAATAATTGTAAGTTCAGTAAGTATAACTATAAAGCTTGTAAGTCTCTGAGTTAGAATATTAGAGTAAGATAAGAGAGCTAGAAAACACTATAATGATCTAATTAGAAGGTATTAAGGAGAAGTAAGAGCTAATAAATAAATTAGACTAAGATAAAAAGATTTTATAATAGAATCATGAATCTTAGATTTCAGAGGATAAGCTTTTGATGAAAAGGTAGTAATTATAATTAACTGAGGTTCAAAAAGAGCTATAATAATAACTAAAAAAGCTTGAAAATGAAAATAGTTAGCTAAGGAAAGTTATAAGCGATAGTCAAAGGGAAATATAGATTCTTTAAGAGTGGGAAGGGTGATAAATGTAGTAAGAGAATAAAAAAACTGATCCTTATAATTAATCAAGCCAAAGACAAAAAGAATTTGAAATGACAATACAATCAAGAGAAGAGGAAATTCAGCAGATTACTAAAGATAAGCTTTAGTTACAGGAGTAAAACAAGGCATTTTAAGAATAGTTTAATTAGTAAAGCTTAATGATTAACCAATTATAGCAAGGCTAAGAAGCCAATAGATAATTGATAATTAATCTAGAGAAAGAAAAAGAAACGCTGATATAAAAACAAAAAAGCGATTCATTATAGAATGAAGAGATATAATAGCTAAATCTATAGTTAAAGAATCAAGTTGAAGAAATGGCCAGATAACTTAAGACCATAAACTTAGCCTGCAATGAATAGGTTCAACCTTTTTTTAATTAAATAGACTAAGTAACGCTTGAAAAATAGCAAATATAGCCAAACCAGGAATAAGAATTACTGTAGAAGGATATTAATAAAGAAAAAGAACTAGAGCAGTTATAAAAAGCAAGTAAGGACTAAAGAGAAGAAATATAAAAACTGTAAAACTAACTAGAGGATTAATAGGAGATAATAAAAGAAGTTGGTATCCTAAGAAGTAAAAACTAGGAACTAATTTAAAGCATTTAAAGCTAATAGGAAGATTAGAAGAACTTATAGCAGTTACTGAAGTTATAAATGGATAAAGTAAATGAGCTTTAAATTAGCCATAGCGATTTAGAATAATAAAGGGAGAAAAACTTCGAATAATTGAACTAATAAGCTGAAGAAATAAAAAAATTAACTTAGTTAGAAAAAATTAATTTAGCTTAGTAGTAAATGATCAACTAACTAGAACATGAAAAGTCGAACTTAGAGTTCGAAAGAAACTAATTTAAAAGTTAAACTTAGAAGGTTACAGAGCAATAAGAGGAAAAATGGAAGTAGATATAAGAGTAAAGTGTCTAGAACAATTAGTTATAAGAAAGCAGCAAATATTTGTCAGATTAGAGGGGAGAAACATAAGCAGATTTAAGATAAACTGCCTAAGAAAGTTAGTCACTTTAGTTTTCTAACTAAAGTGAGAACTAGTAAAGAGTAACTACCATACCCCAAATTTAAACTCAAGGATTAGAAGATAAAGCCAAATAATAGGATTAGCAAGTGGAGATATTATAGGCCTAGATTGATAAAAAAGTATACTAAATAGAAGAGATTTAAGGATAAGATTAAGACAATAAAAGGGTAATAGAAATCCAATAAAAATAAGTATAAGGATAAGAGCAATAAAATATATAGCTAAAAAGTAACCAAGAAATCATACAAAATGAGAGCGAAGGACAAGTTTCAAAGAGTTAAGACCTTGAAAATTTAAAAGAGTTTGAGGTTGCTTTTTAAAAGAGTGAAAATTAAACGATGAAAATAGATGCAAATATTTAGTGAAAAATTGTGTAACTTCCAAGTTATTTATTTCTAATTAATACTCTATCAATTTTAAATCCTATATAAACTATAGTGAATAAATCTTAAGTCATCTTCAAATAGAAAATTAAAAGTTCAATTTAGTCATAAGTTTCATCAGCTTGAGCAGTATTGTCCTATCTAGAGATTGATTTAAGTAATGCTAGCTTAAAAAGGCTAAATATCTATTAAAACTATATATATATAAGTATTAATATAGCTAGAAGTAATAAAACTTAGAGATCAAGTTATTAATAACCAGTTACTTAGATTTCAGAGCTAACTAAGATTAAACTATGTCTATCTTTAATTTGCTTGGTTCAGTCAAGCATTCAGAGATTCACACTCTTGAATCTATATTTGTCTCTTTTTGTAAGTATTACTCCCAAAATTTTTCTTAAAGCCATCAAAATTAAAAATAAAAATAGAGCTAAAAAGAGTCCTTGAGTATGCTTAGGTAACTAGGATTAAATTTAATTTCTACTTGATTGATAAAATATTCATTGAAATGAAGCTATTCTTGAATACTAGTTTCATGTATCCAATCTGCTGCCAACTATTTATTAATACTTCTAGCCTTAAAATTTATAACAGACTTGATCGTTTCTTTAGTTTGACTTAAGTTTACTATATTATTGAAAATATCTGATATTCATGCTTTTATGTACATATCATATGGTAAATATCATCATTTAAGGATTATTTTTTATGGAGTATTCTTAAACTAATTTAAGAAGAAAAAATAAATGAAATCGATTAAAGTTTTCAGTATGAATATGAGGCTTAAAAACAGTCATATAGGCATTTAAAAAAAAATTGCGTTTATAAAATGGAAAAATCTAAAAATTGAAGTATAAAAGGTATTAAAGAGCAACTAGATAGATAGAATATAAGGCTAGAAAATAAGGAATTTACAGAGGAAAAACAACCTAAGGATAGTAACGAACTCTCTTCTTCTTCTTTTTCAAGTCAAGAGAACTTCCGTAAAAACGAAAGTGAAAGAATCAAAAGCAAAACGAAGAAAACAAAAATTAACCAAACGAGCAATTCAAAATAATAAGAAGCAGAAATGAAAGAATCTGACAGAATAAGAACGTTCTACCTTTAATACTCTAGTACCTTAAGAATCGTGACATTTGTCAACTATAATAAACTATTAAGTTCTTCTCAGAGTACAAATACAACTTTAGAATGCTAAAGATAAAAAAATACTCTACTAATATGACTTACTTAGAAAGCAAATTGAAGTGAACTTTTAAGCAAATAGTTACCAAAGATGTATAGATCTTAGTTATAGATAAAAGTAGAATGTCTTTGTGACTATGTGGTCAAGTATATAAGTTCCTTAACAAAGTTATCTAACTAAAGAAAAAGTAAAGACAGAATAAATAAAAACCAGTACTGTGGTAAGAGATGCAAATTACCTAAGGATTCTTAGAAAATGATTTCAAGCTCAATATCCAGTGATGTTGTAACCTATAAAAGCTTGTTCTTCATAACGTTTATCTAAAAGATAAACATCTCGTCTTTCTCAAAAAGTTCCTAAGTTTAGAATATCTTGAGATACATATCTAAGAAGCTGACGAGATAACGGGGAAATTTCTATAAGACTATTGCTAAAATCTAAATATAAAGGTACTAAAACTAATAGAAGACTTATCTTACTTTGATTACATCTTAAATTACCTAGAAATAAAAGGTAAGCAACTCTAGGAGATTTAAATAGGTAATAACAGCAGCTTTGATACTTTTATAGACTACTATTCTAATTTAGTGAAAGTAGAGCTGAATTACTCATTTAACTTATAGGATCTAACTCTATTGAAAGTAAGATTTGCTAATCTCTAGCATCTAACTATTAAAGACGCTATTTTCAGCTCTAATGCTTTCCAAGGATTCTTTTCATAATCTAGCGAGAATATTAGGTTCCTAGAGATAAACAACTGTAGGAAATTCAATGATGAGAACTTAGCTTTGATGCTGTAAAACAGTCCTAACCTGAAATATCTTAGTCTAAATCTATTAAAGGAAATAACAAATGCAGCGCTTTAGAAGATAGGATCATATGGATTAAAATATGAGAAGATAAAGCTATTTTGCTTACCTTAAATAAGCAACCAGACTTTATAGTTTATCTTCCAAAAATGTGTGAATCTTAAAGCGTTTTCTATTCAGGAAATGAAAGGAATAAAGAGTGAGACTTTATAAATACTAAGGTAGAACTGCTAAGACCTAGAAAAGTTGAACTGTTTTTATTGTAAATTTGAAGATTAAAAGTGAATTTAAGAAATTGTTAATGTAAGAAGATTAAGGAAGTTGAGTGCTTGCGATTGTGACCTATGTGATGATGAAGCTAAGTTAGTTATGATAAAAGGTATCAACTTAAAGCATTTAAACTTGTTTGATAATCCTAAAATCAGTTAAGAAGGTTTACCTATTACAGATGAAGAGGGAAGAGCGTACCCTATTTACTATAAGCTAAGGTGTTTATGCATTAGATAAGTAAAAGTAAATAAGGAGTGACTTATGAAATTGAACGAATAATTTCCATGGATAAAGTTAGATAATCGCAAAGTAAATTGGAATGAAGAAACTAATTTAGATCTAGAAGATTTAGACCCTTTAGATTTATACTAAAAGCACTGCATTGGTATTAAACATTAATTAATTAAGATATTTTAAGCAGATCCATCAATAAAAACCTTAGCCTTAGATATTATAATTCCTACTTCCTTTTCTAAATAAGATTTTTAAGTAGAGTATCGGTATCGAATTCTCCTAGTGAACTTATATTTTTATACCTATAGTCTCACTATATTGCTTGCTTATCTTTAAGCCATATAGTCCATATAATGCAATGCTTATAACAAGTAAATTATAGCAATGTAAAAGCTAACTAGGCATATACCTAATTTCTTATTTGCTTAGCTTGTTTATATCTTTAGCATCTCTAAGAATTGGATAGTAATTAGGATGGACTGACAGATAAAAAAAGTGGATATCAAAGATGAACCAAGAAATGAAGAGATGTGAAACTAGGAATTTAATTTTGAAGGTTAATAATACGTTTCAAGAAGGAGATTTGAGTGGAGAGTATTTAACTAATAGTTTAAACAAAAGAAAGCTTTACTTTTTTCCATTTTCCTTTTGATAAATCACAACTAAATAACTAGCTCATGTAGTTAAACTAATATACAAGGCTTTTATTCAAAACTGGCTGAGTGTAGTCATAGTAATTTCTTTTGGGATACTTTTCTCCTCAGATAGTTATGGTTTTCAGATCAAATATCTAACTCTCGAACTCATTGTAATTAGCATAAATAAGGAAAAAATCATTTCATTGAGTATAGATAGCAGAAGTGGTAGCCATTCAAGTTAGTTTGCTATCCTAAGAGTTTCATTAGTTAAGTCTACTATCATAGCATGAAATATCAGAAGTTTTCAAATGTCTCTTTAAATCAAATCCTCCAAAACAGTACACTCTTTTACTTATCTAATCACATCCAAAGTAAGACCTTTCATTTTCAGCAGTCTATATATCTCCGAAAGTTCTCAATTTGATATTGAATACTTCACATTATACAGTGTCTATATATAATGATATTACCTCCTGCTATCACATATATCAATTCCCTCTTATTATATATAGTTCTATGAAATCATCTTTAGTTAAGCATTTAAAACTGCTCTATATTATTAGAGGAATGGAAATTAAATCTAAGCTTATTTAAGCTTCCTCCAGATAGAACCAAAGTATCTTCATAGATTTGCTCAACTTGAATATAAAACCTATCTAATTTATCCTTTCACAGTTACTTCTCCTAGCATCTCTAAGTGACTGTTGAATAATCGATTCTTTTAGAAGACTGAGTAACTGTTGATATCATTTTGAAGCAAGGCTTCATTCGAAGATTTGAACAGATTTCGTACCTAGTCAATCCTAATCCAAATTTACCAAGCATTCTTATACTACTCTGATTTTATGATAGCTTCACTATTTTTCTTAAAAATAGAATCCTAGCACAAAAGTTTGCTACCATTAAATAAACCAAGGTATAATATTAAAACTATCCATCAAGAGATAAGTATCGATTTAAATAAAGCGGCTATATAAAAGCATCTCTGACATGCTTCTTTATTAGTAGTTTTGAATACCAAAACTTGCTTCTACTTTGTAATGTTTTTTAGTATTTTAAGAAAGTTCTGGATAACTGAGGTTCATTTTCAATTGCCTTAGTTTGGTTTTATTTATAGAGATATAGCTGATTAGAATGACTTGATATGCTCTATACAGCTAAAGCTAATCTCTTTGCCTTATATAAAGGAATAAGTATTTTCTCTTTTAGTTATGAACTAAATTCCTCTTTGGCTTATTTAACCCCAGATATTTTCAACTATTAAAGAAAGCTATATTTAATATTCTAAGCAGAAGTGATATTTATCTTATTTACTAAGCATTTAGCTTCTATTAGTGTATCTTATTACCTACCACTATCTAGATATAAAGCTTTTCACTATCATGCTTATTATTAAAATCAGGTCTATTTTATTAAGCTAGTTTAAACTTCTCATTTGCTTGTCCTCTCTATCAATGTTTAGACTTACATCTTTGTACCTTATTGTGTAAGGTAGAGTTTGTTATTGAGATAAAAGGAAGTTGATGTATCAGGTAAATTGACAGATTGCTTTGTTCCTAACTTTATGCAACTGGCTATAATTATGTGTCTACTAGTCATTATACTAACCTTATTTTAATCTCTTATCTCTCTTCTTTCTTCTTTTATACATCTAAGAATAAGAAGCATAAATAGGTTAAAGGAAGATTTTAGAAAAGATTGAAGTAAGAAAAATATAGAGAAGAGAAGGTGAAGAACTAAGGATAGTAGAGCTATATAAAGTATAGATGTAATATAAATAAAAGGTCGCATAGCTCAGCTGGTTAGAGCGCTGTGCTAATAACGCAGAGGTCGTGAGTTCGAGACTCACTGTGACCATTTTTAAATCTAATTCTTAGCTAAAAGCAGAATAAAAACTGTACTCTAATGATTTATTCTTCATATTGGGTAGCTATGAAAATATTATTAGAGGGAGAATATATTTAGACTGTAAAAATTATACTTTTACTTATGCCTTATAATTTACACCCCTTAGCTAGACTAATGACCAACTTGTTTCTTCCTAAAGTGTGGTAAAGAAAAAAGTATTAAAATCTACTAAGGGTGTACTTAGGATAGCTAATGTTGTTTAGCAATGTTATTTATTCCTCATTGTCTACCTTCATTTATATCCAACCAAAGTAAATTTATATTTCATTCTCATATCCTTCCACTCTTATCCCTCAAAGCATTTTATTTTCCAAGCTACCTTTCTTAAATGTTTAAAATACCATTAATTAAGAGATTCTAACTATCTCAATAAGAGCCTTTATACTAATAAGCTCTTTCAACTCTTAAATTGCTAGAACTAGAATAACCGAATTCAACTATCCTGCTAATTATATACTGCATACCTTATATTTCTCTAGTCTTTTAAAGGAAAGCAAGTTTAAATGTTTTAATTACTTTCCAGATTAAAGTCTGATAATAAAAGGGCTGAACTAGTAATTACTTAGAATGCTTTTAAATGAGGTGGATTAAACACCCTGATCAAATAATGACTTTGCATCCTTTAATTATCCTAGTCCTTTTTGTCCTCAATATCAGATAAAGTAGCTTATTATAAATCCATTTAGCTGTATTTATACTTACTATAGATAAGTCAATTGAATCAACTTCCTACATATATAAAAGATAGATGCTAGCATGAGCAGTAATAGTAGAAGTAGAATGATTAGAAAGTAACAAAAGTGGTTAATAATCAGACTTAATAAAGAAGGCTAGTCTTTAACAGCACTCGTTTATACATCTAGCTTATGCTTCATTAATTAATAGTTCATGGCTAGTAAGCTTTTAAAACTGAAGCCATATGAATATATTTAAATATGAAGGACTGTCTATAAAATCTATTAGATCTACCATATTTATTGAAAAGGGAGTTTCTGTTTTTATTGTTAGATCTATATGCTTGAACTGTATATAGCAGGTTAAACTTTGGATTTAGTTATTTAGTATAAGTAAGTAATATAGCGATTGCTGTAAACGAGAGAGAGTATAGCCTTTGCTTATTTTCAAGGATAAAGGTATACTTTGAATTGTATGTCTAGATACTATAGATAAAAGGTATCGAGTTTAGTCCAGTGATAGCGGTAGAAAGGAGATAAAAAAGTTGGTTCTTATTGTTAAAAGCAATAAATGAAAATTGCCTCGAAGGAAATAGCTAATTAATGATTGTTAGCTCTAATAATTATAGCACAATAAAACTTAAAAATTAAAGCTTTAAAATTTGATTAGAGAAAAGTTAAATAAGCTCATACTACTAGGTTGAAATCGTAACGATTGTTGCTGCACTCGTGTTGGATTGTTACTTAACTCAGTTCCATGCTTAGAGAACAAAGCTACATATAGTCAATTTATGTATTTTCGATATTCAAGTATTTTAGATTCTACCAAATGGGGTAAAAATAACCGTATTAATCATACAAAGGTAGAGCTCTTTAGCAGATTCATTTGTTATTAGATAAATCCAAATATCTCACGTTTCTACAGTTCTAAATCACTTACATCACTTCGTCATTATATAACTAGCAATTATGAAAGCTTAGCCATTTTAGTCCTTTCAGCCAGCCTAACTCCTTCAATGAAATATCCTTAAAGCAGCATTTATTAAAATCCACTTTTTCCAGTTACTTACAACTTATCACTAACGCCTACAGAGTTTCGTTATCTATCATTCTTACCCTTTAAAGAGATAGCACTTTTAGATTTCCGCAGCCTTTGAAAATTACTTATAAAGTATCGTTTGAGATTTCACTCAATCTGCTTAGCTAAATTTGCTCAAAGTTCTTGCCATATTTACCAATCAGTTTAATAGTCTCATCTGAAAGCTTTCTAAGTCAGTTCAGTTTTAGTATCTTTAATCCTGGACAGTTTTTAAGCAAAGAAACGAAACTTTCGTTTTTAAACTATTTGCAGTTGCTAACCTCTACTTCGATAATTTTATCATGCACTTAGGAAAAAAACTTACTAAACCCTTAAGCTGAGAAGTTCACATTAACAGCAGAAAATAGCTCAACGTCACGTCGTTTTAACTTCTCCAAATTCTAGTCTCCTATAATTTTAGATTGCTTAAACTGTATCTTTTTAAGATTAGGGCAGAAACCTATAAATTTATCTATTTACTTGTTATCGTTAATGGCTATTTCCTCAACTATACCTCCTTTCTTCTCCAAATAACGCTGCACTTTTTTGTATTTAATTGCCTGACTTTCTATTTTTATAACCTTCAGTTTCAAATCTAAACAGTAGTCATTCAAGAAGCTTCCATCAATTCAATTCTGCTTAGATGCAATTTCAAAGTATTCTAACTTAATAAGCTTTTCCAAAGTGTAGAGGTTATTATCCTTTAGTTGGATTCCATTTAGAACTAGCTTTTTTATATTTTAGCAGTTTTATAAAATTCCTACGTCAAATTAATTAAACCACTGCTTCATTTTTATTTGGACCTCCTATAGCTTCATCACATTTTTCTTTACCCCTTGAGTTTTTAACTACAGTTATTTGCCTAAACTTGACTATATTTCTTTATGCAATTCTTCTGAGAAATTGGAGATGTCAATCATTAAAACTTGAACGTCAGATTAAGCAACTTATTTTAAGACTCATTCTACTTTGCTTTTAGTGTAATCATGTTGCTTATGAAAATCCTTTATTTTCAAGCTTTGGAACTAATATCGATAATTTTTAAAGTATCTGCTTACTTATTAAAGTCTCGCTATATCCACGTTTACTAAGAACTAGACAATTGATTACAGAATATAAGCATTATTAGGAAAACTCTGACTACCTCCTTTCTATTTCTTAGTTACTTAGTCCTAAGCACAGGGGTCATCTATAATAATCACCTCTCTCTATCTTTTCTCATTATTTGGTTAATTCAAATTAACAAAACTTTAACCTTCAATCTCCATCCTTCTTCTACTATCATCCTACCTAGACTATTCAATTTTAGACTAAGCATTCTAAGTAAGTATCTTTTTCTCTTTACTACTACATCGATTTAATTTCCGTTTCCTACCTCCAGTATAGCTCCTAGTAACTTTCTACTTAGTGAGAGTGCTTGCATTATCCCTAGTCATTCCACTCTTAGTTTTCATAATAAATGCTCAGTTTATAATAAATTATATTAGCTGTAAAAAGCACTAAATTCAATTCTATTTAGCTTTACTAATTCCTGATTCATTCTGGTATACTTTGCCTATTCAAATTGATTTAAATGGTAGAAGGATATTATTGGAAGATGTAGACTAAAGAGCTTTAGAAGACTGTTATTAACTAAGATAGCTGAGCTATAATAAGAGTATGAAGCTACTAAGCTTTAACTTATTTTGGGCAGATCCTATAAATTTAGTCTATTACTCTATAGTCAAATAACCAGTTAGCGTTTATTCCTTGATTACACTATAAAAAGAAAGGAGCAGACTATAAAGTAAAAAGCTATAACTAATTATCTTATAATTTAAGTTAGGAGACTTAACTTGCTTGTTTAATTGGCTTAGTTAGATCTATTTAGCTTTATTTATATATTAGGATGTTTAATTTAAATATGGCTTTTTAGCTTTATTTTTGGATTTGTAGAGAAAGCTTAGTGTAGCTTAGGTTTAGTATACCTTTTAGATTGGAGGTTGTTGGGAGGTAGTAGATAGTTCTAAGGCTTTATATTAAGAGATACTTGCTAGGTATTGATCTGCTGATAGTTGACTTTTTTATATCACTTTTGTATTGAAAATTTAAACTAAATTAGTTTTTCTGATCTTGGTTTATGAGCAAAATTAGTGAGAATTAAATTTAAGACTGAATTAAGAATGCTAGACATTTATCTCCAATAAGCTCATATAAAAGAAGGAGTCTAAGTGGAAGAAAATGGACAAAGGGATTTAGACTGAGATAGTAGCTTTAAGTCTAAATAGGTTGATGATAGATTAAGCTTCGAACTAATGACTAAAGCTAAAAGAAGATGAATAAGCATATAAAAGTAAAAAGGAATAAGCAAAAGGAAGCTATTTAAAGCTTATAATTAAGGTATAATTAGAAAGCAGAGAGTTAAAGCAAAGGGGTAACTATTAAATTAAGCTAAAAAGGAAAGGATCTAGCTTTGGATCATGAAACAAGAGTTAGATTAAACTATATGAAGCTAAGAATAAGCAATAATAAGTTAAATGAGTCAAGGCATATTTTATTCTTTACTTTCTTAACTGAAAATTAGATAAATTAAGTATAAAAGTAAGTAAAATAGGCTATCAAATAAAGTGTGCTGTAATTCCATTTTTATGCTATATAATGAACGAGAATCAAGTTACTCATAAAGCTTTTGATATAAATTAGATAATAAAAGATCTTAATTTTAAGTTCTTTTTTAAAACATCTTTTAAACTCATGCTCTAAAGCAAGAAGGCTGCTACTAACTTTGACAATGAACTCCTCCACCTCCTTCATTAAATAGCTCAGTATTAATCTGAAGTATTTCTCTAGTTGGAAATATTTCTTCCATTATGCGCTTAAAAGTCTCGTCTTTCTGTCTTATAACCTCACTTCTTCCTTCTTTCCAATATTTTGAGATTAAAACTTGCTTGTTTGTAATTAAAAAGTTGCAGTAGCTTGCTGAGATATGATAATCTATTTCTTCATTCATGTCTATAACAGATCCATCTAAAAATTTAACTGTAGCTAATTCTTAGAAAACTCCATCTTTACTAGATATTCTTTTTTTTATCCCTTTCGCAACTGGAACTCTTATTATATTTATCTTTTTTCCCTCCACTGTCGTTGATTACTGCAAGATCTAAAAATTCTCTTCCAGCCTTTTGTAGTTTTCTCTATTTATAGTGTTAAGCTCTTTTTCTTCTTCAGTAACTTAAGCTAGAACTACTGTATCAGGTTTTACAAATCTACAGAATTCATCTATATGGCCTCATGTTCCCTATACAAAAGCATTGTCCACTTTTCCTATAGCAACGTTATAATCATCTAGTAATCCTTGCTTTAGTCAAATTACTTTTTAGATGCTAAAGATTCTTTTATACTCTTCCTCTAGCTATTCAATAGTTCATCCAGGATTTCTTTATCTTTCCACTTCCTCAGTCACCATCAAAACTCCTTGCCCGTTAAACTCTCTATTTCCTCCTTCGCTTATAATACTTGATCTTATTACTGGAAGCCCTAATTTTTGCGCTACCAATCTATCCACCCTTTCAGCTTCCATTGATTTAGTATCAGTATTTCTTTCATATCCCCATGAATTGAAATCAAAGTCAGCTATTTTGTAATTTCCTTGGTAATCCGTTAAGAATATAGGTCCCATATCTCTAAGCCAGGTATCTGGATAAGGAATGATGTGCATCTTGACATTATCAAAAGTCATCTAGTTATCCTAGAACTCTTGCTTTACCTATTCAATCAATGACTCTTACTTAACTAGTAGATCCACTCTTTAGTATTTCTGCACTTCCTTTATTATCTACAGCGTTAAAGGATAAACTGGTCTATCAGAGATATACCTCAGTATAGGCCATCCAAGTCATATTGATTCCTAGTTATCAAACTCAGCTGGCTAGTAAAAACCTGAGTTATAAGCCATTAAAATATTCCTTTTAGTAGAGAAAAAAGCGAGCTAGGATATAAACCTAGGGTATTGCATACTTTTAAAAATGGAAGCCAAAATTTAAATTCTCGGAATAAAAAAACCATAGAATCAGTCAGTCTTGAAGCAAGGCTTAGTTTTCAATTCATTCAGTAAAGAAAATATCCTTTAACATAAGTAAAGCCAAGAGATGTAAATTTCTGGCTTGATGAAATAACTAACTTTAGAGCTACTTAAAATATAAAAAAAAGAGATTTTACACTATCGTATTGATTATAAGGATAAAGCTTATCAAATTAAGACTGTCTAACCTTACTTTTTTTATAGAAAAAGGATTTTATGATTAAAGCTTTTTTAAAGGTATTTAATTTTAAGGAATCTAGTATAATATTAATAGACTAGAATAAGAGACTATTTCAAGGTTGTATTTTTGCTCTTTCAAAATAAATTATGAGTAGTAAAAAAGGAATTAATTGGCTTTGATGTAGGACTTCAGAAGGGATTTTTCGCGGTTAAAGAAGTCTAGGAACTTATAGAAGTATGAGGAGGTTAAGAAGCAACAGAAAATAACTTTTGATGCTATTATACCAACCTGGGGAGAAATCGAGGAAATAGGGAAAGACCTTCCTAAGCCAAGAGGTCTCGGATTAAATCTTTCTGACAAATCAGCACGAACGCTCATCAAAGTAATACTAAACCTCCAGAAAGAGGTTAAGAAGCTCAGTATGGAAAACTCTAAGCTAATGGAATTGATAAGCAATGGGCTCTAAGATAAGTTGTATTTAAGAATGGCCAACTAGGAATTAGAAGGCGATTCCTTATGGAATACTAGCAGATTAGTTCAGCCAGACAATCTCCAAGTTTTAGAAAATTCAAGATAAGCAACAGATTGAAAGCTTATTACAGAGCCAGAAACAGGAAAGATAAAATATACAAAATTTCTGGAATAACAAAACGGAAATAGAGCAAGTTTGATTAAACTAGCCCCAATTGAAAAAGAAAAACAATACTCAACAAAAGCAGAACTAAAAATAAGCACTAGGATAGATTTTTCTTTTGCAATAGTTAATAATATCTCTACAAGAATTACTGAACAACTTGGAGCTTTAAGAAATATTCATTTTAGGAAAAAAAAGAAAGAGAAAAACTCAACTGTAAACCTGAAGGAGAAAGAGAACTCAAGAAATACTGAGACTGAATTTAACAAGACTTGGAGGTAAAAAACGACAAGAACTGAAGTAAGTAGATAAGAAATCAGTCTTAAAAGCTTATTATATGCAGCGAACTGAGCTGGTATACATTTTTACTTAAATTTAAATTTAAAATAGCAAAAAGTTTCATCCAGATTAAACCATTTATAATATATCAAATTTTCTTTAAAAATAAAGCATTTAATATCTTATACATCTACATACTTATCTTTCTAACACCATCTTAGCTTTTATAATTAGTTGGAAAGAGATAGCAAGTTTTTTAATTTTCCACGATAGAATTTTATTTAATAATGTATTTATCCGAATTACTATCTAAGCATAAGAAGCTATACTCTTAGTTTAATCCTTTTGCTAGATAAAGCTTATTTAGCTTATAGATTATATATCTCTTTTTAGCCTTTTTTATCCTTTAAATTCTTCAATAAAACTTTTAAATTAAGTTCTATATTTTTTCAGCCTTTCAAATACCTAAGAAATACTTTGCAGAGTAGTCACAAGCCTGCATTTCACTACTGCAGTGTCCTGGATTTCCTCCTGCATAACATTCACAACACTAATGATAGCAACATTAGCAATCATAATCACAACAGTAGCCTTTTGCTGATGATTCTGGCTTACAGCATAGAACATTAGCTTCTCCTTAGCTTGCACAACAACTTCCTTAGCAGCATTCGCCCAAACAACAGTATTTTTTACCTCCTGGATAATCATCACAGCACTTCTCGCTAAATCTGTTACAGCAGTAATCCCCACAACATTCAGCATCTGATAAACAGCAGTGTTGATTTTCTGGACTATCTCCACAACATTTATAACCATTAGAGCAACAATTTTTCCCACAGCACTATGTTCCTCAAGGACAGCAATGTTCATTATTACAGCAAGTATATCCAGATAAGCAAGTTTAACTACCACACTAGGTAGTAAGCTCCTCATTCTACACTTCTTATTGCATAGCTTGAAGTGAAGAAAGGAGCAAAATAGCAATATGAATTGGCTTCATTTTATAGTTGTATATTTAATATTATCTTTCCTTTCTTTTTATCTAATTAAAGTCTACTTATCTAATTATAAGCTTTACATTTAATAGAAGAGGTAATAAGATAGTAAATATAAAGGAATTAGCAAGTATAAGTTATATAACTATATGTCTAGAAGTAATGTCCTATGAATACAAAGCTAATTGTTAGCTTTTATAAAGAAAGGCAAGGTAAATAAGTAAGGCAGACATGGTCTAGTGGCTATGACGACTGCTTTACACGCAGTAGGTCGTGGGTTCGATCCCCGCTGTCTGTATATTTTTAGACTAAAAAAAGTAATAAATCAAAATACTTAAACTAGGATAAATAAGTATTAATGAAGGGATATCTAATAAATCTATTTACTTTAAATGATTAATAGTTTAATATGGTTAAAAACCAATAAACTAATAATATCATCAGAATATTTAAAAGAGCTACTTTTATTTAAGATGATATCAAGTAAAAATGGAAGCTTGGTTATTAAATAACCATTTTATTGTATCCTAAAGCTTGCTTATAGATTTGGTAAAATATAGCTGAATATTGATTTTTCTAAAGTTAATTATAATTTTATTTTGAAGACTAAATAAATAAGATTGGACTACTTTTGTAATTATTTGGTTTGAAGATATCAAAACCTATAAGCGATTCAATCATGCTTTTGAATATATAATTAAAGGAGTAGCTCATAAGAGGTTACTTAATAATTTGGTATACTCTAGTTTACAGTAAGATGTAATATAATATTTTCTTAGTATAGATTAAAGAAAAGAAGAAAGGTTTTAAGCTAATTTTAAATAATTCCTCTTTACATTCTTTTAATTTTTAAGCTTTTGGATAATAAAATTCTAGGAGTGTCTTATAGTAGGCTTTGATGATCTTTGATAGGAATTTTATTTATCTCTAACTAAACTTTATTAGATGCTTCATTCCTTTTTTATATTGGTTACGATTATTCCTGCTAAGAATTTGCTTAGGAATATTAGCTCAAAATTTTCAAATCTTGCTTATTTTTAAAAGCTATTAGTCTTTTTATCCTAGTCAGCCAAATAGCTAGGGATTATTAAGTTATTTTTTTGGGAATTATGGATTATTACATCCTGATTGATACTGATAAAGGATGTAGATCACTCAAGGATAACCTATTTCTCTTTTATACATTCTGCTTTTCTCTTTTCCTAATTACTTACTTCTGTCAACTTAAACGTAGCTTAAACTTATTTAATTAACCTTTCACCAAATATATATTTAAGCCTTATAGATTTAAATGATAGTTATAATGATTAGATGAAGTGAGTATGAAAGAGAGTTTTGTTAAAGTAGGTTTAAATATCCTGATCGTTTTATTTAAATGTATCTCACTTTAATAAACTGACTTCCTCATTAAGCTTAAAACTTAATTCCTTTTTTGTTTAGCTGCTCTTGTGTAAAATTCTTATTCTTTGATACTTCTTACTAAACTGATCTATCCACTGTTCATTCACTTAAGTATGGCTAATATCTAACCTTCTTAAGCTTTTGTAAATAGGGTACTCTTCATTCTGCTTTGATAGTAGAGGAAAGGCTTCTTATGTTAAGTTTTTGTTGACACTTAAATCTAGCTTAACTAAGTTCTTATAGCTAGAAATTATTTAAACTACATCTTTGGAATTCAAATTACAATCTACGAGACTTAGAGATCTAAGTCTCTTTAAGCCCGTTACTTCTTCAAGTCAGTTAGTATCTGGGAATTTACATCATGATAAATAGAGACTTTCTAAGCATTCACTAGCTTATTTAAGGACAGATAACGTCATTCTGTTTAAGCATTTGATGTCACTTAACTGAACATGCTTTAGTTTTGTGCATTTCTAGAATATTCAACTTAAAGTCTCATTTGTAACTTACTCCACCTTCTTTAGCCTTATAGTCTCATAGTTCTATCCATAATTTCCAATCTACTAAAGACTTTTACTGGATATACACTCAAGGCACCATAAACTAAGAGATTTCAGATTTGGAGTATTTTAAAGAAGAAGCATCAAGTTCTCATCACTGAAGAATTACCAGAAGCTTATTTCAACATATATAAGTTTTGCATATTGCTAAGATAAAAATTGGGAAAAAGCCTTAGAAGTAAAAAAGGCTCTATTGATAGCCAAATGTTCAATCTCATATTCTTTCATCTTCTCTAATACTGAATCAAATAGATATTCGGCATTTTAGATCTCTACTTTACGTAAGTTTGAACACAAGTCAATAAATTCATCTATACACATGTTTTGGTTAATATTGATCTCTCTTATTAAACTTCCTTTCACTTCCAAGTATTTTCTTAGCTCACTATAATCGATCTTATCACTTTGGATCTTCAAAACTCCAAGTTTTAGATTCAAGCAAAAATCCTTTAGAAACTATCCACTGAGTTTGTTACTCTACTCAATCTCTATAACCTGCAAGTTACGTAGTTTTTCCAAGAAGTATAAGCTCTGATCTTCTAGTTGCATTTTACTTATCACTAGCTATTTTAAATTAGAGCAGCAAACAATATTAGGAAAGTAGTTTAAATTCCAATCAGGTCAGCTTTAAACCTAAAGCAGCTGTAACTTGATTAATTTGTTTTTCTAGTATTTAGATAAGAAGCACTAGCCTAGTATCTTTCTTATTTACCTTTTTAAATCTAAAGAAAAGTTATCCAAGTTAATGGTTATCTCTTCCACATCTGATTTGACTATTTATCTAAGCATTCATTCTATCTTATTGCTTATACTTTATTAGTTTCACTGCTTGATTTTTAGTTTCATCAGTTGATAGTTAAATTTGTTGAAGAATGTATTTACCTACTATAGATTACCTATGTCACGTACTTTTAGAAACCTAAAAATAACTTAAAGGATGTACACATTTTGCCAGATACCTCTTTTATTAAGTCTCTTTATCTTCACATTTTCTTACTCACTACTTTATTTCCTTTTTCCTCGCTTCGATGGAAGTTTTAGCTATTCATCGATTTATTAAATAGAACTTTAATTAAATTAGCTTGAACCGAAGCCACCAGTTCTTTCCTGAGGATTTGCTGATTTTAATATATAATTTTCTGATTTATTGATTTAGTAGAATCAAGGTTCCATTTTAGATAATAGAAAGGATTGTAAACATCTCTTTATTAAGTAAATCAAGGTAATTAAATGTTGTAGGGTATAGTAATGCTTATCTACTTTAGTTTGCAACTACCTCTTATACTTCAAGATACCTATTTCTGCCTGACTACTTTATTGCCTTTTACTCAGATTGTCTTCCATTAATCTTCTTTCAAACTCTTGAAACTTCCACTTAGCCTTATATATTAACTACTGCTACCTAAAAGCTCTCACTATTTACCATTCATGAGAGAAGCTCCTTTCTAACCCTTTTTATCTATTTATTATTCAAGTCTAGATATTCTATTAACCTAAGCTTCTTACTAGCTAACAAAAGATAACTCTAGAGTAAGATTAAGAGCTCTAGGATTTAAAGAGCTGGTAACTTTTAAGATTTAAGTTAAATGAAGGGGTAGATTTATGCTTAAAGAGAAGGAAGTGAAGAATGCTATGAATAGGAAATGATAAGATGCATGCAATACTTTTATCTAAGCTTTTGGACTATTTTTGCTAGGATAATTGAACTCCTTAGCTAACTAAATTCTCTAGCTTCTTATGCTTATATTATCATTACTATCTATTTAATTGAATTAAAGCTTCTATTAAATAATTAATGATCATAACCATAAATTTTCAGATACAAGGTTTAAAAGTCTTAGTTATGACAGAATGCGGATATAAATGGATCGAACTATAAACTAAGCAAAATCAATAAGTACTAGTTACTTTGACTAGTTTAAGTATCTCTATTCATAAGCTTAATAGCTCTAGATATAAATCTAATTAACATATACATAGCATATTAATACTTTCTCTATCCCCTCAATCATTTAATATAATGCCTCTATTATTATTTCAAATCTAGCTTACATCGCAATCTTTTTAACTCCTTCTATCGTTTGCTAGTTTCTATTTGTAGGCTAATTAATTTGAGCTATTACTAAAGTAAGGCCTTTGATGATATAGTGGTGCTGTTGGTAGTTAGTATTAGCTTCTTGTCAGTTTTCCTTTTTAATGATAAAGCTATTAAACTATTTCTCCAAGCAAATGAATATCAAAAGCTTTGTACTCTTAATGACTAAAGATAAGTACAATCTATTTCCACTTTCCTTAAGAAAAAAGAGACAGAAAGTTAGATTAAGCTAGAGCTTATTATCAGATATCTACTCTAGATGCTTATCTGACATACTTCTATAAAAATCCTTACTCAAGTTCTTAGCATTCCATAAGTAAGTAATTAGAAATATCTTTAGCTTAGATAGTAAGAAAATTCACTTAAAGTAAGAGAAAAATTAAAGTGCTTCTACTTTAAATAACCTTAAGCGAGGATTGAAATAAAGAGTGTTCATTGCCTTTTTAGTATGCTAATTAGATTTTAAAGCTTAACTTATTATTTAGGCTTCCTTGTTTATTTACAAAGATCTACACTTACTTGAAAATTGAAGTTTATAAAGTAGAGCTAATTAAAGAAGAAAAGCTAGTTTAAAGCTTAAAATAGTAAGTATGGTTAAATATAATAAAGTTAAGCTCTGTTCCTCTCCTAGGCCTATTTCTTAGCTTCTTCAAACCTCTGCTTTCCTACTGTCAACTATATTTCCTCATCTGATAGTTAGGAATTGCATTGAAAACAAATCGCTTTCCTTCCTTACTCTTTTTCACCTAGAACTATTTTACCTCCTGTTTTAGTTAAAATATGTTCTTCAAGACAAAATTTGCAGGCAATATGTTGGCATTTTAAATGCACAATATTTATCTGCTCAATTTCCAGTTAGCAGATTCCACATTTAACCAGGATAGGATCAGGATTTTGATTCTAGAAACTTTGTTATGGTAAGTTTTCCATTGAAGCTACTACTTACGAGGTTTTATAAGGGAAATTATATTTGATTTGAAATTACTTATATTCATCTAATGGGCTTTCTTCTTAAGTCCTTGGTATTTCAATAAAGAATGGAGGTGCTGGAGATTAAATTTCATATTTAGGTGGAAGAATAACTTTGTCTATGAATTATTCATTTGCTGCAACAAAGCCATCTACATTAGACTGGATTTTAGAATAGATGATGTCGTAATGTCCAGGTTTGTACAAAATGTAGATTAAAGGACATTTTCCTGATATTTTCATTTATTAAAACTCTAGAACTTCTTACTTTGTCCTGTCTATCGTTATTATGTCTATTTTTACTTTAAGCACTACTTGTAGTGGTCCTACTCCCAATCCATCTGCTTCAGTTCCCATTGACAATACATTTTAGATAAGACTTTAGTAAGAACTTTGATAAAAAGGTGAAAAATAGTCTTCATGGGATTCTAAGTAGTTAGCAGTGAGACATCTCATTTGCCAGACTAGAGCTTCATCCTATTAGCTTTTATTATCTTATATCTAATTTTCTAAGAATTATTGAATATATTTGTCGTTATTCTACTTCATTTCTTTCAAATTCTTCAATAGGCTGAGAAACTATTCATAGAGAAACACATGATCATTACTTTAGAAGTTAGGCCTTATTTAGTAATAACCTCTTTAACTTTCCAACTTGTTAATGAAATCTTCTAAATGCTAGACTGGTGTGGTATATCTAATTAAATGCTCTAAGTATGAATATCCTACTGCTCTAAAGTAGCAATTTCCATCTCCTCTTATATTTCGGTAAGAATCAAATCTTTGCATAAGTTCAGTTACTATATTCTAAATATTTTCGTTATGCTTATATTCGTTTTTGTAGCTTGTAAGTGATTTACGCTAATGAATCTATCTAATTTCTTGACTAGGAGGCTATCTAGGACTGATTACATTTATTTATCTTTCTGGAACTTCTTAACTTACTTTTTGCTAACTTTCACTCTACGCATTTTAATTAATAGGTCTATTATCTCTTAACTAGCTATTACCGAAATTATTTGTTTGACTTTAACTTTATTAAACTTCCATACGAGCTTAAGGCTATTAAAATTGACTATTTATAAAGGTTTATTTCATTTAATACTATCTAATCTAATTTTACAAGTCTTAGCAATAATTTTACAGATTTAGAAAATCATATATTTATGCCTGTTTTGCATTTTCTATTTTTTATTTTTCTTCATTTAGTTTAAATACTTCCTATGCTTAAAAACTAAGCTACTCTTATAATACCTTATTATTTTAGATAAGCTATTGCTTTTAAACTGTCTCTTGCTGAACTTGAATTAATAACTAATTTAAGCTTTATTATAATTTGGCATTCTAAGTTTCCAGGTTTTCCTTTTCCTTATTAGTTTGGAATTGTTTTTCTAGCTTATCTTGAAGGATTTTAATCTCTCTTTCCAAATTAATTTTTTCTTTCTCTAGTTGAATAAACTATTATTCTCAATCTTGGTTTTCTTTTAATATTCTATTTGCATTATTAATTTATAAGTCTTGGATTGCTTTTTAAGCTGCTTATAAATCTTAGGCATGCTATGCATTTAAAGCTAATAGTTATTGCCTTTCGTTTTAAAATTATTGATTGATAACTATTAGTTCGTTATAAGATACTACCAGTTAATTTTTCTGCTAATTTAGTTATTCTACTTGAAGTTCTTTTGTAGCTTACTCTTAATTCAGTTTGGTAGTTTAGTCCTTTAAACTGTTGTTTTGCTAGTTTAAGTGATTATTTTGCTGATTTAATTGGTCTAAATTGTTCTAAATTTGCTTGTTTTACATCTCAAAATATTCTGCTTATGTCTTAATTAATTTTAGCTGCTACTCGCTTTTATCAAGCTACTATTTTAACTATTCTATTTACTAGTTTTATCTATTTATTTGTTCGTTTAATTTAGACTCTTTTTCCTGCTATTGCGTTTATTGTATTTGTACGGAACTATTAAACGATTGAAGTTAACTAATTTTGTAATCTTTTTCTTAGATTTAAACTTAAGACTGCTGCAAGTCATTCAGTAGCGCTTATTTATCTTACAATAGTTCTTAGTTAGATTTCTTAAGGCTTTCTAATTCTTATAAAGTATGTTAGTGAGTTTCAACTTAGCTTCGTAATTATTTCTCTTTGCTATTACTTTCCTCCTATAAATTGTGAAGCTTTATTTTTGATTATTCGATTTAATAGTTTAGATTGTTTATAAGATCCTACTACTCTCTTATGTACTTATTTTTTTATAGTTCTAGTTCTTGTTTTTGTTGGTTTAAGATTGCATTAGTTTGTTTTAGTAATTCCTGTTTATTTTGTATTTAATCAGTTTCTTACTTTGCTTCATTTATTTTATTTTAAAGGATGTTGTTAGATTCCTACATTTAGATTCTTAGACTTTTAATTTCTTCCTGTAACTCTTCATTTAAACCTTTTAAAGGCTAATTGTCTTTCTCTAGTTTCTGCTTTTCTTACTTCAACGTGAATTTTTTTGATACTAACTTCTAGAGTTTTTAATCTAAGGATTAATTTTCTTAATCTTACTTAGCCACTTAATTGCACAGCTCTTCTATTTTTTACAAATGCTGTTGCTATTAATTAACTAGCACAGCCTAAAGATTTTTAATCTCTTCTTTTATCTTTTCATTTTCTTTATTTTTTTAGGCTAGTTCGTTCTTTTTATCCTCTAGTTATCTTTCAAAATTATCTTTGGAAGTCTTATAAAAGTTAGATTCCTCCTTCTACTTATTTAGCTCTTCCTATATGCTTTTAGTTTATTAGTATAAGATATTTAATTCATTTTATAGATTTTCGCTTTTTCTCTTTGTATCTTCTATCATCCTTTATTTTTCATTCTGAAGTTTTTAAAGTTACTTTACTTCATTTTTACTCTTTTCGTTTTCATCTGATAAAAGCTATATTTAGTTTTTGAATGCATTACTTTCTTCCTCATAACTGTTGCTTTTTACCTATAATTGACTGTTTATTTAGGATAAATTTAGAATTTAGTTTTCAAGTCTCTAACTTTTTTCTTTCATATCTTAAATCTGTTAGCCAAGCTAATTCTATTATTTATGACTTTAATCCAAAGCCTCTTTGTTTTTATCCAATTACTATTGCAAATAAATATTATCTGCTCGCAGCTTATTAATTAACTCCTACTGATAAAGTGTCTTTTACTGCTCTTGAGTTATATCCCTTTATAACTCTTCCACTTTATTGCTTAACTATTATTTTTCCTATAATACTACTTCATTGGCTTTATTCAAATCTTGACATTATTTTTAAAAACCTGATGAATGCTCTTTTAGTACATAGTTTGTTTGTGACAGCTATTATACCTATTTCTCTTATTATAGTTTTTATTCTTAGACGGCAGAAAGCTGCTACTATAGATTTTTTATTTTTTTCTCTTGGTTATTTAATTTAATTTCTTATTCTTGAGCTTTTGCTTGAAGGTCTTATTCTTTTTGATTGAACTATTGATATTAATCTAAAATTTATTTCTATATGCTGCTTATTTATTAATTGAGCTATTCCTTTTCTTATGTTAGTTCGTTAATTCTATTTTATTTATGCTAATCTTGCTCGATTATACTTTAAGTCTGTTGTTAAAGCAGATAAAATTATTATTTTAATTTACTATTTTCTTCTTATACATCTTACAGCTATTTCTTTAAATCTCCACTTTATCTTTGTAATTCTAAAGTTTAGCTCTATTAATCTTCCAGAGCCTTTTCTTTTTCATTAAGCTTCTTTTATAACTCCTCTTTATCCATTGCTAATTTACTGTTTGCTTCTTTTAACTATATTTCTTCATTCTATTACTTTTATACCTACTTTTCTAATTCAGTTTTTCTCTATTTGAACTCTTCAATTTATTACTCTAAGTCATTAACAATATTTATCTATGCCTCTAGATTACTTTTGTCTTACTATATTTATTATTCCTTCTTCTAAGTCTCTAATTCTTTTTATTAAGTCAAAGTCTTCAAGTTTATTAAATCTATATTTAACTATTAATTTAGATCCTAAGCTTTTTTAAGTTCTTGCTAAACTTCTTAGAGTTCTGAAAGCTTCTTCTACTATTCGTTTTGCTAACTTTATTAATCTTAAATTTCTTTCTCAAGCTTTTAGTTTAAATCTTTAAATCACTAACTTTTCTAATTTAACTAAGAGTTCTGAGATTATAATAGAGATCTATCTTTCTCTTGATCTTGTAAATTTTCCTTTAACTTTTCTATTTATTATGTACTTTCCTTAAGACTTTTTTAATACTATTCCTCTTTATCTTGCATTTACTTTAGCAGTGCTTCTTTTTACTATTGCAATGCTTTAAGATCTTCATTTATCAGTTCTCCATTTTTTTCTTTTTCTTTTTCTTCTTTTATTTTATTTATCTATTAATGAAGTTAATCAAGCTATTCCTTTAGCTAAATCTTTTACTTCTACTCATTTTAAATTTACTCCTATAAGTGTGAAAACTATTTTTCGAGCTCTGCTTTTTATTTAATATTCTCCTCTATTGTTTTCTCTTTATCCTTTATTAGATTTTCTTACTCTTCTATATTCTTACTTTTTGCAGTCATTTAAGCTGTTAGTTATTCGACTTATTCTATTAAAACCTTAATTTAATCCTTCTAATTTAAATTTTGCTTCTCTAAATTTTCTCTTTTTGTAGTCTCTTGCCCTTAATTCTATTCTAGTTATTCTTTCTAATTTTTAAGTTCAGATATTTAATTTTCTAAGTCAGTATTAACCTAACATTGATTCTTTAATAGCTCATCTTGCTTTTAAATGTATGCCAAGTTTTACTACTAAGCTTATTTTCAAGTATTTAAATTTAAATTAACCTCAGTTAGATCTTTGTTTAGCTGTTCGTTTTATAACTATATTTATCCTGCCGCTTACATTTCTTTCTAGGCTTCTTAAAATAGATTCTATAATTTATTTATTTCATTTTCCATGCTTTGATTTTTATCTTATAGTAGCTTGATTTCACCCTTCAAGCTTTCGTTTTAAGATTGGAATTAATCAATTTGATTTTTTTATAACTGCAGCTGATTTATTTTCTCGATTATTTCGCTAGATTGCTTCTAGATCTATTCTTCAGCTTATTACTTGTAAACATTGAATTCTACTTTTTCCTGTTCGCTTTAGTTCTTTAAGTCTTAATTTTCTTTTCTTATTTCTTCTTTTTCAAAATTTAGTTTTTCACTTTACTTTTAATATTCCTAGTTCTAATTCCCAAGCTGTAGTATTTCTGATTCTAACTTACTTAAGTTTTATTCATAAGTGTTTAAGCCCTCTTGTTCATTTTATTTTTCCTCAACAAGTGATATGTATTTTTTTTACAGTTCTACCTTTTGCTTGTTGATATCTTCTAAGGCTTTCTCTTTTTCTTACAAAACATGCTTTAACGTTTCAATCTAATCCCTTAGACTTTTATTTTCTTGTGCTGATATTTGTACTTATTCTTAAAGATTTTTCATTTAGGCTTCTAGGCTCTTTAACTAATTCTCTTGCTATTCTTTGAGTTATTATTGATTTAAGTTACTAGAATTCTAAATATCTATAATTCTCTTTTCTAGCTCTTGTATTTTGTAAGACTGTTCTTGATCTTTAATTCTATTAGCCTCTATTTATTGCTTAAGCTCTTATACTTGCTTTTCTAAAGAATCTTTCACCTAATTTAATCTTTCTAGCTAATTCTTCTATTCTTCGTTAATCTTTAAATCAGTTTGTTGCTTTATTTCCAATTGCTAAATTTAATTTTTAGCTGTTTCTTCAGCATTTTTTGACAATTTTAAATCTTACTTGAGCTACTCGATTTCTTTTTACGCTTATTAATTTTAGCCAGTCAATTAGGTAAATCTTTCTTAATCTTCTTGCTATTTTTAAACCTAACCCTGCAAAATTCTTATCTAGAGTTCAAATTCCTAATTTTTATTTATTAAATCATTCTTTTTATCCTCAAGTTACTGTTTTTGTTGATTTAACTCTACTATTTTTGCCTATTCTTATAGCTGATATTATTATTTCTCTTTAATCTAAAATTGAAGATTTTAAATATTATTTTGGTTTTCCTTTTGCTATTCTTATAGCTAATTTTATAGATGTTCTATTTAATTTTAAATATCTTCTATTTACTTCCCTTTAGTTAGATTCTCTTGAGTTAGTACTTAGTTGTTTTGATTTAATTGCTACTTTTCCTTTAGAAGATCACTATTCTCTTGAGTTAGTACTTAGTTGTTTTGATTTAATTGCTACTTTTTCTTTAGAAGATCACTATTCTCTTGAGTTAGTACTTAGTTGTTTTGATTTAATTGCTACTTTTCCTTTAGAAGATCACTATTCTCTTGAGTTAGTACTTAGTTGTTTTGATTTAATTGCTACTTTTCCTTTAGAAGATCACTATTCTCTTGAGTTAGTACTTAGTTGTTTTGATTTAATTGCTACTTTTCCTTTAGAAGATCACTATTCTCTTGAGTTAGTACTTAGTTGTTTTGATTTAATTGCTACTTTTCCTTTAGAAGATCACTATTCTCTTTCTTTAGTTGTTCATTTAACTAATTCAGCTTATTTATGCTTTATTACATCTATTTTTGCTGCTTTTTCAAATCCTACTACAAGCTTTCATTTTACTAGAGTAACTATTAGTTTATCTCTTCTTTCTATTAACTAACGTTCTATGCTTCAGTCAGTTTATTATTTAAATCCTTTATTTTATTAGCCAATGACTCTTCCTACTCTTATAGCTTAGCTATTTTATTTTTATAAATTTATTCCTCTTGCTAGAAATAATCTAATGAATCTAACTATTAGTTATTGTCCTAATCCAAGTTTTAGTTCTATTTTTTTAGCTGCGTTATTTAATTTTATAATTCCTCTTAGGATTCTTAGCTGCTTTCTTTCACCTTTTATAACTCATTTTTTATTTACTCTTTCTCTTTTTCTAACTAATTAACTTTAGCTTAACTCTCTTCTATGATTTATTATAAGGAACTTTAAGCATTTTTATACTCCTTTATTTTATCATTCATCTGATGTTCAGAAAATTTTATTCTTTCTTATTAGTCTTTTAATTTTGTAATTTCTTCGTTTAGCTTCTCAATGCTAGCTTTTAATTCCAATATCTCTTTTTATTATAACTAATTCTAACTCTCTAACTCTTTAATTTCTTTCTCTTAGTTTTTATTATCACTTGGTATGGACTAATTATAATCTTTTTCGTTGATTTGTTCTTTTAGTTGATTATTTTCCTCTATTAAGCTAGCATTTTAAGATTCTAATTGTTTTACTTATTTATTGATGCCCTTTTTTTCATTTTCTAATTTAGTAATTTGAGACTTGTAGTTATGAACTTATTTGTTATTTTCTTCTATTAAATTTTGTTTTTTAGCTTTTTATCTTTGAATTTTATTTTAATGCTCCGTAATTTAATTTTTTAGTTCTTAGTTTCTTTATTCCAGTTCTTGTACTTAATCTTTAAACTTTTATACTTTTTTCTTTTGATCTTCATTCTCATTTTTTTAGGTTTTATTGCTACTGTCAAGTTCATTTATCTTTCTGTCTTTTGCTTTCATTTCCTTTTTTAGACTTTTAATTTATTCTGCTTAAATTTATAGTTTACTTTTATATTCTTCTATTTGACCATTTAAATCTTCATTTTGCTAGGAAATATCTTCAATTTAGTTCTAAATACTAGTATTGCTTTCTTATGCAGTTTTAAGTTAAGCTTATAAATCCTCGTTACTTTTTTACTAGCTCTTTACTTATTTTTTTGCATTATTAAGTTATTCTTTTAGTAAGTTTGCTGATTCCTATGATTCTTTTAAATTTCTTTCTAATTAGGACTTTTGCTATGTTATCTGCGGAATTAAGCTTTCTTATTTTTGTAATTGAACATTAAGATTTTGAATGTCTTATTCATACTGAGATATTATATCTTACTACTCATTCTTTTCATTTTTCAATTATTTAATTTCTTCACTTAAAGATTCCAGATTTTCTTAGAGTTTGCTTAATTGATCCTCTTTCTGCTTTTAAATTTATAGTGATTTCTATTTTCAATCTTTCTTTTTATTTTTTGCCTTTTATAATTATTTCTCCAGTTGCACATTTTCTATTTGCTTTTTCTAGCTTTACTCGTTTATTTTCTTTCTTTCTAATTTTAGCGTTTCTTTCATTTTATTTTCTAGTTAAGTTTTTTAATTTTATAGCTGGCCTTAAAACTATTATTCTTAGTCTATTAATTCTTATTTAACTCTTTATGCTTCATTCTGGATTTCATCCATTTCATTTTTAAGATTGCTTCTTTCTTCATCTATCTTTGAATTTTCCTTCTATAGATTCTTTATTTATGCTTCTTATTTTTCCTTCTCTTATTTGATTTTACTTTTAAGCTACTCAAACTTCTTCTTCCAGTCAGCTTTTTCATATTCTGCTTCTTAAATTTTTTGATTAAGTTCTTAGTTTTCATTCTAGATCTTTTATTACTAAGTTTCTAGATCTTTTACTTTTAATGCTAGCGCTTTCTTCTATTTGACTAACTCTTGTTCTTCTTTTTACTTTTACTAGAAGTTATCTTGTAACTACTATAAATCATCTAGCTACTCTGTAAGTTACTTTATTTCACCTTACTAGTTCTCTTTTTACTTTTATAGCTCTTTAGCTTTATTCTTGAGTTTAGAATTTTCCTTTATATATCCTTTCAATTCTTACTCTTTACTTTAGCTTTAGTCCTCCAACTCTTATAGCTTTTGCTTCAAAGATTCTATTTATTCAGTTAGTTTCATATTCATTATTAGTTACTAATTGTTAGGCTCTTAGTTTTGCTAGCTAGGCTAGTAACGCTCTATTTGATGGGTTTAGTTTTTCGTTTCACTTTACTCCTAGATAAGCTATTCAAGTATTTTGCTATTATACTACTTAAGCTGGTTTAACTCTTAGACTAAGTCCTAGTTTTATTTTTACTGTTAAATAAGCTGAGAATATATCTTATCATACTCACTTTTCATTCCTTAGTTTTCTTATTTAACTCTTTAATTTTCATTTTATAGCTGTAGGTTTATCTAATCTAGCTCGTTTAACTTTTGTTATAGCTCTAAAGCTTCATTACGCTTAGGTAAGACCTCATCATATTTCGACTTAAACTTCATTTTATCTTTTTCCATCATCTTAAATGTTTAAGTTGTATCCTCTGCTTACTTTTTTGCAGACTAAACTTCTTCTTCTAACTTTTTAATTTATCCCTTATAAGTCGCAATTTATACAGATTACTCCGTATTTTTAAAATCTAGCTACTTAATTTGGTTTTTTAAGTTTTCTATCTAAATTTAGTAAAATTCTATTTCTTTTTCATTAGCTCTATATGAAGGTTAGCTATACTGATTCTAAATATCAAATTAAGTTTAAAAGTTTTCGTAAGTTGTCTGCTTCTGTCCATGTAAAGAATCTTGATAAAACTAAGAGCCTTGATAAAGATCTTTACAATCAAGCTTAATTTATTCCTTCTAGTTAGATAATTAGTGTATACTATTTTGATTCTTATGCTTACTCTAATATTCTTAGTCTGCTTATTTTTATGCAAATGAAGTATCTAGAGATTTGATAGGTGTCTAATAATTATAGGATTCAGGATAAGCTGCTTTTCTTTAATAGTCTGGTTTCTTATCAGATGTATAAATATCTACCTTATTAGTTTACTTATTTTGACTCTCATAGCTAACTTAATTGCTTTGCATTTTAAGGTTATTTCTTCCTTTCAAAATGGACTTTTAAGATTTCTCTTAGTTCTAATATTTAACCTCATATCTTTGTTCAGTACCCTTATTATAATGAGCTAATGGGTCAGAAATTTCAGTAATTCTTTGACATTAAGGACACTTAAATTAAATATTGACTTAATCATAACTCTACAATCTATCCTTCTAAGCTAGAACTACTTCATTATAGCAAATCAAGCAAAACAAGTGATTACAATTAAGAGTCAACTTCTCATAAACGGAGAGAGAATTACACTTACTACATCTATTCAATTAAGGTGTAGAATTCTTCCCTTTCATTATCTATTTAATTTAAATTAAATTCTTAAGAAATATGGAATTACAATAGAATAAACTTAATCAGTTAATTAACAACCTAGCTCCTTTAGTTCCTTTTTATAAATATTACTAAGCTTTTAATTTCTGCTTCCTGCTTAATTATAGAAGTGTTAGATAAGACTGAGAGGTTAGTGCTGTGTTTAAGAACTGAAGTTGAATTATTTAGCTCTTCTTTGCTTTATTTTAAGTTTGAAATAGTTATGCTTTAAAACCAAGCTTTATCTTGCTTTCCAATGCTAGTTTGGTATTTAAGCTTTGACTTCTTAATTTTTATTCTTCTTAAAGCTTCTAAATCCCACTTCTTCCTTGATTCTATACCATCTCTCCACAGTTGCTAGATTATCAGTTTCCAGACTTAATAGCATGCTTCTATTTCTCTGTTTCAGAAGCTGGTACTTAAATAAAGCAAGGAATAAGCTAGCTTATTTACAAAAAGTTAAAGCCTTAAAGTTAAAACATCAAACACTCATTGATTAGCATACAGTAGTTTAAATATCTGAAGCTCTAACTGTAAAATAGCTAAACTGATAACTAAAAGAGAATAAAGAAAGTTTATAGGTAATTCAGTAAGGAAAATGAATAAAGCGCTCTAAAGTAAAAACTGTCTTGAACCTGAGACTATCAACGGAAAAAGGATTTAATAGCTTTTGAATGTATAAGGTAGAAGAAGGATGTGCATAAAGTAAAGTAGATGGGAAGCATAGGAAAAATGTATTTAATAAGGAGCTTAAATGTGTAATCGTTAGTTTAGTCTCACTGGAAATTAAACGCAATCCGAAATCTAAATTTCTAGTTTTAAAACCTTAATTAGTTTTAAAAGTAGGAGAAGCTGCTTCAAAAATGAAGAGTTTGCTCCTTTGAATAAGAGAAATTATAATATAAGATGCATCTAGTTTTATCAATGTTTGCAGCATAGAGCAGTAGCTTCCATAAATTAAGTTATAAGACTTTAGTTCTTGAAATTTAGCTTTGAGCATAATCTCGTGATACTAGCACTAGTTTTCTTAGCTCATTACTAAAATAGTAAATACAAGCATGCAAGAGTATTTTCGTAGTTTAGAGAAAAATCGGAAGAATTGAGTAAAGGTTAATACTCAGAGATATCAGCCAAATAGGTATTTTAACTGATAACCAAAATAATTTTACTATCATGCTTCTCTCTTAAAGTAAAAGAAGCTTTTTTCACAATATACAAAAAATAAGGTTTAATGAGGAAGAGTTACGAAGAGTCTAACGCCACTTGAATATAAACAGATTCAGTTATTTATTCAATAAAACCTTCTAAATTATTTAGTACTATCTTAGACTATTCTCATACTAAAGGAATAAAAGTGACTCTCTTAGTACGACATAAAAGAATAGTCAAATATGAAATGTAAACACCTGAATATCGAAGTTATTTGCCTATAATTTCATTTGCGAAATCTTATATCTATTTGTGTTTTTATTAAAGGGAAAAATAAGTTTGAGCTACATTTATGAACTAGCAGGAACAAGATGCTTATTAAATTTGATTGCTATATTTAGTTAGTAGCTGAATATCTCTTTTCATATAAGAGTCTGCTATATCATTATATATCAAGAAATGAAAATGTAGGTAAGCTGTTTAAACAATGAGATGATAAATATGGCATTCAAACTAAAAAAATAAAAAAGGAGAATTGAAGTTTAAAGACTCATTAAATACGACAGAAGTGTAGAAGTATTTGAAGTTGTTGCAGAACAGGAAGAGAAAGTAGCTTTCATACAAATAATGCAAAGTTGGTTTCGAAGGAAGCTATAATTAAACTAATAGAGAAGCAAATAAATTTGAAATAATCAGCCTAAGAAATAACCCTCAATGATTTAATTATATAATAATCTTATTAAAGCAAATTAAACTAAAGTAATAATAAATTTCAAAGCTGCTCATTAATAACAGTCAGCGTCGGGCTATTAAAGACCTACGATTTTAGGTACTTAGACTCGAAATCACAAAAAAGATATTTACTCTCAAATTCTTTGCTTTTTAAGTTAAGCTGATTTAACTTTTTGCCTGATGATAAATTGCTCATTGATTCTATATTTAAGCTTTTTATTATCCTTTCACTAGTCACATTTATGTTATCTCCTGCTTCTACCTTGACTATAATCTTATTTATAACTGAGATAATTTCATCGATTTTAGGTCTTAAATTAGGCTGAGCTTCGAAGCATTTTTAAACCATATTTCTTAGTTAGCCTTTAAAGCCTTAATAGATAACTGGACAGTTTTATATTTCCAAATTTTAAATAATTTCCTTTTCTCTTAAATTTCCCCAAGGTAAATTCTGAGTAAACATTTCATTTATAATGCAACCATAAGCCCAGATATCTACTGATGCTTCTAAATTTGGCATATTTAGACGTTCAGGTGCGAGATATTATATCGTCCCTTCAAACTAGTTATTGGATATAAGTTTTTTTTTCTTTTTAAGCACATTAAATCTTGCTATTCCAAAGTCTGCTATTTTAACATTCAATTTTTCATCTAGCAGAATGTTTTCTGGCTTTAAATCTAAATGAATAATCTGCTTTGGATGGTTATGGAGGTCTTTTATTCCACGGGCAATTTAAAGAGCAATTTGTAGCTTCTTATATACATCTAATGTTTGGAACTCTTCGTGCTAGTATATTAACTGATGCAGTGAAAAATTCATTAACTCGAAAATCAAGCAAAAATGTAAATCAGTGCTAAGACAAACTCCATAAAGCTGCAGAATGTATTAAGAATTCAACTCCATTATCACGATTACTTCTTTCAGAAAAGACTAAATCTAACTATAACTTCGCAACTTGGACTTAGATACTTTAATTGCTACTTCATCATTACCAATTTTCCCTTTGAACACTTAACCAAAACCTCCTTCACCAATCTTAAACTATATCGCTTTGATAATTTATTCAAACTCTATGATTTCGATATTTTTACTCTTTAGTTCATTTTCTATTTGCAGATAAATTTCTAATAGCTCATCCCTCTCTAATGGATTGTAGAGTTTCATCAGCTTCTTATTTTTCTATTGATTATATTTAAATACTAAGTATAGGAAGAAAATCATTGAAAATGTGAGAAATGTGATCAAGATATGAACTACAATTTTTAAGTTTATGATTCATGAGTTCTTTTGGCTAAACTCATAGCCTAATTACTATGGATTTTGTAGATTGATAGTGAAAAAATATTCAGGGTAGTAAACACTTAGAGTACAGTTGTCTGCAAGTTAAACTTCAGGATATAGAAAGAATTCATCCTTCAGTTTTTTTAGCTTATATATTTCCTCGATATCTTCCCAGGAAAAGTGAAGCACAAAATTCTCAGCTCAGCAGTCAGGGCTTAGTCTCCTTTTCGTGTGGCATATTCCTTAGTCCATTCTATACAATTTTAAGTATTGCTACTTATATTCTATGGCCTCTTTAGAACCTGTTCCTGCACTACAATATTTGTTTGAATCTGTATTGTTTTTAATGCATTTGCATTCTGTAGCATGAATCTCTTCTTATTTATTCTGCAAAATGCAATCAAACTCTAGTATACACTACTTTTTCTAGGAAAAGAAGGAAGAAGTACAATAGACTTAATCATTCTAGTTGCATGTAAAGCTTTCACAAGCATATTCAACTCTATTTGTTGAACAGCTATGGTTGTTTAACACTTAACTTTAATTAACCGAAAAATAGTCAATGCATTTACCATTACGACAGAGTTAGGAGTTTATGCATTAGAAATCGTTTTCGCATTAGCCTGAATCAATTTGACCTTAGCATAAATATTAATCTTAGATTTGGCTGTATATGCAAGCTAAGCCAGGATTGCATGTAAAGTTTTCACTTCCTTCACATTAATCTCATAGCTTTTACCCTTAGCATTGTCCATTAATACATTTTACAGATTCAACACATTCTTCGTCGTTTTTGCAAAATGAGCCAGGATATAAAATATAATTATTCCTTTCACTATTACCACAATAGAATATCTCCTATTAATTAGTCTAGCATTTGTCTTTGTTATTTTTGCATTCTTTTAAATATGTTGTAGTATTTTATTTACTTGAATATGCACATTAGTACTCAGCCCATTAATAAGAGTTATTTTTGTCATAGCAGCTATATTTTTAGCATTTTTATTCTTTACTTCTTAATAAAATATTAGCTACACTATACGAATTAAAGAAAGTTGACTGCACACATTCATCTGAGGATTATATCTATAATAAAGAGACTTACGAATGGGTAAAAGCTAAATTCATTTTAAGCTAGTATGTAAACAACTAATTTCGTTAGGTTTAGTTTTTTCTAGTTGTTGTATCAACACTGAAATGATCTTCTTAAATATGATTAGCAAATATCTTGATCATCGTTCATTATATTTTTGAAAGACTTAATGTATATAAGAGTAATATTTGAACCTGAAAAAGCATTGCAGTATGAGTGACCTTTTGCATCACATATACACTTTCCAGTAAATTACTATCCATCCTCATTAAATACTTTACAGTTATCGTCATATGCGCATGGAATTTAGCCGTAGTTAAAAGAGGCAATACATTCTGCGAATTCTCCTTATTACTAGCACGTGAAACTTTGACATGCATAGTTACAATTATCACAGAACCCAATTTTCGTGTTTGATTTGCACTAACCTTTTCATTTCCAACCGTTAGGTTAAGAAAAGTACTAAATACATCTCTAATCTCTGCAAATTGCATAGTTAACACATTATCAATTATGCTCACATGTTCTATTTTCACTAGGTTATATTTACTTTTGGCAAGTATAATAACCAGCACTGTGCTTTATGCATGCCAGTCCTGAATCGCATTATGTGTCAGTTATTCCTGAGCATTAGTCACCTAATTATAGCGATTCGTTTTATTAAATATAGCATTTAAAGATTTAATCTTATTCGTAGCTTGACTGATCTACACAAGGAATTAAACCAAGATACTGTTAGACATAATGTAATGATAATGAAGAACAGTTTTACTAATTAAATTGAAATAAGCCATTTTATCAGTCTATTTATAAACTGTGCAAACATAGTTGCTAATCTGAGCAATTATAGTAAGCTCAAAACTCTTCCTCAGGTATTAGATTTAGACAAATGTTTGATTCTATAACTTCTGTGGCGCAGCCATGTAATTGACATTCCATTTCTGGATAAAATTTTTTTTGGAACCCTTATGTTTTAGCAGTTCAGTATTAAGGGAATAGAATTTACTAAGTGCAATCTTCTGCGAAATTTTCTTACAAAGCAGGGTAATTTTCTCATTCCTGCTATTTTATTATATATTAAGCTAATGAATCAATGCTTTCTTAGTTCATGTTGTAGATCCAGCAGTCCATATTACGTCTATCATGAGAATGGCAAATATCTTAGTCAAGGCCAATAACTTTTTTAAGAGCTTAGATATATGATAAGGTGACTTCATCTCCTGTATGCGGCCCACAATAAGTTAGACCTTCTTTATAATCGCATGATAAATTAGCGAAGTTAAGGTATTCAAAATCGTTAATACTTCTGCAGTTTCATTTATTGTCTGACTAAATAGGTGCTTTAGACTTTGAGTTACTTTTAAAGGTTTATGAACACTTTAATTGAGTATTTTCTATAGTAACAGGCTCACAAGTGAAAGTTTAGCAAGCGTATTCTTACTTAGTATTGGTATTACACGAGGCATTTACAATGCTATCTTTGGAAAGAGTAAACATTAAATAGCAAGTTCCACCGACGCAAACAGCATCATTAGTACAATCATAGTCATCTAGACAAATTCTTAGATCCCCAGGTTTGATTTATTTTTAGCAAACCTTTTCTATACAAGAAAGCCCTACTTCACATAAGTCTAAGCTCTTTTAACACTTCTACCCTTCTTTTATACCTCTACACTTGAAATTTAAGCAAATCTCAGATCAGCATTAACTATCTTAATAGCAAAACTAACCAGCATATTTCTTTTGGATGCTATAAGCTGTTGCACTGTCTTAGCAGTAAAAACTTGTCTATTTCAATTCAAAATCAAAGTCACAAGTAGAGTTATCGCAAGGGCTTAGATGGATTACTTCTGAATCATTGTAAATACATTGGATATTTTCTAGATCTGTGCATTGATATTTTCAACACTTTTCATGGTAAGTTAAGAAGTCTTTAGCCTTGTGCATTGATAGAGTGTGACTTGATATCGAAAATAGGGTAGAGTCATCTATCAGACTGTAACCAATACCGTAGTTTATAAGTGGCAGTCATTCCATGATAATTACACCGCTTAGAATGGCTAAAGCATGCAAGTCCAAATTGTCATTTCAGCAATCAAATTTGAATCGTTATTAGGAATAGCAAACACCATTAATTAGTGGTAGATAAGGCAGCAGATACTTCTCGAAATAAAGCTTAAAATCTTTAGCATACTGAGATGACATCTCTAAGTAGCAGTACAAATTTTTCTCGTTTCTAGACACTGCACAGCCACAAGTTCCATAATTTCCGGATTTTAAAAGACAGTCAGTTGAATTAAGGCAAGGTTTTGGAAAATTATTATCAACACTTTCCGGTGGTTCTCTACATCTATTTTGCTAAGATAACTCATCTCATTCATAATACATTGAGTCACATTTTAGAGTAAACAAATTAATTTGAGCTTTCATTATATAAAAATCCTAGTTGCAAACTTAAAAATAGCCAAAGAAATTATCATCAATAAAGACTATTTCATCATTCTATAGAGAAAAGAAAGGAATACACACTTAACTACAGGTCAAGTTATTTTGGCATTCTAAAACACTGTGGCAAGGTTCTCCCTCTCTCTTTTATTTCTCACATACAAAAGTATCACTATTACAGAAATCCCCTAAATTGCATTAAGTTATATCTAAACAATTCTAGACGGAAGAAGGTTAGCATATATTATTAGTACAATTATTGCTAATGCAAATCTAGTTTTCATAGCATTTTTATCCTGTCAAACTATCCTCAGCGATGCATGAACCAAAATTGCTATAAATAAGACAGACTTAATTTATACCATATTTGCAGTTCTATGTATAAATACTAGCTGGATAATCACAACTAAAGCATTACTTTCGGAGAAGATTTTGATCTTTCCATGCTGGGCATTCTAAACTTTCATGTATGCGAAAAAGTGTAAGGAATATGAGAAGAATCATCTCCATTTTTTTTATTAAGGGCATAAGTCATAATGATTTTTAAATCCTTTCGACTTATCTCACACTTAAGAAAATAACTAACTTGCATTTAAATTAAAAATGAAAATAAATAAGGATTGATAAGTTAAAGCGAGATTAATTCAAGAAAATTATTAACGAGAGAGATTAATTTCATAATGCTTTTTGCTGTTAGTAGCTTATATAATGGACTTATTGGCTTCTACCAACATAATCTTGAATTTACTTTTTTAGCTTGTTATCCAATTCAAATTCTTTTTCTAAATCTTTACTTAGCTAAGCTATCTAGCAATTTAAATATTTTATCTGGCTTAATCCCTTTCAATTCTCAGTTATTTAAGATGTTCCCAGGTATTGGACTAACTTTACGAATTCTAAGCGTTATGATCTTCAATCATTTCCCTCTTTTCTTATACTCTTCTAAAACTATTTCCTTCATAAGGTACCTTTTTCTATATCCTCTTTCATTCAGCCAATTAAATTAAAATTCTATTGCGAGTTTGACTGAAGAAATCTACCACTTACTGCTTTAAAAATGACAGCTAATAAAGTAAGTCTTTGGAGCTTCTATTAGAGTAACTTTTAGTATAATAAGGAAAGAAGCTATTTGCTTATATATCTATTGGATAGATATTTGAAATGTAGGCTTTTAACAATCTGGTAAATAATCTAATGTAGTGTATAGTATTTTAGAACTAAATGTTAAAAGGATAAAATAGGGGCATCAGGTAAACCAGGATAAATTAGTTGAGGACTCGCTTAAAAAATGCAAATTTGCGATAAGCGGCTCAAGAATGGAGTATTTAAAATGCTATGAAGTTAAAAACTAAGAGTTCGCATTAATAAGCTACTTGTTTGGAATATGAGGAAGTATTCTATAATAGAGCAGCTGAGACTTAATCAAATTCTTATTACTTCATTTTAATTTAATTACTAAGACATTCTATATATAATTTAGACCTTCTATGTCTTTTCTACCATCTATCAGAAAAAGATAAAAGCTAAACAAAAAAGTTAATCAGTTCTTTATAGTCAAATGCAAAAAGCAAACAACTGAATACTTTTATCTCATAATCAGTTTGATAAAACGAGATCTTGGGAATGATTCACATGGGATATTACACCTCTTTGTATTTACAAGAGTATATTTAAAGATAGTCTATAATATCAATCCTTAATTGAGATATTTTGATGTCTGCTTTTTAAAACATAGCCTTTTTATTAATTTTTAAAGCTCAATAATATAACCTACAACACTATAGTGAATCATTATGAAAAATTGTATAGAAATTAATTAAGTCTAAAGAAGATCTTTAGCTAGAATTATGTCAGTTGAAGCTTGAAAAAATAATCCTTACTATCAAAGTTACATATTTTGTAGCATAGCAATTGAGTGAGTTCTTAGTAAGCATTTGCTCTTTTGAAGCATGTCCTTCATATCATAATTTTATTTAAAGAATAGTGTAACTAAAACTCTATTTCTTTTATATAAAACCACAACTAGTGAAATGCTTAGCGACTATTATTTTATATGATATAAAGAGAAAAAGAATAAATACTAGAAAGTTAATCTTTAGGCATTTTTAGCTTTGAAGCAAGACTTATTAGTTTAAAACACTTGTAGTAGTAGGTTCATTAAGTCTTTAGCAAGATATTTAACTCTTTGGAAATTACTCCCTTGCATCTAAGATTCGCTTGCTTCTAAAGAAGTAACCATCAAGAAGTAATGAATTATATACCTTAAACTCTTATACTTGGCACTATCTTTGCTCATCTTTCCTTCATTAATATTAATATGCTTATTGGCATCTAATTAGGTATTTTAGATCAATATTCAAATTATTTTTCATCTAAATGACTCTTTTTTATTTTCTACCTTTCCAAAACTAAAAAAATCAAAGCTTCAAGCGCATTGATTTACCAATCCTCTTAAAGCTTTCTATATATTTCCCTAATTTAGGATTAAGAATGATAAAGCTAAGTTCATGGTTATAAAAGCATTTCTAGGTAAAAAATTTGAGGTTCTTCAATGCTAATCGCTTTACTACTACGAAAGCACTATTAGTAGTATTTACTTTATTCCTCTAGAAATATAGAACGTTATGTAGTTCTAAAGAACCAACTTGTAATTTGAACGCTAAACAGTAATTAAATGAATTACCTTGTGAGTATCTCTACAATAATTCAAATACTAGAGTGATTATCTGTAGGATGTTTCCTGAAGGATTTTCAAGGTTCTATTAAAATAAGCAATCTAAAAATAGCATAAGCTTATTTAATTTGCTTCCTTAGGTAGATCTTTTGTGTAATGTAGTTTGAGAAATTAACTATATATAAAGTTAAACTTTAAGAGGGATAGAAGGATTTTTACCTTTGAGATACCTTTATAGTAGCAGTTAAAATTTGAATAAGACCTTTTAATATACTATTGGTTTAATAACCCTTCAGACCTTTTGCGGAATACTTGACTTTAGAGAGCTTATTCCTATTTATTTTGCTAAGTATAGCTTTTAAACAAAGTTTGCCTAAATTTATTTTCAATTAACTTGAATCAATTTTTCATCCTGAAGCTATTAACTTCTTTTATTTGAAAAGCGAAAAAATTATGATATAAGAAATAAATTTTAAGACCTAAATAAAATCAAGAAGTTGAAAGAAATGTTTACTCAGACTTTTCCTCTCACTATTTGAAGTTTTAGTATTATCACTCTATTATTCTCTTACTTAATTTCAGAACATACTCTCAGTCTTTTATTTTGAGAACGTTTGATTAACTGAATTTCTAATATCCTTAGACTTCTAGCTAATTATAATAGACTGGTTTTAAAATTATTAATATATACTTATCTTAACGAAAATTAATGAAGCTTAAGCTCATTTTTATTAAAACTTCCAGTTCATTTTTCATTTAAGAAAACTCTTACATTTTTTCTCTCCATCTGATCCCTAAAACTACTAGCAAGGAATTTCCTATTAGAACTATATTAAAATCTCACTGCTAGTAATTCAAACTATTTATCCCTCTGGTTTTGCTTCTTTAATTTTTATATTTATATTGGTTTTGACTGTAACTGAATTGTATGCTATTTATAAACTTAAACCAAGAAAAGCATATAAGAATAAAATGCTTTATGTATAAAACAAATCTAGAGCTTTAATTATCTTTTATCCAGTCTGCTTATTCTACCTTCTATGCTCTTTTTATTATTTGAACTCTTTTAAACTTTTATGACTCTAGTAATTCTACTTTCCTCATTCTTCTTCTACGTTACTCAATATCAGTTCATGCAAAAATTTATGCTTCTTATTCTATTTTCTATCTAGCTTTCCTCTCTTATGGATTGCTTATATTTAAAATTTTGAACATATTCATTACTTTGCTAGAAAATGATAGATGATTATAGATTAAGATACTATAGATAAAATTTACCATTTTATATATTTTATTATCTTAAAATATCGATTTAGACACTATCTGATCTCTAAATTGATAGTTATCTTTTTTTTTTGTCTAAGTAGACTTTTAAATTTTTCCCTAGTACACTCCATGTAATACCACCTATCTCTTCTATATGTAGTTACCTTATTATAGTTTATTTCTCTCACTCGCTACATTTTCTTTAATCTACTTGATGAAATGATTTTATTTGGTGTGCTATGATCATCAAAATGAAAATATAGCTTTATTGAGTTTAAGACCAAGTTAAAGCTACTTTTGCTTTTTTTATTTTATACCTAGTATCGCTTTATATATTCACTCCAGAGATATGCTCTGGCCTATTTTTATCTCCTCCTATAGAAAAGGGAGAAATGATCCTAATTATACGAAGACTTTTATTTAACCTTTTTTACTTAATAAGTTTATTTATTGTCGTATCTTCAAAAGAGTGTTGATGAAGGCTAAACATTCTGCTAATATAGATGATCACAAGTAAAACTTAATGCTTCTAGATTGTTTATCTAGTCTATTTTACACAACGCTACTATGGTTCAATTACTTGCCTAAGCACTTTCACGTTACATTCATAGTAGCTTCTTTTCTACTTATTCTATAAGTAAGATACTCTTTTTATAATGCTTAAGGTGATTCTTTTGTAGCTTAAATGCTTTGCTAGTAAAGATAAACCTTTTAATTATATCGTTTCTATCTAAAAGCCTGGTAATTATAATTGTTTAGCCAGGCAATTCAAACATAACACTCAGTATTTACTTCGTGAAAAGGTATGAAAAATGACTTAGTCAAGCAATATGAGAGAAAGCCAATGCCATTTCATTAAGCTTAATCCTTATCTTCTACTTTCTATTTTAGTTGCTTAATTCTTTATCCTTCCTTTAATCCTTAAATATGCTAGCAAGTTCTATAATCTAGAACCTTAAATTCCACGTACATGAAACTTAACTAAGATAGAAATAGAAATAGGCTAAAGTATATGAAAACTGTGTTAATGTTTTTAAAGATAAGGATATTAATACTAAGCAGCATCTAGTAGAAAGGCTTTTAATTCTAAGTCAGTTAGCTCATAAAAGGTCTTCTATAGTAATGAATAACTCCTTTAAGACCTAAACACTTAAGTGGTATAAACTTGAGGAAGAAAATAAAGAGGTTAAAAATAAATTTCCCATTAAGCCATTTGAATGAAACTAGGCAATTTATACTAAATCAATTAAATGGATTAAAGTACAGAGAGTCAAGCCTTGTTAAGATATTAAATTATGTATAGAACAGGATTAGAAAATAAGATAGTTAGCTCAGCTTATATGCTCACATTCTTTCTATAATTACTGTAGCTAAAGAAGGAGATTAGAAGTATAAGCAGACAAAAGTTGATTTCTTCAAGGGTAAAAATCTAACTACATATAATCAGTCACTTAAGTGTCAGCCATAAAATAGCTACTTCAGTCCTTATAAAATGGATGAAAGGATGTTAATTAATTTCATATAAATCATTTAAATTAAAGCTCTAATTAAAAAATGTCATAGAAGCATATGTAAGAAGTTCCAAACTCGCAGAATTGTGGTAGGTGTGGAACATTCTTTATTTATAAGAATAAGGTTCTAGGATGTTCTCATATGTTCTGCTTATAATGCTATTGGGAGGTGCTTAAAGTGGGTCATAATAATTTCTCTAATTTATAGGGAAATAAAATAGTGTTTTCGTGTCCTGTTTGTAATTTACCCTCTGAAATCAAGGATCAAGAATTTATAAAGTATATTAATTCTCATCAGATGAACTAGGCATTCGGTAATACTAATAGTAAAATAAGAGATAATTAAAGAGAAATCTAAGGAGTAAGTGAGTAGAAATAGGATGCGGATTAGTGGGAAAATTGAGACTTATAATAGCAAATTCCTAAGTAAGAAATAGACAATTTTCTTTTCATGACACCACAAAAGAAAGTTAGACATACTCTACCTCCTGAATCTTCCTCTAAACAGTAGAAGTTGGAATAAGAAGAGAAAATTGAAAGTGCTTACAAGATAAATCAACAGCAAAGTAATGAGATTTAGAAGCTATAAGCTGATATTAAGCAATACAAATATTAAATCGAGGTTCTGTAAAGGTTAAACAAGTAGTAAGACTATGATATATAAAGTCTTAAGAAGCAATATGAGGAAAAGTAGTAGAAGGAGGAGTAGTTCATTCAAGAATACTACATAAGAGGTGATCAGATTAGTAGATTAAAGGATTAAAACAAGCAGCTGGAATATTAAGTACAAAACATGGATAGATAACTCAGATGGTAAAAAAACTAAGATAAGATAAGGCCTGATAGAACTAATGAATCGACTCTGGGGTAGAATGCAGCTTTACACAATCAGATAAGTAAGCTAAAGATTGAAAATCAGGCAATGGCTTAGTAACTCTAGTAGCAAAAATATTTGAGTGACTTTGAAGTTTAGCAATTTATTTTAGAGAGTGAAAAAAAAATAGAACAGTTAATAAACATGAACAAGAAGTAAGAGAAATAAATCTAAATCCTTCAAGCCGTTTAAATCCCTCAATAGGATTAAGATAAAACAAAGAACTTGATTAAGTATCTGAACGATAACATATCTTCATTGCAAAACGAATTGCAGGCAGTGAAAATTCAACTATAAAAGAGCGAAAGTGAAAACAATTACCTTAAATAGAAAGCAAAGCAGGATTAGAAGAATTCCGAATTGGTATCTTATGAAATTCAAAAAATGGAAGAAGAAAAAAATAAGTGGAAGGACTAATATGAATAACTACGGGCATAATAAATATAAAAAAAGCTTAACAAGCCTCAATTCTAGATAGACGAAAATAAGGACAAGGAAGCTTTTAAAGACACTAATCCGTAATTTTAAATATATGAGCTTCAAAAGGAGAAAGAAGGAATGTATTAAGAGCTAATGTCTAAATAATAGTAGATTGAGCTGCTAGCAGATAGTGTTTAAACTCTAGAGAAGAATTTAAAGTAAGCTTAGCATTTGCAGAAGCAAAGCAGTATGAAAAACAAAGAATTGGAAAACTAATTACAATCTCTCAAATAAAGTAGCAAGACTAATCCTCCGGCAATGGAAACTGGTAAACTTGTATAAAGTAAGTATCTTGAAAAAGACGATTAAGGACTTTAGGCTGAAAACAAAAAGCAATAATTACTTATAAAAGAATACGAAAAGCAAAAATAGCAATGACAGACGGAGAAAGAAGCACTACTAAATAAATTTAAAATAATGACTGAAGAAAATTAGAAACTTAAAAGTAAATTACAAGAAGTTAAGGATAAAGATTAAGACTAAGAGAAAAAAATAAAGGCGCTAGAAGCTTTACAAGAATAATTTAATGATTTAAAAGAGGATAATGTCTTTCTAAAGTAATGCAACAAAAAGCTTTAAGATAAATTAAGCAAAGAAAACTAATCACAGTAATTAAATGATTAGGCCTAGCCAAAGAGTGTTGATAAAATAACTGCAAGTTAAGAGGACGAGAAGCTTAAACTTTAAGTCTCTGAGTTAAAGAATTAACTTGAATAATAGCTAAACGAAATAAAATAGAAAGAGAGTGCAATAGAAGCTTTGCAAGAATAGCTCATTGATTAAAAGGAAGATAATGTCTTTTTAAGGCAAAGTAATAAGAAATTAAAAGACTCATAAAATAAATAAACTCTTCCATAATAATAAAGTGACAAGGTATCAGCAAAGGAAGTGGATATTACAAATGCTATTTAAGAAAACGAGAAGCTAAAACTTTAAGTCTCTGAATTAAAGAATTAACTTGAATAATAGCTAAACGAAATAAAATAGAAAGAGAGTGCAATAGAAGCTTTGCAAGAATAGCTCATTGATTAAAAGGAAGATAATGTCTTTTTAAGACAAAGTAACAAGAAATTAAAAGACTCATAAAATAAATAAACTCTTCCATAATAATAAAGTGACAAGGTATCAGCAAAGGAAGTGGATATTACAAATGCTATTTAAGAAAACGAGAAGCTAAAACTTTAAGTCTCTGAATTAAAGAATTAACTTGAATAATAGCTAAACGAAATAAAATAGAAAGAGAGTGCAATAGAAGCTTTGCAAGAATAGCTCATTGATTAAAAGGAAGATAATGTCTTTTTAAGGCAAAGTAATAAGAAATTAAAAGACTCATAAAATAAATAAACTCTTCCATAATAATAAAGTGACAAGGTATCAGCAAAGGAAGTGGATACTACAAATGCTATTTAAGAAAACGAGAAGCTCAAACTTTAAATTTCAGATTTATAGCACTTACTTCAGCAATCAGTAAATGAATTAAAACAGAAAGAAAATGAGCCTAATAAAGGCAAATAAGCAAACGAATAAAATAGTTAACAGAACTAAAGTTAGATAGAAAAAATTAAAAAATTTGAAGGTGAAATCAAATAATTACAATCATAAAATAAAAAGTAATAAGATGAAATTAAAGACTACGAGACTAAGCTACAGTAGCTGAAGGTTAAAAATCAAGACTAATTTATAGAAAAAGATCTTAATGCAATATAATTTGAAAACTAAAAATTAAAGATTTAGAGTCTAGAGAAAGAAAAATAATTGCTTTGCACATAGATAAAGGAACTATAGATATAACTGTAAAAAAAAGAAGAAAATGAAATAAATTTTGAGTCTTAAGTTAAAGAAATCGAGCAAACAATTAATGAACTTGATGAAGAAAAGAATAAAAGTTAGAAAGAGACTGAAATCGTTAAAAACCATAATTTGAAATTAAATGAGAAATTAACTTTATCTTAGTAAAAATGCAAGTAACTCGAAGATTAGATAAAGTAGCAGAACTCTGGGAAACTTTCTTAATAAGTTTCACTCATAGATCCTCCACAAAATTCAGAACTTAAACTTTAATAAATCTATTCTCGTAAATCTCTTTCTTCTTACTCCGAAGAGTACAAGCATAATGAAAATATTAAGAAAGTAGTTTTAGAACTGTAATAGAAATTCGATTCTTATAGAAGTGTGAGAGGAGATGGCAACTGCTACTTCCGCGCGGTGGGATTTTCATACCTAGAACATTTAGCGAGATTCACAACTCCAGTCTAACATTTACAGGATTTCATAAATAAGCTTGAAAGTGATAGAGGCTATTACTAAATTAGGCCTAATAATAAAAATAATAGCCACCAAATTCTAAAGCAAACATTTCTGAGGTTTCTAAATAACTTCTAATAAAAGAAGTTGCAAAATGAAAAGTAAATTCAACAGTTTTTAGTCCAAGAATTGCAAAACAATAAAGATAAGCAAGATGAAGCGCTCGTCTGGTAAATGCGCTGTCTCACAGCTAATTATTTAGAATCTCATAGAGAATACTTCGAGCCTTTTTGCTAAATTCCTTATCAATAGATTATAGAAAACGTACTAACAATGGGTTAGGAAGCTGATGGACTTGGAGTAGGACCTCTTTAGGTGGTATTAAAGGTGAAAATAGAAATAATAACAATAGATAGGAACTATGAGAAGGCTCTACAGTTTGATCAAATGAAAATATGGGGAAAGTGCCCTTTAATTTACATTTTATACAAACCTGGACATTATGATATCATCTATTCTAAAGAGCAGTCTTGTGTAGATGGTTTTAATGCAACTAGTGAGTAATTCGAAGACAAAATAAAACTTCCATCTTAATACGATATTTAAAATCCAGGACCTCCTTTCTTTATCGAAATGACTTAGACGAACTAGGAAAGCCCATTTGAAGAATTTAAGCCTTTTTAAATTAAATTTGTGTTTTCTTATGTCAACATTGAGGAAACAGCAAGAAATTAAAAAAAAATGATTGAAGAGAAAGAGTAAAAACAGTCCTAACTATAGAAATGTGCAGTATGTAGTACAGAAATAGAAGCTTAAAGCATTATAGCTCTAGAATGCCATCATTCTATATGCAAATTCTGCTTCGAAGATTATATCAAGTAAAAAACAGGAGGGAAAATAATTCTTAAACAAAACGAAGGAAATAAAAAATTAAACTGTATGATGTGTACTCATGAGTTAACTGACGTGGAGATAGAAACAGTAGTAGGAAAAGAAAAGTACGAAAAAGCTAAGAAAGAAGCTTCTTAGTAATGAAAAATTTAAATTACTATTATTTATCAAATTTAAAGTTAATTAATAAGTTAAAATCTATTGCTATTAAATTTCTCTTTCAGTAAGCAAAAATAATTATAAATTAAACGGAAAAGGCTTAATATAAGAAGAGCCATCGTAAGGAATTATGATATACCATAATTGACTTAATCAGTTATCTATTTCATCAATCTTTATTACTTTTAGTCTAGAATTAAACAAGTAATTAGCCTTGCGAGTTCTCCAATTTTGCTTTATTTGAATAAATTTATTTAAATTTACAGTCATAAGCTTATAAAATCAGTGAAGGAAGCAATAAAATCATTTATTACTAATAAGGTAATTAACTTGTGCTCTTTGTGTGGCTCAACCAAGTTATTTTTAAATTAATAGGTACAGTTCCATTAGTTTAGTTTTTGATTTATAAACTAAGTATTTACCTATTTAACTCCCTTACAGCTGAAAAGTTCTACGTTGATATCACATAGATAAAGCAGAATTCTTCCTTTATATTGTAAGAATCTTATGAAATAAATTATTTCTTTTAGATTTTATTTTTTAGTAAATTTGATTAACAAACATAGTTATACATCTAAATCCTTCTAGTGACATATAGAATGTCTTCTAGATGCAACTTCTTTTATAGATATTTAAATTAGCTTCATCATATGACTTTGATAATACCTTTAGTTACTCTTATAGTATGAGTTACTAATATTTCTGATATAGACCATTAGTTACTTTCTCCACAGATATTTTCTGTCGCATTTAAAGTTAAAAAATATCTTAAGAACCTTAAGTCAATTTGCTATTAATAAAGTTCCAATTCTTGCTAAAGCATCCAGAATGTATGATTAGCTAACATTGTGAAGATAGTCCTAAAATTTATTAAAACTAAGCAATGTAACCAAATGTATAAAATGGCATTAGAAGTATATCAAACTAACTTAAAAAAGACAAAATCAAAAGTAATTTACAATGAAACTTTTAAAAGTAAGGTCACTAGATAATTTGGCTAGTAGGAAGTACTTTTTTAGTTAGACTACTTTATTATGAGATTTTATTCTTTATTTAGTATATTAAAATAAATAGTTATATTACTATCATTGCATTAAAAAAGGAAGAATAGATCGAAAATATTATATCAAAGTGATAAGTTTAGATCAAAAAAGCATGAAATATCTATTTTTTCCTTTAATTATTTGAGCAAGTTTATAAAAGCTTTATCATCAACAATTATCTTAGAAACTAAAAGAATTAAACTTAGATATTTTAATAACTTAGATGCTATCCAATTTATAAAGAGATGCTCACTGTTTTCTATATCTTATGAGAAAGCTTCTGATATTTATTATTGACATTATATATAAACTACCCATTTATCCTTTAAGCATATACTTATTATAATCAGTATATATTTAACTAACTATTAAATAAGCTATGATTTTAGCTTTTATAGTTATATTTATTTAAATGTTTACTTTAGTTTAATATATTTCTAGATATACTCTAGAGGTATAGATCTTGTTGCTAGCTAGATTTTATTGCAGCTATTGCAGCTATTTCTGATATTAAGGATATATCAATCTGACTTTCTACTATGATAGACTATTTAGTTGTATTAATACTCTTAAGCTGCTTGTAGTACTAGTTTATATCTCTTAGTTTTAATTATAATTTAAATATTTGCTTATCTTTCATTTTATATAAAGGAAAGGTTTCAAAGGAAGATCTTAGATAAGATTTAGTACTACGAGTAGAAACTCTAAACAGGCTTGAAATAAAGCTAGAGTTTCAAAAAGGAACAACTGATTATAAGAATTAAAAGTATCAATTGTATAACCACTGAAGAAGATCAAGCAAATAGACTAAAATAGTAATTCATTAAGAGGTGTTAAGAGTCTTGTTGCAAGAAAGAAATCATAATTTAGGATAGAGTTAATATTAGATTAAGCACAGAAAGAAGTTATTACTAAGAAATTAAATGCAAATACATTTGAAGGAAAATTAACATACAGCTTCAATAACATAACTTGATAGTAGAAAGCAGAAATTATATAATTATTAAGGATGTAAAGAGAACTAAAATATGCTATCAAGAAATAGAGAAAAATAATTCTTATATATGCAGATTTCAAAGAGAAGAACTGAGGCTTAAAGAGTCAAAGTTGAAAGAAACGGGATAAAAATTATTTCCAGAAACAACTATAAAAGGAGAGCTTTCTAAGAAATTTTAGAAGCTGAAATAATGATATTATGCATATAGATAAATGAAGTAATAAAATAGAGAACTTGAAAAACAAAACTATAAAGGAAATTTAAAGATTTAAAAATCCAATAAATTTAGAACAAAAATTCCAAGTTCATTATTCATTAAAATTGTAATATAATAAAGTTAATGCTGGTATTAAGAGAGATAAATTCCAAATAAACATATATAACTTCATAAAGCATCTAAACATTTTACAATATAAGTATGCAAAATCGGATCGTATAAGCAAACTCTATACTAAATCTAATTTTATATCCGAGCTTCAGTTAATTGTCATCATTCGTTAAATAAAACATCTTTATATTTAAAATAATAGTAAGAAAATTTTATCAGTTGCTACTTTGTTAATTGTAGATATATCTTCTAGTAAATATTTAGAGTAAAAGTATGAAAAACCTTCTCGCTTCTTATATTAATTTATCCAAATTCGCTTTAACACTCCCACTTCTATTTTTTCTATGGTATTCTTTCTTCTAAATAAAAGGAGAAAATGTTTATCGTCTAATATAGAGAAATTAAGAGAGCACTTAGAGTGAGTTTTTCTAAAGTATTGGTTGTCTATTTCTTTCTTTGGTTCCTATTTACATTTCTTCATACTATTTTTCTCTTAGTTTCTATAGATATTATTTACTTAAAGCTCCTTTCAAAATGAATCTTAGCTTTTAATCAAGTAGATTATTTATTTAGTGGTATTAGTTAAAACTAAAGAGAGCTTTAATTATCTATCATACTGAAAAAAATTGGTTAAAAAGATTAAAACTACTCAAAAGTTAAAAAACAATCTAGCTTAGTAGACAATTTTATGGTTTAGGTCTTATCTTTTTACTAAGATTAAACAAAGTTCCTTTCATTAAGGAAATAAACTAAAAAAGATATACATCCTTATAAGGTACCTAATGATGTATAATCTCATTTGATACTTTAGATAAAAAGAGAACTGATTAAGACAATAATTGAATAGTTAGTTAGCTATTCAAAATACAAGAGTCACTAAGTATAGCAAAGTAATATTTTCTATAATTAACTCAAATCAAAAACTAAAACTGAAGATTAAAAAATCTCATCCTAAAGCATTGAAATATAGTAGATAAGAGTTTGCTGATTATATATCTTCTTTCTATTTATCTTTTTATAATAAAAATCAGATTTTAATCAAGATAGTTATTAAGAAGAATAGTAGAAGTAGCAATAATATATTATAATGATAAGCTCTAATTGGAGTATTAAATCTATTTGCAAATGAGTGAAGATTTTTATCATTTAAATGATAAAATTATAAGAAGATATTTTAGGAGCTACCAAATATATACTATATGCAAAGCTGTGATCTTCATTATACAATTAAAAAATGATCTTAGTTGTATTACAAAACTTACTATTTTATACACAAGATAAAGTAAAAATGTAGGAAATTGTTTTGCTCTAGTAGATAGAGCTTCAAGTAATATTAATCTTAGAATTTATATTATATTAAGATAGTCAACATTCACTAAAAAGGGGATTTTCTTCTACTAATGAATATTTTTAATTTATGGAAATATACTAAAAGCCATAATCTTACAGGCAGTTCAAAATCTACCATTTAATAATATTATAGGGCTTATCTTAAGGTATTTGATCTCTTTATTCTTGGTTATTGAGATCATTTATCAGTGTAGTTGATATCTAAATCTGCTTTTCTTTAACTTCGATTAATCTCTATGTTCCTATATGAGAGCCACCCGAAAGTATTTTTTATAGTTGAGGGGATAGAACGAACTCCGGAAGAAAGCTAATAGTAATTTTTAAGTGGCAAACATAAGATTTTTAGCCTTTTTAAGTAATAAAATATTTCTAAACTCTGAGATTTATTTCATTGGCCATATCTCAAAATCTCACACAATTTAAGTTTAACGCATTCTCACTTAATTCAGATTGATTTTCTGGACTAAATATAAACATTAAAGATAACATAGCCCTTCTATATTTAAAGCAACTATCTACTTCTTACAAACGAACTTAAGGATAGTTAAGTAGAATGAGGTTAAAAATATGAAAGCTGCTATTTATTTTGTTAATCAAAGCTTACTCATTTTAAGTAATATGAAGAAAAGATATTTAATTGTGCGTTTAACTTAGATTCATTGCTTTATCCTGATAATCTTTCTCAAAGCATTCCAAATTACTTTTTATCAAATTAGCAAAGTCTTCGTAATTCAAATTTCCTTCATTGGTAATAGTTGCGTTCTTCTTTAACTCTTCTACTTTTTGAACTGAGTTTCTCTTAACATCCAACTTTGAAAGCAGCTCTGGAGTGGTTATTGATCCTGAATTGTCCTGAATAAAAAGTTTACTGAATCAAAGAATGAAAATGCTTCTTGAATGTTTTGATCTAAATCTATTTTAGTATAATTTATTCCAACTATAAATTCTGTATAAAGAAAGTACCTGAAAAGCTTATCTTTCCATCTTTATCTGTATCCAATGAATCTATCAAAATGCCAACAAATTCAGAAATTTCTTCAGGACTAGATTCTTTATCTGCTTTCTAAAACATTGCTTCAAGTTCCTTTCTAGAGAGGTATCCATCTTGGTTAGCATCAATTTGTCTGAATAGAATTTCCATATTTCTCTTCTTTTCATCATATTTAATATATCTAGTAAGATATGCGAATGAGAGCTTTTGGAATACGTTAAATTAGCCATACTAAACAAAATTATCCTTCATTTGTTTCAGTTAACTTTATGAGGTTACTTTTACTTTTAAAAACTAGTTTTTAAGTGCTCTAGAGGCTGATAGTCTTTTCTTTGGTTCTGCTGCGAGTAAACCACTCAAAAGCTCTTGAAGTGTTTAAGGTATCTCTTTGAATTTTTACTGCCCACTGATGTCATTGACTGGATTTCTTTTTTGTTCGTACCATAAACTTAGATCATTCAAATCCTTTATCTTCTAAAGAGGATGTTATTAAAATGTCATAGTGAATAAAATTACTCCAATAGACCATAAATCATAAGCTTTAGAAGGCTTTTCTTTATCTAGCAATATCTCTGGAGGTATTTAACCGTGTAGAGTCTTCTACTATTTACTATCATCTAAATCTATCAAATGAATCTTCTTAATGCTTGCTTACTCAAAGTGTGTGATTTTAATGTTTTCTACATTTTGATGCTTTACCAAACAGATATGCTCAGACATGATATATTTGTGTATAACTTACAGCTTATGAATGTATCTTATTGCTGAAAGTAACTGCTAAGCTACTATTCTTATCTCCTCTATTACAAACTTCTACTTTCCTTATATTCTTCTATTGATTTCTTCATGAAGCGTTCCTCCTTAATAATATTCCAATATCAGCCAAATCTCATCTTCGTTCTCAAAATACTCAATAGTCTTAGCTATGTTTTAGTGATCGCATAAGCTGAGAATGTCAATAGTTCCTAAGATTTTCTTTAAGTTATCTTCTTTCTTTATTTGCTTAGCTATAAACTTAGTCCTGGATTTTTAATGAACAGCATCATAGACCAAATTCTTAAACTGCTAGATCTAAGTCAATAATTTAAGGTCATAAACTTCATGGATGTTTTTAGGATTCTTAACAGTTAAACTTTTATTCGTAAAGGTTAATGGCTCATCCCAATCTTCTTTTTTCACCTCTTCTTACACTATTACCTTCTTTCGCTCCTAGCAACAATTACCCATATTTGCCTGTATCTAAATGTTTAAATTCTTAAAATTACAATTAAATAAGAAAAATCAGTTTTAATTAAACCAGATAACATCTGAAAGTTAATCTTTTAACATAAAAGGATAAAAACTAGCTTAGCCGTGAAGGAAAATACATCTAAAAGTACTAAATAAGCAAATTTATTAATAGAAGCAAGACTATTTACTAATATATTAGCTCGGAACTTTGGTGAATAGGAAATAAGTTAAAAGCAAACTAATAAGAACCATAGACGAAAGCGTTTCTGTTAATTTAATTTAGTAAATAATTGAAAAGAAAAAAGTAATCCAAATTTAAAAGACACTAGTAAACTTTAAATAAAAAGGCGAAAATAATTCATAAAATCAAAAAGGGCTGTTCCGGGAATTGAACCCGGGACCTCTCGCACCCTAAGCGAGAATCATACCACTAGACCAAACAACCTCTTATTGATTTACTCTGCCTTCCTTTATATGATAACTTATAAAGTTGAATTTCCTTTTTGCTTACGATTAATGCTTTTATAGTTATTGTTTCTGTTATCATTTTTCTTTTTTAAATAATTTTTTTGTTTTTTAGTTTTTCTCCGTTTGTGAACGTTTGCGAAAATTTATATTTTTTTTGCTATTTTTCAAGATTTATAATTTTATGGTACTTTCTTTTTGAAATGATTTTTTATTTCATATGTTTGGGTCTGCTTAAAGACTTTTTCTATATTTTGCTTAGCAACTTTTAATCCAAGTGAATCTCGTTTTTATTACTAAAGATTTCTAAATTTCGATATTTTTTAATTTGAATCTAGATTAGCTTACTTTTTCAATTTACGACTATTTTCATTTATATTCTTTTTAGTTTGTCAATGTAAAACTGTAAAAATTGAAGATTCACAAGTTTTTATTAATTAGCTTTTTGATTGATTCGCGAATACACAAAAATCCTCTTAGATTCCTTCTCAATTTGAACTTCTAGATTTTATCTATTTCTTAATTAAAAAAACTAATTATCCTTCTCTTGATATCCCCTTAAATATGACAGTAGTATATAAAAGTAAATTTTATATATTTTATAATTTATTTTTCAAACTTATCTTTCCAGAAATAATTGATCTCATGAACTTTTTTCCAATTTGTAGTTTCTTATTCATTCAGTTTTCAGTTCAAATAATTTGAGTTTTTAGGATTGAGTGAAGGTTTCATTCTGTATTATATCTTAGTGTTTTATGTTCTTTACATGCTAATTTTTATAAAATGCGAATATCATGCTATCAATAAATCCTTCCATTAGTAGAAATTTAAGAGTATCTACTAAATAAGCTAAGGCTACTTTATTTAATTGCTTCAGTCTGCTTTTTATACTTTTTTCATTTATCCATTTAACAAAATATTGGCTTTAGAATATATGCTAAACCAATTAGCTATTAAGACTCTATAGAAGATACAGGAAGTAGAAAGTATAGGATAGTTGTCTTTTTGTCTTGGTGTGATCTATAAATAAATAAATATCAATGCCAAATTTCAAATCCAAAGGAAGATAAATAGATATCTTTCTAATTTTGACGTTTCGTTAATAAACTTTTATCATAGCAACATAAGTAAATCAAATTAGGATGAAATAAGAAGTTTAGTTATAGAATGGTAGAAAAGAAAAAGCTTAAAGTCAATTAGCAGTTAATAAAGTAGAGATAAAGCCAAATAGCATTTAATTAAATTATAAAATTGCTAAACGAGAGAGAGCAAAAATTTCAATCTCAGGGAACTTCTAGATTTCTATCTAAAGTTATTAGATCACAATAATATATAAGAAATAAAAACTATTTATTTCATAAATCTGATCTAATATTTTAAATATACTTCAAATTATCAGCAAGCAAAGTTAAAAGTGAGATAGTTACTAGGAAACATTTTAACTAGCAGTACTAATTTAAAAGTTGATTGAGTTAGCCAATTATTAGTTTATATATACTTATAAGGATAAATGAAGCTACAAATGAAGAAAGGGAATAATAAGCGTTAGAAAAATAATATATAAAAACCTAAATACAAGATACTACTTCAACAGTCAGATTTATTGTTGAAAGAGTTGACTAACTAGGAAATTAATCTACCTCATTCTATAAATAATTACTTAAGTTAAGTAAAAAACGATTGAGGAAATGTGCTAATTTATTTAGCTAGTCTAAAGATAAAGTGATTGAAAAAGCTTAAAAATTTTTAATACTTAAATCTTACTTTAGTCAAATTTGATTGTTTTGAATATAAGCAGAAGGGTAGATGAAAGTGATTTGATATATAATTCTAGAAGGTTATTATATATAGCCTTATAAATAGAATAAAAAACCTCTAAGTTTAAAAAATGTATTAATTAAGATTATCTTCGTTATATACTCATTATTAAGTATGTTCTCTAAAGAAATATTTCATATGTTACAACTTTATTCATTTCAGGTAATAATTAGAAGACAAAGTTAGAAATAAAGTGAATATGAGATTCAAAATCTACAGTTCAGACTATAAAAACGAATTTTTGGTAATTTGAATTTTCAGATTTGATAGTAATCTCTAGTAACAGTAGGTGAACTATATCTAATTTATATTTCAAAATTATTATTAAATAAAAGTTTATACCAAACTTAATCATAGGAACTTTATAAGATAGTTCAAGTATGTCAAAACTGTGAAAATTAAAAAAGTCAGAGATTAATTGTTGATCGAAAAAAGTACAATATTTAGCTAAATGTCAATTTTAATTAATATCCACATACTAAAAAAAAAATTTTGCAATTTGAACTTAAAAACTAAAGAAAAAAGTGGCAAAATAGTAAAATTCGCTATGATGGAGTAAAACCTTATAAATGTTAGGCTGAATAAAATGAAATTATATCAGAAATGAACTAAAAGATTTAAAGAAAGCTAAAAGCAATAAATTTCTAAAATTCTGAAATTAAAAAAGATTCAATGTTCTATTTATTCTGAAGGATTTGTTTGCAACATTCATACGAAGGTTTATATTTAATAGAATCATTAGAAGAACATTATTATGTTTCTAAAGTTTTATAAAAGCTTTAAAAAAAGATATGAAGTTATGGAAAATATATGAAGATGATATTGCTAAATACAATATTAAACCATTCTTGTAGTTATAATTTAAGTATGTAAAAGCATAATGTAATAATATAAACGTTGATATATAACTATATAGCTACTAAAGCTAAATAAAAGTTATATCAAAAATGTATAAATTAGAAAGTTAAAAAATATCTTCATTTTGTAAATACTAAGAATGAAAATCCATTGTATTCTTTAAGATGCCTTGTTAAATGGTTTGAAAAAGAAGATATTAAGTTTCAGGTTACATTAAAATTAATTTAGAAAGTGATTCTATCAAATAAAGGTAAAATAAGGAGATATGACTTAGAAGAGAAGAATTTAAACATATAAATTTCTTAAAAAATTATATTAAAAAAAGGTTTCTATAAAAATCTAAGGAAGAAAGATAAGTATATACTAGTAAAAAGTTAAGGAAATTTAAGATCTTTAAATAAGAGAATAAAATAATTTGGAATATAATAAGTAAAAAGATGCTATAAGAATAATCCGGGAAACAACCAAGAACCTCAAATATCTAAAAAGAGAATCATTCAATCAGACTAAATAACTTCTTTTAGCTCTTTTTCTTTCATTTAAAACTGCCTTTATTGTTTTTATTTTATAATAGTAGGTTTTATATTTTCTAAGTTTCTATTAATATTTAAATCTTTATTTTTTTAAGTTTTTTAATTCAGCAAAACCTTTTTTTACCTATGCTTTATTATGCTTATCTTTTAGATTTTAAAAAGGTTTTATTTTCTTTTGGTAATTTTACTAGTTTAATTATAAAATTTTTCTTTTATTTAACTTGAGATTTGCCAAAATATATGTGTATCTTATACTTTGAGTAATGAGCTTAATATAGCTAAGAAAATATATGACTTTAGAAAAATATTGCTTATTTCCTTTCATTACATGTATAATTTTGATAAGTAAAAGTGTAAAGCATAAATCATTTTAAACGAAATTGCTTCATTGTACTAAACTTTCCATAAACGACAATACCTATAGACATTGATCCTCCAATTCTTCTTATTTCCCGCACTTTGTTAGTTTTTATATTTATTTACTTCATTTTATTAAAGTCTAACTAGTACCAAAACTTATTTATTTGAGTTTATGACTTTATATCATAATCTATTCAATATTTATCATCTTTTCACTACCACTTAGCTTTATTTTAGATAATCTTCTTTTAATTTATCTTTTTTTCAACTTTTGTTTGCATATTTATCTATTTTTAACTACTAAAGTTTATTTAGTAGTAAAATTGTCCAATTTTTACTATGAACTAGTTATAATTTTTGCTTTACGCTAACTAAAATATTCATTTATTTCATTTTCATATCTCTAAAAATATCCATTATCATTTTGCCATTCAAATTCATATTATATCTTAGAGTTAAATTTTTAGTCCACTTAACGCTTTCAATTTTACTGGAATGTTAAGAAATTTCATATTCTGGAATAGACTAGAAATAGATATCTTACTCATCATTCTTCTTAATCCTCTTTTAAATCTTCTTGCCTTACTAAGAATTTGAGAAAGTTTGTATTTAGCTTGGTAAAGAGCTGGTTCCATTTAGAATCTAGAGTTGACTTATTATTTAAAATGACTTTGCCATATTTCCTATACTTAGCTTTATTGAACTTAACAGTAAAGCTATTTCTTAAAATATCTCCAAGATTTATACAGGTAATACCTTTTAGGTTTATTAGAAATCTGCTAGATATCTTAAGAAGATTATCTAAAGTATCCAATTAAGACTTTTTCAATCCAGATAAGCAAAATTGTTCTTGTATTATAAATATATTTAATCGCTTCATTTTTAGATATCTTATCATCTTCTCTTCTAATATAGCATTTTTAAGTATGCTAAGTGAAATGGAATATTATTCAACTGTACTTTACACTTATTTTCAATCTCTTGCATTCTCCAGTTATCCAAGTTTTAATTCTAGCTTAATTATTAATTTGACTTTGCTTATTATACTTCATTATTTGGCTATTAAGCTCTTATTTTAATCTATAGTTAAGAATCTCCTATTTATTTTTAGCTATTTTTGTATAAAGCTGAACTATCCGATCTACATTAGACTTTAGACTCTTAATTCTATTATAAATTAAGTTCCTAATGATGTTGGTTTTATTGCGTTTGAGGATTTATTTTATTCTGTTATTGTAGATCTTGATAATCATTCGGTTTGACTTACTAGAGTGGACAAAATTTCAAGCTTTATCTATTATTCTGATTTTACTCATATTGAAAGTCTTATTGTTAGTCAAACTAAGGTAACTATTTTTAGGCTTAGTTTGAATTGCTTCTTAATTTCTTTCTTTATTCATTAAATGATTAGAAACATACTTTTAGGATTAATCTTTACCTTCTAGTCTATGGTTTTGATTGCCTTATTCTTAATCTAATCTTTTGCTATCATAAAAAAGTTGCACTTTGCAGGAATCCCGTTAAATTTTATTTGCTTATGGTATAAATGAACTACCTCTTGAATTTCTGTTTTAGCTAGTAAAACACCAAAAATTTTGATAAGTTCAATTTCCTTCAGTCTCCTGCATTTATTTTTATTTCTAATTTTCTTATCAAACTTAGTCTTACTATAATTATACTATCATATTAATCTTAAAAAGTTAGTTCTTTTACTTAGACGATGATAAACCATTTGAATCTTCTAGTTTTGCTTTAATCCTAAAATTTTAATATTTATCTTAACCTTCAACTTAAGTTGCATGGGGAGATTTAATATTCCCAATCCCAAGACTCGAATCACCTTCTTTTTTGCAATCTCGATTGTGTTTCTAGCTTATTTTCTCTAAATAATGCAAATTTTCTTTATCTTTCATCAATTTCTCTTACACTTCTTAACTTTGGATTTTATAATTCAAGCTGCTATCTTCAGCAATACTTTTTTAGGTAGACTAATTTCAACTTAAAGTCCAATTTAAGCAATTTGAGTTTCCTTTTTTTGCTATTCCATTGAAAATAAATTTTCCAACTTCAAGCTTTATTAGTTCTTACAGCGAACCCCATTCTTCCACAGAGTTATGCTCTATTAATTAGGTTATTAAGACATTATTCTTTTACTATTTTCTACCTTCTTAAATCTGCGTTTCCTAAAGTAAATTATTTTATAGCCTTTTTAATTTAAGTTCTAGTGCTTATAAGTTATTTTTCCTTTTTACTTTATCGCTATAAAAACCGTTAATTTTGGCTCTCATTATAATTTATGCAGTTAAGAAATGGCATAAGTTAGATTTGAATAATAAGGATAATGCTACTTAGCTTGTTTCCTTATAGAAGAGGAAATAAAAGGTAATGGTATGAAGATTAAGACAATGGCTAATTAGAAGTTCATTAAAATTAAAAATTAGCAGGATTGGAAAAATAAAGAGCAGATTTAATACTCTGGGGGAGTAAAATAAATATCAAGATTTTCCTTATTAAAAGAAATTAAAATGCGCTTAATTTCACCTTTTTCTTGCTAAACCCTTTAAGTATAATATCTCTTTTTTGTATAAGTTTAAATATTTTTACCTATATATCATTTAAATGGAAAATTGGCAAGAATAAATATATATAAAAGCTAGAAAAGATTAAAGGCTTATCAAAACATCCAATATTATGATGGCTGTTTTGTCTTTCTTCGCTTATTTTACTAGAAATTAGGAAAATTATATGAAGGTTTTTTATGAATCGTTGCTTTATTCAATTTGTTCTATCATAATAAATCAATCGATATCCACTCTTGGTAAGAAGTTAGTACTAGCAGTTCATGATGATGAAGTTGCCTGGCTGTTTATGAAAAGTCTGAAGCATTCATTGTCAAAATAAAATTAGATTATTGTGTTAAGAGATGTTTCAGTAGTGTGCTTGGTAAAAGTTGTCCCCACATAGCTCAATTATGCAATTTTAATTAGTTTAATAAATAGAAAATACTAATCTGACATTATACTATCAATAACTGATTCAAGGTAAGCCCTACTGTTTTCTGAAGATCATGATTGATTTCAATCTAATTTAAGATTAGAAGTATAGCTTTGTTCTTCCAATCTAATCATTGGAGATTATTTACTAAACACTATATATATTCATGTTAGCTATAATGATAATAAATTGCTTCAAACTACCTTTTTTATTATTTAAATCCTTACATTTTTTATCCTTAATCTTGATTAAGAAATAAGATCATAACTCTTATTTTCTAGTCTTTATAAATTTTTAATTTCTTCATCTAATTTCAAAGAAACTCACATACTTAAATCTCTTACTCAACTATCTTGATTTTCATTTAAATATTCTCCTTTCAATTATTTTAGAAATAAGCTACTTTCTCATATATTACCTTATAAATAATATTAGTACTTGTATTGCTTTGCTAGAAATATGCCTGTGATACTTCAAATTCATTTATTTTATTTGTTTGCTAATCATAAATTTCTTTTTTAACTTCACTATTTCAATACTTTCACTTTCTGCCTGAGATTCATGAATAAATAAAAAAATTCTTATAACACTTTTTTCTTTCAACCCGATTTTGTAGTAAACTATATTTATAAGACGGAGAAATTACTCGTTACTTCTTCACTTTCTGTAGTAATAGTGAAGGTTTCTCATTTGGATATCTAATTATATTCATTTAAACTTCTTTAGGATGTCAACTAAAAGAGGATGTTTGATTACATGTTAGATTATTGTAAAACATAGCAATCCGAACTACTTCTAGTCTAAATACTTTGATAGAATAAAGCTTAGTGATGCTTCAGTTTTACTCCTTTGCTTGATTTTAACTTTTATTTCCTAGTTATGATTTCATAACCCTTTTACTTATCTTCTATAACTTATGGCAATAAACTGTAGTCACTTAGATGTTTTAATGGTTTCGCTTCAAAAAACATTTGGTATATTAAGAGCAAAAAGATAAAGTTAAATTCCTAAAAATGTTTACAAGCTATAAGCCTAACGTTGGAAACCTAAATCATTAATAATAAGAAGAAATAAAAGATTCAAAGTATGAAGCAAAAGGAACTAAATGAAGGATATTGAAAATCTTGAAATTTAGACAAGCTAAAATAGCTTATAAATGAATTTAATTCGGAAACTGGTAAAAAACTAAAAAAAAAGACAGAAATATCGCTTGAATATAAAAGATTCAGTCTATTTCATTTGAATAAGTTCTATTCTTATTTTTGCAAAAGGTTTCTATATCAAAATATTTATTTCCGATAGCTTTATTTTAGCCATTATGAACATTTCAAAGATCCTGCAGTATTTCTTATACTTCATTCAATAGAGTATAGGAACTTTTTATTCTGATACTCCTAGGATTTTAATTAATATCTAACATTAAATAGATAAGCTTGTATTAATCAACATTTAAGCTTTTTTAAACTGTTTAGTAGTTAATTTAAGTTGACTTTGAATATCTTCTTAGGCTTTAATTAGAATATCTAACTTAATTTATTTCAAGTTTGCTTTTTATATTATACCAGTACTTTCTTTTTAACATTCTCATTTTTGAATATGAAGAGAAAGTTTCATCTAAATAAAATAAATTTCTTCACTTCATAGCAATATGCTAACACCTTTATTTTACTTATATAGTAATGCTCTGCTATATTTTCTTATGCACTTTTTATTTTTTATTATATTGTCTTACTTTTTAACGTTCTACTAACATAGCCCTTTTGTATATTTCTTAAAAATCTTTATAATATTTGAATGTTATGATTTCTAAGATTTCTATGATACATAAACGTTTGATCATTATGAGATAAATTAAATACCTTTATTAGGATATTCCTACTATTAGGCTATTAGATAGACAAAAATACAATATTCATACCTTTGATTTTACCTTCTCTCTTAGATTTTGAATCCTCTAAACAGCTTAGAAATGATTTAATTAACTGGTTTAAAAAGAATTTAAGTACCTTTTGGTTTAAGTTTATCTGAGAAATAGGTGAATCAGATATGATAAAGGGTTTGACATTTAGTTGACTTTTAATATTCTAATATGACTATTTTGGTTAAGAAAGTATAACTAATGTCTATTAAATATAATTAAAGGGTATAGATATAAGGCTATATAGCTTATATTTAAGTGTGAATGCTAAATCTCTTTATTTAAAATTAAAGACTCAGATTTTATAATCTTTCTCTCTTTTTGTACCTATATCAAAGTTCTAATTTTAAGGATTGATTTAGATTATTTAAATTAAAATAAAGAAATTAAACTGAAGATATTCCATACCATAGTGGAAATTTTAGTTAGCTTATTTAAAGTACTTTTTCTGATAAATCGTTGCAAAATATCTAAGACATAATTAGAATTCTCTATCCATGGTATCATTAGATTTTAGAACCTTACTGAATATCTTCAAATTCTTAGCCGCTACAATCTGAAGTAGCATCAGAGATCTTAACTACCTTTCTACTATCAAGCTGGTTTTTCTCAAGTCTTAGTTAATAATCCCTATCTAATTTATTTTAGAATTTAAGACTATCAATTCAACTATTAATTTAATAAGAGCTTAAAGAAACTAAAATGGCTTAACCCTATAACTGAAACCAAAGTTAAAGCTCCATGATACCTTAGAAGCAACTATAAAATAATGGAATGCAAGTTTTATAGAGTGGAAAGTATAATTCTTAATATCAAATTGGAGCTTAAAATTAGGTATAACAGTACTAGTAAGGATAATAAATTAGCAAATCTAATTTCTAGCCTTCAATCTTTTAAAATTAGTATGGATAGTAAAACAACGGTACTTAAAAGTATGCTTATGTCTCTTAGACGACATAGCCTAAATATTCAAATAATTAATAAAGCAGCAATTAAAGTAAACCTGGATACCAACCTTACTCTTAATAAAGTCCTGGAATCTATGGTAACTAAAGCATTTAAACTTAATATTAGCCTAAACAATTTTAGAATTCAGTATCAAATAATAGAGCAAATTAATAACTAAACAGCCTTAACACAAATCAATAAAGCTGATAAAGATAATAAAATCCTTCATACTAAGCAGGCTAAAAAATATCAACAGGTTCTTAGTATTATCTATAAAATGCGAAAGGATATTAGTAACAGTAGCAGTAAAGCTAGTTAGCTATCTAAATAGCTAATGTTCAAAAGAGCTTGAAATATAATACTCAATATAAGAATTCATAGGAGCTTAGTTAATTATGTAACTAGTATCATGATAACATACCTTTGTTTTTAGCAACGATTAAGACTTTTTTCAACTTATAGCAGTGATAGGATGTGATCATTCGAAGTGATCATATCTATAATAGATGGAAAATGTAAATTTCAAAGCTTAATCCATAGAGTCAAAAGCAGCTTTTGTAAATAGTATTTTTAAAATATCTAGCAGAGTTATAGAGCTCCTAAGGGTAACTGAAAATGGATACCTTATAAATTTTCAAAGATATTGCTAATAGCTACTTCACTCAAAATATAGACATTTCCTAGCTTCTATAATATCACACTCAATTAAAGCAATTGCTAACCTTGAATACATATAAGTAGACCTAAAGTTTAACTTATTATAATCAGCAGTTCCAGCAATAGGCACCATCAAAGTAAAGTTAATAAGGTAACTTAAATAGATGAAACATTCTTTAAATAACAAACAAAAATATCTTACATTTTGTATTTGTTCCAGAACAAGCAGCTTAAACAAAGCTAAGCTAGAAATAGAATTTTAATAACATCTAGAAAGTGGATAAAAGCTTCAACTCTTAAATCGATGGAGTTTACTAATGGCAGAATGATAAAGGACAGTATGAAAGCTACGATAATGAAACCAACGCAATAATCTACCTAGCTAAAAATTTATAAATATAGTAATTTTATGTTAAGATAGAAGGAAACTAGTATCTTATTGATATCGTGCAGCATCAGTAAACGAATGTTTAGTCTGATCTAAAAAGAAAAATTAACTGAACTCCTTCTTTTGGAAAAAGTAATATCAAATGGTAGTGATAAGACTAAAATAGTTGGAAAGACTATGTATCTTATTAGTAGGATCAAATAAACAATGCTTATGAGAAAGGTATAAAATAATTTAGCTTGAGAGTCAACAACTAAACCTACTAATTAGATTTTTTGTAAATGCTGCAAATAAATTCTTACACTCTTAATACGAGAAAAATTAGAAAAGAAGGAGGAGAAAAACCAACTGGGTACATTGTATATGGAGATTACTCATCAATTTGTGGCTTAATCTGAGGAGAGAAAAAAATCTTAAGTTTCAATGTCTTTTATAGTTTTTGGATATTGATATATTCATTAATCAGTCAACGGATACTTTTTTGCTTTATGCTCTTTAAATTATATTTACCACTAACTAAAATTATCTAAATCTTAACTTTTCTTTTAGTTCTAAAGTTAAATATGACATTAAACCAATAAAAGGATTAGAATTTAAATAAGAGGAAAAAGGACTTTTTTGAAGAAAGTAGACTGTACTTTTGATAGAAGTTTCCATCAAAAAGTTTTATTTATCATCTTAAAGCTAGAATGATGTTCTTTAAGTCCTTTTATTTATCTGCCGGAGTTAAATCTAAAAGAATTTTGATTTTTATTATCTTGAATATCTTCGATTCATACCTCACAATGAGATCTCAATCTATTATGTCTGTAAAACAGATAGCAATGAAAAAATAAAAAGACTTATAGCTTTTTCTAGCTTCCCTCTATAATCAGCCTAAATATAAATAGAGTTGCTTCTAGATAAAAGCAATCAAAATATCTCTTACTTATTTATATTTATCTATGTATACATACTAAAGCATTCTATAAAGGTATTACCTACTTTAGTTATCACTTCAACAACAGATAAGCTTTAATTTTATATAGCTTTCCTAATATTTTTTCAGTTAAGCTAACGAAATATAAAACTAGCAAATCAGAAGGTTTATTTTAAAGGCTTATGGATATAGCTTACATAAGCTTGAAGAGATTGTATAGATCTAAACTAATTTAGTTATCTATCCTTTAAATTAAATGAGGCATCAAAGATAGGAGGAATTAATAAAGAGTAGTAGAGAAGTTATTTACAAGGGATACAACAGCTTCTTAAATAAACTGAATTTCCTTTTATTAATCTTATTAATTAAATAAAAGCTACTAGTGGCTTGCATAACTAAGCTACTTTAAATTAAATGAAGAACCTCAGAGAAAAATAGGAAAACTTTATATGGAACAAATAAAATGCCAAAGCAAGGAATTAAGATCAACAAGTCATCTTATTTAAAATTACTCTTTTAGTTATAAAATAAAATCTTCATATTCACAGTTAAAAAAGAACTAAATAATAGAAAAAAATGATAAGAGAAAGCTAATTTACTTTTAGGAAGATAATTAACTTAGCTTTGTAAAAGAAGCATGCTTTAAGACATATAAGCAAATTGTTTAACATCAATTATTGAAGATAAATATTCTGAGAAGGTTAGAAAGATTTAAGAGTTAAATAAATCAAAAAGGGAGATTTTATTTTAGAATAATTAGAGAAATATTCTCTTATGATATGTAAAAGGAATCATAAGTTTGTTTTCTTAAATATTCAAAGGAAATTTTGAAGCAAATCTTTAAATTTTAGAATTCTAAAAAAAGATTTAAATTTTGATAAAAATAAAGTTAACTGATATTTAAATAAATATATTAAATATATACTAATAGAAAAGCTTTTAAAAAAGATTATATCTAATAAAATGGTAAAAATTGATTACAAATTAGAAGGATATTGAATCTGCTTAAGGTTTTAAAAATTAATACTTTTAAAACTTAGTGAAAATATCAAAAACTTCAATAGTTAAATCATTTTTATTATTGTTCTAATTTTGTTATTTAATTTTATAATTCCTCTTAGGATTCTTAGCTGCTTTCTTTCACCTTTTATAACTCATTTTTTATTTACTCTTTCTCTTCTTCTAACTAAGTAACTTTAGCTTAACTCTCTTCTATGATTTATTATAAGGAACTTTAAGCATTTTTATACTCCTTTATTTTATCTTCCATCTGATGTTCAGAAAATTTTAATATTTCTTATTAATCTTTTAATTTTTTAATTTCTTCGTTTAGCTTCTCAATACTAGCTTTTAATTCCAATATCTCTTTTTATTATAACTAATTCTAACTCTCTAACTCTTTAATTTCTTTCTCTTAGTTTTTATTATCACTTGGTATGGACTAATTATAATCTATTTCGTTTTTTTGTTCTTTTAGTTGATTATTTTCCTCTATTAAGCTAGCATTTTAAGATTCTAATTGTTTTACTTATTTATTGATGCCCTTTTTTTCATTTTCTAATTTAGTAATTTGAGACTTGTAGTTATGAACTTATTTGCTATTTTCTTCTATTAAAATTTGTGATTTATTTTAATGATTTGTAATTTAATTTTGAAGTTCTGTGTTTTTTTATTCCAGCTCTTATATTCAATCTCTTCGTTTTATTACTATTTTATTTAAATCCTTTTTTTCATTCTTTAGCTTTTGAATGTCTTATTCATACTGAGATTTACTGATACATTCCTCCTATAAATTGTGAAGCTTTATTTTTGATTATTCGATTTGCTAGTTTAAGTGATTATTTTGCTGATTTAATTGGTCTAAATTGTTCTAAATTTGCTTGCTTTACATCTCAAAATATTCTGCTTATGTCTTAATTAATTTTAGCTGCTACTCGCTTTTATCAAGCTACTATTTTAACTATTCTATTTACTAGTTTTATCTATTTATTTGTTCGTTTAATTTAGACTCTTTTTCCTGCTATTGCGTTTATTGTATTTGTACGGAACTATTAAACGATTGAAGTTAACTAATTTTGTAATCTTTTTCTTAGATTTAAACTTAAGACTGCTGCAAGTCATTCAGTAGCGCTTATTTATCTTACAATAGTTCTTAGTTAGATTTCTTAAGGCTTTCTAATTCTTATAAAGTATGTTAGTGAGTTTCAACTTAGCTTCGTAATTATTTCTCTTTGCTATTGCTTTCCTCCTATAAATTGTGAAGCTTTATTTTTGATTATTCGATTTAATAGTTTAGATTGTTTATAAGATCCTACTACTCTCTTATGTACTTATTTTTTTATAGTTCTAGTTCTTGTTTTTGTTGGTTTAAGATTGCATTAGTTTGTTTTAGTAATTCCTGTTATTTTTGTATTTAATCAGTTTCTTACTTTGCTTCATTTATTTTATTTTAAAGGATGTTGTTAGATTCCTACATTTAGATTCTTAGACTTTTAATTTCTTCCTGTAACTCTTCATTTAAACCTTTTAAAGGCTAATTGTCTTTCTCTAGTTTCTGCTTTTCTTACTTCAACGTGAATTTTTTTGATACTAACTTCTAGAGTTTTTAATCTAAGGATTAATTTTCTTAATCTTACTTAGCCACTTAATTGCATAGCTCTTCTATCTTTTACAAATGCTGTTGCTATTAATTAACTAGCACAGCCTAAAGATTTTTAATCTCTTCTTTTATCTTTTCATTTTCTTTATTTTTTTAGGCTAATTCGTTCTTTTTATCCTCTAGTTATCTTTCAAAATTATCTTTGGAAGTCTTATAAAAGTTAGATTCCTCCTTCTACTTATTTAGCTCTTCCTATATGCTTTTAGTTTATTAGTATAAGATATTTAATTCATTTTATAGATTTTCGCTTTTTCTCTTTGTATCTTCTATCATCCTTTATTTTTCATTCTGAAGTTTTTAAAGCTACTTTACTTCATTTTTACTCTTTTCGTTTTCATCTGATAAAAGCTATATTTAGTTTTTGAATGCATTACTTTCTTCCTCATAACTGTTGCTTTTTACCTATAATTGACTGTTTATTTAGGATAAATTTAGAATTTAGTTTTCAAGTCTCTAACTTTTTTCTTTCATATCTTAAATCTGTTAGCCAAGCTAATTCTATTATTTATGACTTTAATCCAAAGCCTCTTTGTTTTTATCCAATTACTATTGCAAATAAATATTATCTGCTCGCAGCTTATTAATTAACTCCTACTGATAAAGTGTCTTTTACTGCTCTTGAGTTATATCCCTTTATAACTCTTCCACTTTATTGCTTAACTATTATTTTTCCTATAATACTACTTCATTGGCTTTATTCAAATCTTGACATTATTTTTAAAAACCTGATGAATGCTCTTTTAGTACATAGTTTGTTTGTGACAGCTATTATACCTATTTCTCTTATTATAGTTTTTATTCTTAGACGGCAGAAAGCTGCTACTATAGATTTTTTATTTTTTTCTCTTGGTTATTTAATTTAATTTCTTATTCTTGAGCTTTTGCTTGAAGGTCTTATTCTTTTTGATTGAACTATTGATATTAATCTAAAATTTATTTCTATATGCTGCTTATTTATTAATTGAGCTATTCCTTTTCTTATGTTAGTTCGTTAATTCTATTTTATTTATGCTAATCTTGCTCGATTATACTTTAAGTCTGTTGTTAAAGCAGATAAAATTATTATTTTAATTTACTATTTTCTTCTTATACATCTTACAGCTATTTCTTTAAATCTCCACTTTATCTTTGTAATTCTAAAGTTTAGCTCTATTAATCTTCCAGAGTCTTTTCTTTTTCATTAAGCTTCTTTTATAACTCCTCTTTATCCATTGCTAATTTACTGTTTGCTTCTTTTAACTATATTTCTTCATTCTATTACTTTTATACCTACTTTTCTAATTCAGTTTTTCTCTATTTGAACTCTTTAATTTATTACTCTAAGTCATTAACAATATTTATCTAGGCTTTTAGATTACTTTTGTCTTACTATATTTATTATTCCTTCTTCTAAGTCTCTAATTCGTTTTATTAAGTCAAACTCTTAAAGTTTATTAAATCTATATTTAACTATTAATTTAGATCCTAAGCTTTTTTAAGTTCTTGCTAAACTTCTTAGAGTTCTGAAAGCTTCTTCTACTATTCGTTTTGCTAACTTTATTAATCTTAAATTTCTTTCTCAAGCTTTTAGTTTAAATCTTTAAATCACTAACTTTTCTAATTTAACTAAGAGTTCTGAGATTATAATAGAGATCTATCTTTCTCTTGATCTTGTAAATTTTCCTTTAACTTTTTTATTTATTATGTACTTTCCTTAAGACTTTTTTAATACTACTCCTCTTTATCTTGCATTTACTTTAGCAGTGCTTCTTTTTACTATTGCAATGCTTTAAGATCTTCATTTATCAGTTCTCCATTTTTTTCTTTTTCTTCTTTTATTTTATTTATCTATTAATGAAGTTAATCAAGCTATTCCTTTAGCTAAATCTTTTACTTCTACTCATTTTAAATTTACTCCTATAAGTGTGAAAACTATTTTTCGAGCTCTGCTTTTTATTTAATATTCTTCTCTATTGTTTTCTCTTTATCCTTTATTAGATTTTCTTACTCTTCTATATTCTTACTTTTTGCAGTCATTTAAGCTGTCAGTTATTCGGCTTATTCTATTAAAACCTTAATTTAATCCTTCTAATTTAAATTTTGCTTCTCTAAATTTTCTCTTTTTGTAGTCTCTTGCCCTTAATTCTATTCTAGTTATTCTTTCTAATTTTTAAGTTCAGATATTTAATTTTCTAAGTCAGTATTCACCTAACATTGATTCTTTAATAGCTCATCTTGCTTTTAAATGTATGCCAAGTTTTACTACTAAGCTTATTTTCAAGTATTTAAATTTAAATTAGCCTCAGTTAGATCTTTGTTTAGCTGTTCGTTTTATAACTATATTTATCCTGCCGCTTACATTTCTTTCTAGGCTTCTTAAAATAGATTCTATAATTTATTTATTTCATTTTCCATGCTTTGATTTTTATCTTATAGTAGCTTGATTTCACCCTTCAAGCTTTCGTTTTAAGATTGGAATTAATCAATTTTATTTTTTTATAACTGCAGCTGATTTATTTTCTCGATTATTTCGCTAGATTGCTTCTAGATCTATTCTTCAGCTTATTACTTGTAAACATTGAATTCTACTTTTTCCTGTTCGCTTTAGTTCTTTAAGTCTTAATTTTCTTTTCTTATTTCTTCTTTTTCAAAATTTAGTTTTTCACTTTACTTTTAATATTCCTAGTTCTAATTCCCAAGCTGTAGTATTTCTGATTCTAACTTACTTAAGTTTTATTCATGAGAGTTTAAGCCCTCTTGTTCATTTTATTTTTCCTCAACAAGTGATATGTATTTTTTTTACAGTTCTACCTTTTGCTTGTTGATATCTTCTAAGGCTTTCTCTTTTTCTTACAAAACATGCTTTAACGTTTCAATCTAATCCATTAGACTTTTATTTTCTTGTGCTGATATTTGTACTTATTCTTAAAGATTTTTCATTTAATCTTCTAGGCTCTTTAACTAATTCTCTTTCTATTCTTTGAGTTATTATTGATTTAAGTTACTAGAATTCTAAATATCTATAATTCTCTTTTCTAGCTCTTGTATTTTGTAAGACTGTTCTTGATCTTTAATTCTATTAGCCTCTATTTATTGCTTAAGCTCTTATACTTGCTTTTCTAAAGAATCTTTCACCTAATTTAATCTTTCTAGCTAATTCTTCTATTCTTCGTTAATCTTTAAATCAGTTTGTTGCTTTATTTCCAATTGCTAAATTTAATTTTTAGCTGTTTCTTCAGCATTTTTTGACAATTTTAAATCTTACTTGAGCTACTCGATTTCTTTTTACGCTTATTAATTTTAGCCAGTCAATTAGGTAAATCTTTCTTAATCTTCTTGCTATTTTTAAACCTAACCCTGCAAAATTCTTATCTAGAGTTCAAATTCCTAATTTTTATTTATTAAATCATTCTTTTTATCCTCAAGTTACTGTTTTTGTTGATTTAACTCTACTATTTTTGCCTATTCTTATAGCTGATATTATTATTTCTCTTTAATCTAAAATTGAAGATTTTAAATATTATTTTAGTTTTCCTTTTGCTATTCTTATAGCTAATTTTATAGATGCTCTATTTAATTTTAGATATCTTCTATTTACTTCCCTTTAGTTAGATTCTCTTGAGTTAGTACTTAGTTGTTTTGATTTAATTGCTACTTTTCCTTTAGAAGATCACTATTCTCTTGAGTTAGTACTTAGTTGTTTTGATTTAATTGCTACTTTTCCTTTAGAAGATCACTATTCTCTTGAGTTAGTACTTAGTTGTTTTGATTTAATTGCTACTTTTCCTTTAGAAGATCACTATTCTCTTGAGTTAGTACTTAGTTGTTTTGATTTAATTGCTACTTTTCCTTTAGAAGATCACTATTCTCTTTCTTTAGTTGTTCATTTAACTAATTCAGCTTATTTATGCTTTATTACATCTATTTTTGCTGCTTTTTCAAATCCTACTACAAGCTTTCATTTTACTAGAGTAACTATTAGTTTATCTCTTCTTTCTATTAACTAACGTTCTATGCTTCAGTCAGTTTATTATTTAAATCCTTTATTTTATTAGCCAATGACTCTTCCTACTCTTATAGCTTAGCTATTTTATTTTTATAAATTTATTCCTCTTGCTAGAAATAATCTAATGAATCTAACTATTAGTTATTGTCCTAATCCAAGTTTTAGTTCTATTTTTTTAGCTGCGTTATTTAATTTTATAATTCCTCTTAGGATTCTTAGCTGCTTTCTTTCACCTTTTATAACTCATTTTTTATTTACTCTTTCTCTTTTTCTAACTAAGTAACTTTAGCTTAACTCTCTTCTATGATTTATTATAAGGAACTTTAAGCATTTTTATACTCCTTTATTTTATCTTCCATCTGATGTTCAGAAAATTTTAATATTTCTTATTAATCTTTTAATTTTTTAATTTCTTCGTTTAGCTTCTCAATACTAGCTTTTAATTCCAATATCTCTTTTTATTATAACTAATTCTAACTCTCTAACTCTTTAATTTCTTTCTCTTAGTTTTTATTATCACTTGGTATGGACTAATTATAATCTATTTCGTTTTTTTGTTCTTTTAGTTGATTATTTTCCTCTATTAAGCTAGCATTTTAAGATTCTAATTGTTTTACTTATTTATTGATGCCCTTTTTTTCATTTTCTAATTTAGTAATTTGAGACTTGTAGTTATGAACTTATTTGTTATTTTCTTCTATTAAGTTTTGTTTTTTAGCTTTTTATCTTTGAATTTTATTTTAATGCTCCGTAATTTAATTTTTTAGTTCTTAGTTTCTTTATTCCAGTTCTTGTATTTAATCTTTAAATTTTTATACTTTTTTCTTTTGATCTTCATTTTCATTTTTTTAGGTTTTATTGCTACTGTCAAGTTCATTTATCTTTCTGTCTTTTGCTTTCATTTCCTTTTTTAGACTTTTAATTTATTCTGCTTAAATTTATAGTTTACTTTTATATTCTTCTATTTGACCATTTAAATCTTCATTTTGCTAGGAAATATCTTCAATTTAGTTCTAAATACTAGTATTGCTTTCTTATGCAGTTTTAAGTTAAGCTTACAAATCCTCGTTACTTTTTTACTAGCTCTTTACTTATTTTTTTGGATTATTAAGTTATTCTTTTAGTAAGTTTGCTGATTCCTATGATTCTTTTAAATTTCTTTCTAATTAGGACTTTTGCTATGTTATCTGCGGAATTAAGCTTTCTTATTTTTGTAATTGAACATTAAGATTTTGAATGTCTTATTCATACTGAGATATTATATCTTACTACTCATTCTTTTCATTTTTCAACTATTTAATTTCTTCACTTAAAGATTCCAGATTTTCTTAGAGTTTGCTTAATTGATCCTCTTTCTGCTTTTAAATTTATAGTGATTTCTATTTTCAATCTTTCTTTTTATTTTTTGCCTTTTATAATTATTTCTCCAGTTGCACATTTTCTATTTGCTTTTTCTAGCTTTACTCGTTTATTTTCTTTCTTTCTAATTTTAGCGTTTCTTTCATTTTATTTTCTAGTTAAGTTTTTTAATCTTATAGCTGGCCTTAAAACTATTATTCTTAGTCTATTAATTCTTATTTAACTCTTTATGCTTCATTCTGGATTTCATCCATTTCATTTTTAAGATTGCTTCTTTCTTCATCTATCTTTGAATTTTCCTTCTATAGATTCTTTATTTATGCTTCTTATTTTTCCTTCTCTTATTTGATTTTACTTTTAAGCTACTCAAACTTCTTCTTCCAGTCAGCTTTTTCATATTCTGCTTCTTAAATTTTTTGATTAAGTTCTTAGTTATCATTCTAGATCTTTTATTACTAAGTTTCTAGATCTTTTACTTTTAATGCTAGCGCTTTCTTCTATTTGACTAACTCTTGTTCTTCTTTTTACTTTTACTAGAAGTTATCTTGTAACTACTATAAATCATCTAGCTACTCTGTAAGTTACTTTATTTCACCTTACTAGTTCTCTTTTTACTTTTATAGCTCTTTAGCTTTATTCTTGAGTTTAGAATTTTCCTTTATATATCCTTTCAATTCTTACTCTTTACTTTAGCTTTAGTCCTCCAACTCTTATAGCTTTTGCTTCAAAGATTCTATTTATTCAGTTAGTTTCATATTCATTATTAGTTACTAATTGTTAGGCTCTTAGTTTTGCTAGCTAGGCTAGTAACGCTCTATTTGATGGGTTTAGTTTTTCGTTTCACTTTACTCCTAGATAAGCTATTCAAGTATTTTGCTATTATACTACTTAAGCTGGTTTAATTCTTAGACTAAGTCCTAGTTTTATTTTTACTATTAAATAAGCTGAGAATATATCTTATCATACTCACTTTTCATTCCTTAGTTTTCTTATTTAACTCTTTAATTTTCATTTTATAGCTGTAGGTTTATCTAATCTAGCTCGTTTAACTTTTGTTATAGCTCTAAAGCTTCATTACGCTTAGGTAAGATCTCATCATATTTCGACTTAAACTTCATTTTATCTTTTTCCATCATCTTAAATGTTTAAGTTATATCCTCTGCTTACTTTTTTGCAGACTAAACTTCTTCTTCTAACTTTTTAATTTATCCCTTATAAGTCTCAATTTATACAGATTACTCCGTATTTTTAAAATCTAGCTACTTAATTTGGTTTTTTAAGTTTTCTATCTAAATTTAGTAAAATTCTATTTCTTTTTCGTTAGCTCTATATGAAGGTTAGCTATACTGATTCTAAATATCAAATTAAGTTTAGAAGTTTTCGTAAATTGTCTGCTACTGTCCATGTAAAGAATCCTGATAAAACTAAGAGCCTTGATAAAGATCTTTAAAATCAAGCTTAATTTATTCCTTCTAGTTAGATAATTAGTGTATATTATTTTGATTCTTATGCTTACTCTAATATTCTTAGTCTGCTTATTTTTAGGCAAATGAAGTATCTAGAGATTTGATAGGTGTCTAATAATTATAGGATTCAGGATAAGCTGCTTTTCTTTAATAGTCTGGTTTCTTATCAGATGTATAAATATCTACCTTATTAGTTTACTTATTTTGACTCTCATAGCTAACTTAATTGCTTTGCATTTTAAGGTTATTTCTTCCTTTCAAAAAAGACTTTTAAGACGTCTCTTAGTTCTAATATTTAACCTCATATCTTTGTTCAGTACCCTTATTATAATGAGCTAATGGGTCAGAAATTTCAGTAATTCTTTGACATTAAGGACACTTAAATTAAATATTGACTTAATCATAACTCTACAATCTATCCTTCTAAGCTAGAACTACTTCATTATAGCAAACCAAGCAAAACAAGTGATTACAATTAAGAGTCAACTTCTCATAAACGGAGAGAGAATTACACTTACTACATCTATTCAATTAAAGTGTAGAATTCTTCCCTTTCATTATTTTCTTATTAAATAATCTAATAAAATAAATGTTTAATAGACTGAAATTAATCCTATTTATAATCTTAATAAATAATCTAATTTACTATTAATTACAAAAGACTTTTAATTTAAAACTAAGCTATTTCTAAAAATAAACTTCTTTCTTAATAAATTCTTTATATAGTCTATTAATTAAATCTCTTACTATTCATGCATCATTTTTCATATTTAAGCTACTTACACTGTTATAACTAGCAATCTTAATGCTATATTAATCTAAAGCTTTTCAACTTACAAAAGTGGGTTAGCTCTTTTTGAACTTCCTTTGCTTATTTACTCTTAATTATTAATACCTATAGCTGGCTATAAAAAGTAGGGAACGTATTTAAAGAGTGCCATTCTTTAATTTATCAGTAGCTGGCTTAAAAAAATTGAAATTAAAGCAAAGTATCCTATAAAGCTAGTAACATAGTCACTTAATTATGATAGAATACTTAAATCCTTTTAATTTTCTAATTTGAAAATAAAAGAAACTTTCATGACTTACAAAAGCTAAAGCTTATAGTTATACAATTGATTCTTTAATAAAAGGAAGTGAAATAAAGAAAAAAATAATACTTAAGAGTCACCAATTTTCTATAAATAGCATAGTCAGATAAATATTCCTAGTAGCATGTATTAAATAATAATAACCAATTTAAAATAAAATAAAGGCTATAATTTATGCCTCTATTTAAGGAAGATAGCTAGAAGAGGATAAGTTTGATAGGATTTATATTGTAAAGATAGACATTAAGTTAATAATTTATAAGCAAAGCTTTTAAATCAAATATACTGATTAAAAGTTAGCTGGTTTAGTTGTAGTGAAGACTCTACTAAGAATATAGAGAAAATTAAGAGCAATTGCTTGAAAAGAAAAGCAGATCTCTTAATTAATCCTATTCAAAGAATTTGGAGTGAAAGAAATTTAATTTTCATCCATTTACCTGTATTTAGTTAGATCATCTCATTCTATTGATGAAATAGAAAAACGATCCTTATGATATCTTAACATATATCTATAAGTCAATTCTTAAGATTATCAGTCCTGAGTTTTGAATATCACAGATAATTTCTAATCTTAGGAAAGAAGTAACTAAACTAAGAAGCGACTTTAATTAATAACATAGAAATTAAATAAAGGCAAATTAACTCTTAAATACCATTTTAATATCAGCTCAAAGCTAGATATAATAATGCTATCCTTTCTAATAACTAGCTATTAAAATTTCTATTTTTGATTATCTTCAATAAATAAATTCTTTATACTCTCACTTCTAAGGACTTTGCAAGAACTATAAGATACTATTTAATATTTTTATTCAGTTAAGTGCATATGGGCTGTTTTGCAAGCTAATATAACTATTTAGAAATATCCCATTCAGAAAGACTTTCAATGAAGATTTGTTAGACCAATTCATATTATTTATACCCTTCTTTAAAAAATCTACTTAAGACCTTAAATCTCTAAATTAACTTTAATACGTATACTATCAAAAGCAATTCTCAACTCATTTAGTAACTTGAATATACTTTAAAATAGAATGCTAGGAGACTTTATTACTATAACATGAATTAGCAAAGCAATCTTAGTATGTGTATATAATCAAACTAAATGAATGCAAATATATCACTAAGCATATGCTAATAAGGCTGATAATATCTAAGATCGAATATGTCTTTTATAAAAGAACTAAGGAGGTTAATTAGAACCAGATTTTCCTGCTTAGAAGTATTTATTTTCTTAAATGCTAAATAGTTATCGAAGTGCTATTGTAATAAATAAGGCTATTCTCTTAAACCTTGAAGCAAAAGTAACTCTATCTGTTTAAAATTAGATAAAGCGAAAAATATTAAATCTCAGCTATAAAGAGATACTCATATTTTAAAAGTCCTTTGTAAAATTCCTAGACCAATCCTTACAAAATTAAAATATCCTACAGCTCTAATTATAATTTTCCTATCTAAATCTAAATGAAATAGAAGAGTGGACTATATGTGTTCACCAAAATATTACATAAAAGCAATGATGATTAAAGATTGTCTTAGCTGATAATATTTTAGAATATTAGATAAAGTAGTAAATGAAAGGAGTTTTAAAGACATGCAATAATTATTTAAAATTTAGTTATTGTTATACTATGATATTAGTTTGTTATATAAGCTGATATTAATAAAGAGTTACTTTGCCTCCTATTCTAAATCTTTATTTCGTATTGCCTTTTAAATCTTTTCCTTTGTTTCACTCTCTTCCTTTATTTTTCCTTCATTGTCCTCATATGGCTTTCTAAACATTTAGCAGATTCTTAGAAAAAGAAATAGTGAAACTAAGGTTGAAATATAAGTAAGTGCTATTTAATGAGATTTGTATACGTTTAATAAATGAATAACTAGGGAAAGCATAAGAAGATAGCTTAAGTAAAATGAGTAATCAGGCTATGAATAAGTTATGGTTATTTGAATTAAATAAATGCTTTACTTTATATTTAAGGGTTCTAGAACCCTTTATAAGGATCAAGTTTAATTTAAAATAATAAATTAAAAATATGAAGGAAGATCGTAAGAACGTTCTTTAAGGAATGCCTACCTTACTTCAAGGTCTATCGCTACAATTTGAAAAAGACTGGCCTAGGGTTTTAAACCTTCCTAATCCGTTTTCTTAAACAAAAGGTAGCAAAGTATCTCAGCCTGAAAAAGCTAGGAAGTATATGCAAATTACAGACTGTCAGCATTATTTTCGAAAGCATTATGCTAAAAATTTGTGTAAAAACTGCTATATAAAACTTGGGAAAGGAAGACCTGCTTATAAATGCGAGCACACTGACAGAGCGCATTATGCGATGGGAATTTGCTAGTTGTGCTACCTAAAACTATACAACATGAAAAAGAGTAAAAAGAGGTCAACTCAAGACTGTTGAGAGTGAATCAAAATGGAATTGTGATTTATTCATTCTTTTTTTAAATTTGTCCTAGTTATAATCTCTTAATTAGATATTTTACTAGTTTTAAAGTATATCAAAGCTATAAATAACATTTCTATATTAAATAAAAAGCATAGAATGTATAAAGTCTTCCTAACTTATAATAAAGGAAAAATACTCAAAATATAACTCATCTTATCTAGTTCAAACCTGCATGAAATCTTAGAATTATACAAGATTCATCTAAATACAACATCAAAACTAACTGAGGAAACTATAAATAAAAACTCGGTTGAGAGTCTAAAATTCTTTCCTTAAAGGCTACGCCAAAAAATACGCGATAATCGAAGGATCTGTAATATCATACGTATATAAGAATAGGTTAGAAATGACTAAAAGGCGAATAAAGGGATATAATTAAACAAATGTATAAATATAATAATAAATTAGCATCTCTAGCTTAATCCTTGATCTAACTATTTAGCTATAATTTATTTAGGTAAAATGTTATTAATTAACTTCTGTTCTATGTGATGGCTAAAATGAATCAAATAATAGAAGCTTAAAATAACATTTTAATGATAACTATAAACCTAAAATGATAAAAAGGTATAAATAAGAGAAGTTGGTAATAAAAGCCTAACATTAAGGATATTAAAAAATGTATTTGGCTTTAGATAATTATTTATCTAACATCTATTCGAATTCACATTCATAAAGCATTAGTTGTTAAGTGAGGTATCTTAAACAAAAGCAGTGACTTTTGTTATTGTCCATAATTAGTGAAGAAGCTAAATAAAAAATTAAGTGAGGGTTATTAATTAAAGTTCAATGCATCTAAATAATTATTTTCCTGTCTTACACAAGTTATTAGAGGCTAAACAATAAATCAACTAATTTAGATATAATAGCCTTTTATTATTTCCTTTAAAGCATATACAATTTACATATTAAGTATATCTAATAAATTATTATAATTACCTACTTTATATTTAAAGCTGCTTTTGGATTTTCAGATCTTAAATAGAAAATTTCATATTATTTATTTAATTTTACTGGAGCTAGAACTTTAAGAGAGTCAATCTAGAAGGTTAGCTAGTTTAAATTTTATTATGAAGAGCAAAAATTTCCTGTAGGTTGTACGAATCCTGAAATAAATTAAAAATAAAATCTTAGTTTTTTCTATGAAAATGCTTAACAATTAATAAGAAAATATAGACCATTTAGAAGATTTTTAACTACATACCTATATTTTTTAAAGTATATGAAGCTCCCTTTAAATAATTTGCTAAAGAGAAATTGAATATATTTAAAAGCAAATATCATAGCTTCCCAATATATAATAAATCTTTCAAAATTTTAAGTGTTTTTTTTAAAATTGATTAAGGACTGTATTCTGAGTAATATTTTGAATTGGCTTTTTTGTTTTTATTTGAATAAAAATATTCCTTGGATTTAAAAGTTTCAATGCTTTCGTCAAAAGATCTAATAAGCAATATTTATAAAACTTTTTCAATATAGTAACTAGCAAGCGCTCTATGAAGATAGTTATTAAGATAGTAGTTTGTAAATTATTTATTAAAATAGTCATTTTTTGCTTTAGATAGAAGCTTTTTCAATCTCTATTTGTTTATTTCAGCATATATTAAATAGCTAGGATATTAACTATTTTCTTCTAGAATTATATTTGCTATTCAAATATTCTATTTATATTAATGGTGATTTAATCAAAAGAAGCTTTAATTCCAAATAGCTATAATCCTAAAATTCTCATTTATTGAAATTAAAAATTTGAATAAATTAGCTTTTTGGTTATATTTATAATTATAGCATCTTCTTATGTTAAGAGATGCTTTTTTTAATTTATTGTCTTTGCTTGCTCAGAAAGAATTTGGTTTTATATATTTTCATTCTAGAATCTGATATCTAGCTAATAGGAGTAACTAGATTAAAGAAAGGTTAGTTAAAGAGTGATGATTGAAGGAAACAAAGAGGACTAATGTAGTAAGCAGATTCTTAACATTTGTTCCTTTCTATATTTTTAGCCTTTTCTCTTTGGGAATCTAAAGAGAATAACTTACTAGTTTGAAGGAGATTTGTACAATCATTCAATAGTCTAAAAATAAAAAATAGGCTAAGCTCTTCAAATATAATAGAACATTAGATGTGCTAAAAATAATATTGGCTTTGCAAATAATAGAACTAAAAGCTAAGCTTTAAGCTTCTTCTTTTATTTCAAACTGAAATCACCTGAAATTGACATCATAAAGAATTGAATTTATAAATTGAATAAGTTTTAAGAGATAGAAGTACCTTTTGCATATTCTTCTTTAATCTAAGGAAACCTTAAATAGTATATAGATGCTTTAACTGGGAATTTAGAAATAATTATGCTTAATACTTAAAAAGGGATATTTATTCAAAAATCCTTTAATAACTAAATTATTCATTTGACTAAAATACAGTCAACTCTACACATTTTAAAGGATCAGAGTAAACATTAAAGCAAGTAGCTTACTTTCTTATTATAAGTAAGTCAGAAAATAGAGTAACATTAGTTTTCAATATTTCCATTAGTTAGACTAAATATCTACCAACATACTAAAGAAAATAGCCTAATTCTCTATTTATTTAGTCCATATTTAGTTAAACCATTTATGGAGTGTTCTACTTATGATTATCTTAAGTTAATAATTATAATCTTCATTAAGATAGAAATTTGCTTTATCACCTTTAACTATTTATGTATATAATCAAAAATCCTTTTTTTCCTTAGTTATAAACTTTGTCTTTTTAATTTTCCCTTTGTCATAAAATAAAGCTTAGTCAGCTATTTAGATATAATGTGTTCAATTGTTTTAGTGCTAGCAAACAAAAATTTTTCGAAAAGAGCTTTAAGATTACGAAAATATATCTAAAATGCTTAAAAATTAAGTTTCAAACTTAAATTGTAAAATTAAAGGCTTGAGTCTTGTTACTCACTTATAATGTTTTAATATAGTCATCAAAATTACCTTTTCTTTCATATACTTTAAATGAAAATAAATTTATTTCATAAAAATATACAGACAGCGGGGATCGAACCCACGACCTACTGCGTGTAAAGCAGTCGTCATAGCCACTAGACCATGTCTGCCTTAATATTTAATATAGTTAATCAATTATATAGTATAAGTTTGCTAATGAGATTAATAGTATAAAATGAAGGAGCTTATTAATAGCAAAAACTTGATCAAAAGCTTGACTAGATAAAGAAAATGAACTAAGCAAGAATTTTTCAAAATACTAGAGTAATGCGAAAGCATTTGCTCTCAATTCCTTAGATTTACTATATATATTTTAAGATTGAACTAGTTACTTTACACTATCCTAGATATTAAAAAAAATAACTTAGGTTATTTGCAGAGAACTTTAGTTCGCTAAAATAAATAAAAATTGAGAGTAGATTAAAGTTATTTAATTGCATCTACTATTGAGAATGAAATCTTTAAAAGAAAAATATAATAAATGAGCATCTCAAAAGGAAGATTTTGGCTAGGATAACAATATATTCCTGTTTTTAGTTCTAACTAATTATATTAGAGTATGCAACTAATTTCCTCAGCTATTAGCAACTAAGATACGCTTAAATTCTTTAGTTTTTAAGCTTTAATTTTTTTAGTAAAAGTAAAATTCTATACATTCTTAAGAAAAAAATATCAGAGAGAGTAACAAGCAAATCCAATTTAATTTCTTTTAATCTATAAAATGAAAAAAAATTATTTTGCTGATAAAATTGAAATACTTACTAATGAGGATTATGAACTTAGCTCAATATTTTAGTTTTTTATTTAATTTTTACATTTACATTTGCAAAAAATCTTGGATTTATTTTTAATTATTAAGGTCTTTAAATGAAATCCTTTATGTCTTTCTTAAAAATAATTTTGGATTAATTTCTTTGTATCTTTTAAACTTCAGTCTTATATAATTTGATTAAGACTTTCTAGTTAATTTTTTGATCCTACTAAAGTTAGATTTACCATTTAATTTCAGTTTTGATGACAATACCTACTAACAAGTGTGTCAATAAATTAAGATTTTTTTTGAAATTAATAATTTTCCTCTCTTTATAGAAAGTTTCTAAGCTAGTTGAACGAAATATCCTATAACTATATAGAAGAGCAGGCTCTATAATTGTAATTTTGAAGTTACTAGACTTTTTAATTAATAAACGTATTTAAGTTACCAGCCTTTAAGAAGGCTCCAGTTACACTTGGATAATTTTATTTATTTAGCAAATGAAATATTTATTTTATTCCTCCTTAGCTTAGTAAAAATATCTTATTACGAAAGATAGAGTGATCTAGCATAAATTAAGACTGCTTAATTTTTTGGCTTTAGTTTAAAGAAAGAAATTTAGATAAATCCTAAATAATAAATCGAAGACAAAAAAGAGTAAATGACTCTTAAATAAATCTGAAGTTGCTGATCTAATTTAAAATTTATATTATAAACCAATTAACTATAAAATAAAGGGAAATTAAGCAGCAGTAGTCTAGTAGATCTTGCTTTATAAAACTGATTGTAGATATTAGCTAAAATATAGTGCAACTTAAAATTTCACATAGAGTCTTTTAATAATAAATTAGATAAAAGCGTTATTGGAAAAATTGAAATTTTGCATTAATATAGCTTCGGATTTTAAATCTAGAAGCTTAATATTTATTTTTTTAATTCCTAGACTAAAAATAATTGGAATATAGGAATAATAGAAGTATTAGCCAGTCTATAAAGGATTTACTCGGTCAGATTTTTTAATAACTAAGTTAGATTGTATAATAGTTAACTCTACATGATTTAGTATATATTGAATTAAGGAAATTAAATGAATGTATATTTAATCAATAATTATCTTACTGAAGTAGGGTATATTAAAAAGAACTAATATGGCTTTGTAAATTTAATAGAGTACCATCGTTATTAAACTTAAGGTAGTTTAAATAAAATATTAAAATATACAGACAGCGGGGATCGAACCCGCGACCTACTGCGTGTGAAGCAGTCGTCATAGCCACTAGACCATGTCTGCACATATATTTATACTTAAAGATATCTTTAAAATAAACTAAAGCATAATTAGGAGTATTTTAAATGAAGACCTGATAATAAATTTTCAATAATAAACATTTATTTTACATAAAAGCTTTAATCAAATTGCTAATAAATGAATAAATATTAGAACTGTATATTATAAAATTAACTAGCAACAACAGCGCATCAAAATATAAAGCTAAATATCAGAAGGATTCTAGCAAATAAAAGAATGATAATGAAAGCTCAATTATGTAAATGAATATATTAAAAAATAATTCTCAATAAGGACTTAAGTGATTGATATATAATAATTATATTATTCTTGTATTTTTTAATTTTTTAAATAAAATCTAATAATATTATAAAAAGCTTTATTCAATTTAACTATATTCTAACACTTGAAACTGAAATAAATTTTTTATTAAGACATAAGTATAGCATTTTACTTATAAATCCTTTAAATATTTACAATTGCAATTATATTTAGTTAAATTGAAAATATAACTATCATTCTCTTCTTATACTGGAGAGAAATCAGTTTTTATCTATTCTTTAGATGTTTAGTAAGGAAAGATAAAGCTTAGAATTATAATGGATTTAAATGAATTCCATATAAATAAATAATACATGAGATTAGTGAGCGTATAGCATCTCAATGACGTCCAGCTCTTTAATAAAGATTTTTAAGGTTGAATTTTTTTCTGAAGTCTTCCACTGTGCTAGCATTCCTTTATTTTAGAATTTAAGACTATCAATTCAACTATTAATTTAATAAGAGCTTAAAGAAACTAAAATGGCTTAACCCTATAACTGAAACCAAAGTTAAAGCTCCATGATACCTTAGAAGCAACTATAAAATAATGGAATGCAAGTTTTATAGAGTGGAAAGTATAATTCTTAATATCAAATTGGAGCTTAAAATTAGGCATAACAGTACTAGTAAGGATAATAAATTAGCAAATCTAATTTCTAGCCTTCAATCTTTTAAAATTAGTATGGATAGTAAAACAACGGTACTTAAAAGTATGCTTATGTCTCTTAGACGACATAGCCTAAATATTCAAATAATTAATAAAGCAGCAATTAAAGTAAACCTGGATACCAACCTTACTCTTAATAAAGTCCTGGAATCTATGGTAACTAAAGCATTTAAACTTAATATTAGCCTAAACAATTTTAGAATTCAGTATCAAATAATAGAGCAAATTAATAACTAAACAGCCTTAACACAAATCAATAAAGCTGATAAAGATAATAAAATCCTTCATACTAAGCAGGCTAAAAAATATCAACAGGTTCTTAGTATTATCTATAAAATGCGAAAGGATATTAGTAACAGTAGCAGTAAAGCTAGTTAGCTATCTAAATAGCTAATGTTCAAAAGAGCTTGAAATATAATACTCAATATAAGAATTCATAGGAGCTTAGTTAATTATGTAACTAGTATCATGATAACATACCTTTGTTTTTAGCAACGATTAAGACTTTTTTCAACTTATAGCAGTGATAGGATGTGATCATTCGAAGTGATCATATCTATAATAGATGGAAAATGTAAATTTCAAAGCTTAATCCATAGAGTCAAAAGCAGCTTTTGTAAATAGTATTTTTAAAATATCTAGCAGAGTTATAGAGCTCCTAAGGGTAACTGAAAATGGATACCTTATAAATTTTCAAAGATATTGCTAATAGCTACTTCACTCAAAATATAGACATTTCCTAGCTTCTATAATATCACACTCAATTAAAGCAATTGCTAACCTTGAATACATATAAGTAGACCTAAAGTTTAACTTATTATAATCAGCAGTTCCAGCAATAGGCACCATCAAAGTAAAGTTAATAAGGTAACTTAAATAGATGAAACATTCTTTAAATAACAAACAAAAATATCTTACATTTTGTATTTGTTCCAGAACAAGCAGCTTAAACAAAGCTAAGCTAGAAATAGAATTTTAATAACATCTAAAAAGTGGATAAAAACTTCAACTCTTAAATCGATGGAGTTTACTAATGGCAGAATGATAAAGGACAGTATGAAAGCTACGATAATGAAACCAACGCAATAATCTACCTAGCTAAAAATTTATAAATATAGTAATTTTATGTTAAGATAGAAGGAAACTAGTATCTTATTGATATCGTGCAACATCAGTAAACGAATGTTTAGTCTGATCTAAAAAGAAAAATTAACTGAACTCCTTCTTTTGGAAAAAGTAATATCAAATGGTAGTGATAAGACTAAAATAGTTGGAAAGACTATGTATCTTATTAGTAGGATCAAATAAACAATGCTTATGAGAAAGGTATAAAATAATTTAGCTTGAGAGTCAACAATTAAACCTACTAATTAGATTTTTTGTAAATGCTGCAAATAAATTCTTACACTCTTAATACGAGAAAAATTAGAAAAGAAGGAGGAGAAAAACCAACTGGGTACATTGTATATGGAGATTACTCATCAATTTGTGGCTTAATCTGAGGAGAGAAAAAAATCTTAAGTTTCAATGTCTTTTATAGTTTTTGGATATTGATATATTCATTAATCAGTCAACGGATACTTTTTTGCTTTATGCTCTTTAAATTATATTTACCACTAACTAAAATTATCTAAATCTTAACTTTTCTTTTAGTTCTAAAGTTAAATATGACATTAAACCAATAAAAGGATTAGAATTTAAATAAGAGGAAAAAGGACTTTTTTGAAGAAAGTAGACTGTACTTTTGATAGAAGTTTCCATCAAAAAGTTTTATTTATCATCTTAAAGCTAGAATGATGTTCTTTAAGTCCTTTTATTTATCTGCCGGAGTTAAATCTAAAAGAATTTTGATTTTTATTATCTTGAATATCTTCGATTCATACCTCACAATGAGATCTCAATCTATTATGTCTGTAAAACAGATAGCAATGAAAAAATAAAAAGACTTACAGCTTTTTCTAGCTTCCCTCTATAATCAGCCTAAATATAAATAGAGTTGCTTCTAGATAAAAGCAATCAAAATATCTCTTACTTATTTATATTTATCTATGTATACATACTAAAGCATTCTATAAAGGTATTACCTACTTTAGTTATCACTTCAACAACAGATAAGCTTTAATTTTATATAGCTTTCCTAATATTTTTTCAGTTAAGCTAACGAAATATAAAACTAGCAAATCAGAAGGTTTATTTTAAAGGCTTATGGATTTAGCTTACATAAGCTTGAAGAGATTGTATAGATCTAAACTAATTTAGTTATCTATCCTTTAAATTAAATGAGGCATCAAAGATAGGAGGAATTAATAAAGAGTAGTAGAGAAGTTATTTACAAGGGATACAACAGCTTCTTAAATAAACTGAATTTCCTTTTATTAATCTTATTAATTAAATAAAAGCTACTAGTGGCTTGCATAACTAAGCTACTTTAAATTAAATCAAGAACCTCAGAGAAAAATAGGAAAACTTTATATGGAACAAATAAAATGCCAAAGCAAGGAATTAAGATTAACAAATCATCTTATTTAAAATTACTCTTTTAGTTATAAAATAAAATCTTCATATTCACAGTTAAAAAAGAACTAAATAATAGAAAAAAATGATAAGAGAAAGCTAATTTACTTTTAGGAAGATAATTAATTTAGCTTTGTAAAAGAAGCATGCTTTAAGACATATAAGCAAATTGTTTAACATCAATTATTGAAGATAAATATTCTGAGAAGGTTAGAAAGATTTAAGAGTTAAATAAATCAAAAAGGGAGATTTTATTTTAGAATAATTAGAGAAATATTCTCTTATGATATGTAAAAGGAATCATAAGTTTGTTTTCTTAAATATTCAAAGGAAATTTTGAAGCAAATCTTTAAATTTTAGAATTCTAAAAAAAGATTTAAATTTTGATAAAAATAAAGTTAACTGATATTTAAATAAATATATTAAATATATACTAATAGAAAAGCTTTTAAAAAATATTATATCTAATAAAATGGTAAAAATTGATTACAAATTAGAAGGATATTGAATCTGCTTAAGGTTTCAAAAATTAATACTTTTAAAACTTAGTGAAAAATCAAAAACTTCAATAGTTAAATCATTTTTATTATTGTTCTAATTTTGTTATTTAATTTTATAATTCCTCTTAGGATTCTTAGCTGCTTTCTTTCACCTTTTATAACTCATTTTTTATTTACTCTTTCTCTTCTTCTAACTAAGTAACTTTAGCTTAACTCTCTTCTATGATTTATTATAAGGAACTTTAAGCATTTTTATACTCCTTTATTTTATCTTCCATCTGATGTTCAGAAAATTTTAATATTTCTTATTAATCTTTTAATTTTTTAATTTCTTCGTTTAGCTTCTCAATGCTAGCTTTTAATTCCTATTTCTCTTCTTATTATAACTAATTCTAACTCTCTAACTCTTTAATTTCTTTCTCTTAGTTTTTATTATCACTTGGTATGGACTAATTATAATCTACTTCGTTTTTTTGTTCTTTTAGTTGCTTATTTTCCTTTATTAAGCTAGCATTTTAAGATTCTAATTGTTTTACTTATTTATTGATGCCCTTTTTTTCATTTTCTAATTTAGTAATTTGAGACTTGTAGTTATGAACTTATTTGCTATTTTCTTCTATTAAGTTTTGTTTTTTAGCTTTTTATCTTTGAATTTTATTTTAAATCTCCGTAATTTAATTTTTTAGTTCTTAGTTTCTTTATTCCAGTTCTTGTACTTAATCTTTAAATTTTTATACTTTTTTCTTTTGATCTTCATTCTCATTTTTTTAGGTTTTATTGCTACTATCAAGTTCATTTATCTTTCTGTCTTTTGCTTTCATTTCCTTTTTTAGACTTTTAATTTATTCTGCTTAAATTTATAGTTTACTTTTATATTCTTCTATTTGACCATTTAAATCTTCATTTTGCTAGGAAATATCTTCAATTTAGTTCTAAATACTAGTATTGCTTTCTTATGCAGTTTTAAGTTAAGCTTATAAATCCTCGTTACTTTTTTACTAGCTCTTTACTTATTTTTTTGCATTATTAAGTTATTCTTTTAGTAAGTTTGCTGATTCCTATGATTCTTTTAAATTTCTTTCTAATTAGGACTTTTGCTATGTTATCTGCGGAATTAAGCTTTCTTATTTTTGTAATTGAACATTAAGATTTTGAATGTCTTATTCATACTGAGATATTATATCTTACTACTCATTCTTTTCATTTTTCAATTATTTAATTTCTTCACTTAAAGATTCCAGATTTTCTTAGAGTTTGCTTAATTGATCCTCTTTCTGCTTTTAAATTTATAGTGATTTCTATTTTCAATCTTTCTTTTTATTTTTTGCCTTTTATAATTATTTCTCCAGTTGCACATTTTCTATTTGCTTTTTCTAGCTTTACTCGTTTATTTTCTTTCTTTCTAATTTTAGCGTTTCTTTCATTTTATTTTCTAGTTAAGTTTTTTAATCTTATAGCTGGCCTTAAAACTATTATTCTTAGTCTATTAATTCTTATTTAACTCTTTATGCTTCATTCTGGATTTCATCCATTTCATTTTTAAGATTGCTTCTTTCTTCATCTATCTTTGAATTTTCCTTCTATAGATTCTTTATTTATGCTTCTTATTTTTCCTTCTCTTATTTGATTTTACTTTTAAGCTACTCAAACTTCTTCTTCCAGTCAGCTTTTTCATATTCTGCTTCTTAAATTTTTTGATTAAGTTCTTAGTTTTCATTCTAGATCTTTTATTACTAAGTTTCTAGATCTTTTACTTTTAATGCTAGCGCTTTCTTCTATTTGACTAACTCTTGTTCTTTTTTTTACTTTTACTAGAAGTTATCTTGTAACTACTATAAATCATCTAGCTACTTTGTAAGTTACTTTATTTCACTTTACTAGTTCTCTTTTTACTTTTATAGCTCTTTAGCTTTATTCTTGAGTTTAGAATTTTCCTTTATATATCCTTTCAATTCTTGCTCTTTACTTTAGCTTTAGTCCTCCAACTCTTATAGCTTTTGCTTCAAAGATTCTATTTCTTCAGTTAGTTTCATATTCATTATTAGTTACTAAATGTCAGGCTCTTAGTTTTGCTAGCTAGGCTAGTAACGCTCTATTTGATGGGCTTAGTTTTTCGTTTCACTTTACTCCTAGATAAGCTATTCAAGTATTTTGCTATTATACTACTTAAGCTAGTTTAACTCTTAGACTAAGTCCTAGTTTTATTTTTACTGTTAAATAAGCTGAGAATATATCTTATCATACTCCCTTTTCATTCCTTAGTTTTCTTATTTAACTCTTTAATTTTCATTTTATAGCTGTAGGTTTATCTAATTTAGCTCGTTTAACTTTTGTTATAGCTCTAAGGCTTCATTACGCTTAGGTAAGATCTCATCATATTTCGACTTAAACTTCATTTTATCTTTTTCCATCATCTTAAATGTTTAAGTTATATCATCTGCTTACTTTTTTGCGGACTAAACTTCTTCTTCTAACTTTTTAATTTATCCCTTATAAGTCTCAATTTATACAGATTACTCCGTATTTTTAAAATCTAGCTACTTAATTTGGTTTTTTAAGTTTTCTATCTAAATTTAGTAAAATTCTATTTCTTTTTCATTAGCTCTATATGAAGGTTAGCTATACTGATTCTAAATATCAAATTAAGTTTAAAAGTTTTCGTAAATTGTCTGCTACTGTCCATGTAAAGGATCCTGATAAAACTAAGAGCCTTGATAAAAATCTTTAAAATCAAGCTTAATTTATTCCTTCTAGTTAGATAATTAGTGTATACTATTTTGATTCTTATGCTTACTCTAATATTCTTAGTCTGCTTATTTTTAGGCAAATGAAGTATCTAGAGATTTGTTAAGTGTCTAATAATTATAGGATTTAGGATAAGCTGCTTTTCTTTAATAGTCTGGTTTCTTATCAGATGTATAAATATCTACCTTATTAGTTTACTTATTTTGACTCTCATAGCTAACTTAATTGCTTTGCATTTTAAGGTTATTTCTTCCTTTCAAAAAAGACTTTTAAGACGTCTCTTAGTTCTAATATTTAAATTAATATCTTTGTTCAGTACCCTTATTATAATGAGCTAATGGGTCAGAAATTTCAGTAATTCTTTGACATTAAGGACACTTAAATTAAATATTGACTTAATCATAACTCTACAATCTATCCTTCTAAGCTAGAACTACTTCATTATAGCAAATCAAGCAAAACAAGTGATTACAATTAAGAGTCAACTTCTCATAAACGGAGAGAGAATTACACTTACTACATCTATTCAATTAAAGTGTAGAATTCTTCCCTTTCATTATTTTCTTATTAAATAATCTAATAAAATAAATGTTTAATAGACTGAAATTAATCCTATTTATAATCTTAATAAATAATCTAATTTACTATTAATTACAAAAGACTTTTAATTTAAAACTAAGCTATTTCTAAAAATAAACTTCTTTCTTAATAAATTCTTTATATAGTCTATTAATTAAATCTCTTACTATTCATGCATCATTTTTCATATTTAAGCTACTTACACTGTTATAACTAGCAATCTTAATGCTATATTAATCTAAAGCTTTTCAACTTACAAAAGTGGGTTAGCTCTTTTTGAACTTCCTTTGCTTATTTACTCTTAATTATTAATACCTATAGCTGGCTATAAAAAGTAGGGAACGTATTTAAAGAGTGCCATTCTTTAATTTATCAGTAGCTGGCTTAAAAAAATTGAAATTAAAGCAAAGTATCCTATAAAGCTAGTAACATAGTCACTTAATTATGATAGAATACTTAAATCCTTTTAATTTTCTAATTTGAAAATAAAAGAAACTTTCATGACTTACAAAAGCTAAAGCTTATAGTTATACAATTGATTCTTTAATAAAAGGAAGTGAAATAAAGAAAAAAATAATACTTAAGAGTCACCAATTTTCTATAAATAGCATAGTCAGATAAATATTCCTAGTAGCATGTATTAAATAATAATAACCGATTTAAAATAAAATAAAGGCTATAATTTATGCCTCTATTTAAGGAAGATAGCTAGAAGAGGATAAGTTTGATAGGATTTATATTGTAAAGATAGACATTAAGTTAATAATTTATAAGCAAAGCTTTTAAATCAAATATACTGATTAAAAGTTAGCTGGTTTAGTTGTAGTGAAGACTCTACTAAGAATATAGAGAAAATTAAGAGCAATTGCTTGAAAAGAAAAGCAGATCTCTTAGTTAATCCTATTCAAAGAGTTTGGAGTGAAAGAAATTTAATTTTCATCTATTTACCTGTATTTAGTTAGATCATCTCATTCTATTGATGAAATAGAAAAACGATCCTTATGATATCTTAACATATATCTATAAGTCAATTCTTAAGATTATCAGTCCTGAGTTTTGAATATCACAGATAATTTCTAATCTTAGGAAAGAAGTAACTAAACTAAGAAGCGACTTTAATTAATAACATAGAAATTAAATAAAGGCAAATTAACTCTTAAATACCATTTTAATATCAGCTCAAAGCTAGATATAATAATGCTATCCTTTCTAATAACTAGCTATTAAAATTTCTATTTTTGATTATCTTCAATAAATAAATTCTTTATACTCTCACTTCTAAGGACTTTGCAAGAACTATAAGATACTATTTAATATTTTTATTCAGTTAAGTGCATATGGGCTGTTTTGCAAGCTAATATAACTATTTAGAAATATCCCATTCAGAAAGACTTTCAATGAAGATTTGTTAGACCAATTCATATTATTTATACCCTTCTTTAAAAAATCTACTTAAGACCTTAAATCTCTAAATTAACTTTAATACGTATACTATCAAAAGCAATTCTCAACTCATTTAGTAACTTGAATATACTTTAAAATAGAATGCTAGGAGACTTTATTACTATAACATGAATTAGCAAAGCAATCTTAGTATGTGTATATAATCAAACTAAATGAATGCAAATATATCACTAAGCATATGCTAATAAGGCTGATAATATCTAAGATCGAATATGTCTTTTATAAAAGAACTAAGGAGGTTAATTAGAACCAGATTTTCCTGCTTAGAAGTATTTATTTTCTTAAATGCTAAATAGTTATCGAAGTGCTATTGTAATAAATAAGGCTATTCTCTTAAACCTTGAAGCAAAAGTAACTCTATCTGTTTAAAATTAGATAAAGCGAAAAATATTAAATCTCAGCTATAAAGAGATACTCATATTTTAAAAGTCCTTTGTAGAATTCCTAGACCAATCCTTACAAAATTAAAATATCCTACAGCTCTAATTATAATTTTCCTATCTAAATCTAAATGAAATAGAAGAGTGGACTATATGTGTTCACCAAAATATTACATAAAAGCAATGATGATTAAAGATTGTCTTAGCTGATAATATTTTAGAATATTAGATAAAGTAGTAAATGAAAGGAGTTTTAAAGACATGCAATAATTATTTAAAATTTAGTTATTGTTATACTATGATATTAGTTTGTTATATAAGCTGATATTAATAAAGAGTTACTTTGCCTCCTATTCTAAATCTTTATTTCGTATTGCCTTTTAAATCTTTTCCTTTGTTTCACTCTCTTCCTTTATTTTTCCTTCATTGTCCTCATATGGCTTTCTAAACATTTAGCAGATTCTTAGAAAAAGAAATAGTGAAACTAAGGTTGAAATATAAGTAAGTGCTATTTAATGAGATTTGTATACGTTTAATAAATGAATAACTAGGGAAAGCATAAGAAGATAGCTTAAGTAAAATGAGTAATCAGGCTATGAATAAGTTATGGTTATTTGAATTAAATAAATGCTTTACTTTATATTTAAGGGTTCTAGAACCCTTTATAAGATCAAGTTTAATTTAAAATAATAAATTAAAAATATGAAGGAAGATCGTAAGAACGTTCTTTAAGGAATGCCTACCTTACTTCAAGGTCTATCGCTACAATTTGAAAAAGACTGGCCTAGGGTTTTAAACCTTCCTAATCCGTTTTCTTAAACAAAAGGTAGCAAAGTATCTCAGCCTGAAAAAGCTAGGAAGTATATGCAAATTACAGACTGTCAGCATTATTTTCGAAAGCATTATGCTAAAAATTTGTGTAAAAACTGCTATATAAAACTTGGGAAAGGAAGACCTGCTTATAAATGCGAGCACACTGACAGAGCGCATTATGCGATGGGAATTTGCTAGTTGTGCTACCTAAAACTATACAACATGAAAAAGAGTAAAAAGAGGTCAACTCAAGACTATTGAGAGTGAATCAAAATGGAATTGTGATTTATTCATTCTTTTTTTAAATTTGTCCTAGTTATAATCTCTTAATTAGATATTTTACTAGTTTTAAAGTATATCAAAGCTATAAATAACATTTCTATATTAAATAAAAAGCATAGAATGTATAAAGTCTTCCTAACTTATAATAAAGGAAAAATACTCAAAATATAACTCATCTTATCTAGTTCAAACCTGCATGAAATCTTAGAATTATACAAGATTCATCTAAATACAACATCAAAACTAACTGAGGAAACTATAAATAAAAAACTCGGTTGAGAGTCTAAAATTCTTTCCTTAAAGGCTACGCCAAAAAATACGCGATAATCGAAGGATCTGTAATATCATACGTATATAAGAATAGGTTAGAAATGACTAAAAGGCGAATAAAGGGATATAATTAAACAAATGTATAAATATAATAATAAATTAGCATCTCTAGCCTAATCCTTGATCTAACTATTTAGCTATAATTTATTTAGGTAAAATGTTATTAATTAACTTCTGTTCTATGTGATGGGCTAAAATGAATCAAATAATAGAAGCTTAAATAACATTTTAATGATAACTATAAACCTAAAAATGATAAAAAGGTATAAATAAGAGAAGTTGGTAATAAAAGCCTAACATTAAGGATATTAAAAAATGTATTTGGCTTTAGATAATTATTTATCTAACATCTATTCGAATTCACATTCATAAAGCATTAGTTGTTAAGTGAGGTATCTTAAACAAAAGCAGTGACTTTTGTTATTGTCCATAATTAGTGAAGAAGCTAAATAAAAAATTAAGTGAGGGTTATTAATTAAAGTTCAATGCATCTAAATAATTATTTTCCTGTCTTACACAAGTTATTAGAGGCTAAACAATAAATCAACTAATTTAGATATAATAGCCTTTTATTATTTCCTTTAAAGCATATACAATTTACATATTAAGTATATCTAATAAATTATTATAATTACCTACTTTATATTTAAAGCTGCTTTTGGATTTTCAGATCTTAAATAGAAAATTTCATATTATTTATTTAATTTTACTGGAGCTAGAACTTTAAGAGAGTCAATCTAGAAGGTTAGCTAGTTTAAATTTTATTATGAAGAGCAAAAATTTCCTGTAGGTTGTACGAATCCTGAAATAAATTAAAACTAAAATCTTAATTTTTTCTATGAAAATGCTTAACAATTAATAAGAAAATATAGACCATTTAGAAGATTTTTAACTACATACCTATATTTTTTTAAAGTATGTAGAGCTCCTTTTAAATAATTTGCTAAAGAGAAATTGAATATATTTAAAAGCAAATATCATAGCTTCCCAAAATATAATAAATCTTTCAAAATTTTAAGTGTTTTTTTAAAAATTGATTAAGCACTAATATTCTGAGTAATATTTTGAATTGCCTTTTCTTTTAAGATCTTGTACTTTTTGTTTAATTTGAATAAAAATATTCCTTGGATTTAAAAGTTTCAATGCTTTCGTCAAAAGATCTAATAAGCAATATTTATAAAACTTTTTCAATATAGTAACTACCAAGCGCTCTATGAAGATAGTTATTAAGATAGTAGTTTGCAAATTATTTATTAAAATAGTCATTTTTTTGCTTTAGATAGAAGCTTTTTCAATCTCTATTTGTTTATTTCAGCATATATTAAATAGCTAGGATATTAACTATTTTCTTCTAGAATTATATTTGCTATTCAAATATTCTATTTATAATAATGGTGATTTAATCAAAAGAAGCTTTAATTCAAATAGCTATAATCCTAAAATTCTCATTTATTGAAATTAAAAATTTTAATAAATTAGCTTTTTGGTTATATTTATAATCATAGCATCTTCTTATGTTAAGAGATGCTTTTTTTTAATTTATTGTCTTTGCTTGCTCAGAAAGAATTTGGTTTTATATATTTTCATTCTAGAATCTGATATCTAGCTAATAGGAGTAACTAGATTAAAGAAAGGTTAGTTAAAGAGTGATGATTGAAGGAAACAAAGAGGACTAATGTAGTAAGCAGATTCTTAACATTTGTTCCTTTCTATATTTTTAGCCTTTTCTCTTTGGGAATCTAAAGAGAATAACTTACTAGTTTGAAGGAGATTTGTACAATCATTCAATAGTCTAAAAATAAAAAATAGGCTAAGCTCTTCAAATATAATAGAACATTAGATGTGCTAAAAATAATATTGGCTTTGCAAATAATAGAACTAAAAGCTAAGCTTTAAGCTTCTTCTTTTATTTCAAACTGAAATCACCTGAAATTGACATCATAAAGAATTGAATTTATAAATTGAATAAGTTTTAAGAGATAGAAGTACCTTTTGCATATTCTTCTTTAATCTAAGGAAACCTTAAATAGTATATAGATGCTTTAACTGGGAATTTAGAAATAATTATGCTTAATACTTAAAAAGGGATATTTATCAAAAATCCTTTAATAACTAAATTATTCATTTGACTAAAATACAGTCAACTCTACACATTTTAAAGGATCAGAGTAAACATTAAAGCAAGTAGCTTACTTTCTTATTATAAGTAAGTCAGAAAATAGAGTAACATTAGTTTTCAATATTTCCATTAGTTAGACTAAATATCTACCAACATACTAAAGAAAATAGCCTAATTCTCTATTTATTTAGTCCATATTTAGTTAAACCATTTATGGAGTGTTCTACTTATGATTATCTTAAGTTAATAATTATAATCTTCATTAAGATAGAAATTTGCTTTATCACCTTTACTATTTATGTATATAATCAAAAATCCTTTTTTTCCTTAGTTATAAACTTTGTCTTTTTTAATTTTCCCTTTGTCATAAAATAAAGCTTAGTCAGCTATTTAGACATAATGTGTTCAATTGTTTTAGTGCTAGCGAACAAAAATTTTTCGAAAGAGCTTTAAGATTACGAAAATATATCTAAAATGCTTAAAAATTAAGTTTCAAACTTAAATTGTAAAATTAAAGACTTGAGTCTTGTTACTCACTTATAATGTTTTAATATAGTCATCAAAATTACCTTTTCTTTCATATACTTTAAATGAAAATAAATTTATTTCATAAAAATATACAGACAGCGGGGATCGAACCCACGACCTACTGCGTGTAAAGCAGTCGTCATAGCCACTAGACCATGTCTGCCTTAATATTTAATATAGTTAATCAATTATATAGTATAAGTTTGCTAATGAGATTAATAGTATAAAATGAAGGAGCTTATTAATAGAAAAAACTTGATCAAAAGCTTGACTAGATAAAGAAAATGAACTAAGCAAGAATTTTTCAAAATACTAGAGTAATGCGAAAGCATTTGCTCTCAATTCCTTAGATTTAGTATATATATTTTAAGATTGAACTAGTTACTTTACACTATCCTAGATATTAAAAAAAATAACTTAGGTTATTTGCAGAGAACTTTAGTTCGCTAAAATAAATAAAAATTGAGAGTAGATTAAAGTTATTTAATTGCATCTACTATTGAGAATGAAATCTTTAAAAGAAAAATATAATAAATGAGCATCTCAAAAGGAAGATTTTGGCTAGGATAACAATATATTCCTGTTTTTAGTTCTAACTAATTATATTAGAGTATGCAACTAATTTCCTCAGCTATTAGCAACTAAGATACGCTTAAATTCTTTAGTTTTTAAGTTTTAATTTTTTTAGTAAAAAGTAAAATTCTATACATCCTTAAGAAAAAAATATCAGAGAGAGTAACAAGCAAATCCAATTTAATCTCTTTTAATCTATAAAATGAAAAAAAATTATTTTGCTGATAAAATTGAAATACTTACTAATGAGGATTATGAACTTAGCTCAATTTTTTAGTTTTTTATTTAATTTTTACATTTACATTTGCAAAAAATCTTGGATTTATTTTTAATTATTAAGGTCTTTAAATGAAATCCTTTATGTCTTTCTTAAAAATAATTTTGGATTAATTTCTTTGTATCTTTTAAACTTCAGTCTTATATAATTTGATTAAGACTTTCTAGTTAATTTTTTGATCCTACTAAAGTTAGATTTACCATTTAATTTCAGTTTTGATGACAATACCTACTAACAAGTGTGTCAATAAATTAAGATTTTTTGAAATTAATAATTTTCCTCTCTTTATAGAAAGTTTCTTAGCTAGTTGAACGAAATATCCTATAACTATATAGAAGAGCAGGCTCTATAATTGTAATTTGAAGTTACTAGACTCTTTAATTAATAAACGTATTTAAGTTACCAGCCTTTAAGAAGGCTCCAGTTACACTTGGATAATTTTATTTTATTTAGCAAATGAAATATTTATTTTATTCCTCCTTAGCTTAGTAAAAATATCTTATTACGAAAGATAGAGTGATCTAGCATAAATTAAGACTGCTTAATTTTTTGGCTTTAGTTTAAAGAAAGAAATTTAGATAAATCTTAAATAAATCGAAGATAAAAAAGAGTAAATGACTCTTAAATAAATCTGAAGCTGCTGATCTAATTTAAAATTTATAATATAAACCAATTAACTATCAAATAAAGGGAAATTAAGCAGCAGTAGTCTAGTAGATCTTGCTTTATAAAAATGATTGTAGATATTAGCTAAAATATAGTGCAACTTAAAATTTCACATAGAGTCTTTTAATAATAAATTAGATAAAAGTGCTATTGGAAAAATTGAAATTTTGCATTAATATAGCTTCGGATTTTAAATCTAGAAGCTTAATATTTATTTTTTTAATTCCTAGACTAAAAATAATTGGAATATAGGAATAATAGAAGTATTAGCCAGTCTATAAAGGATTTACTCGGTCAGATTTTTTAATAACTAAGTTAGATTGTATAATAGTTAACTCTACATGATTTAGTATATATTGAATTAAGGAAATTAAATGAATGTATATTTAATCAATAATTATCTTACTGAAGTAGGGTATATTAAAAAGAACTAATATGGCTTTGTAAATTTAATAGAGTACCATCGTTATTAAACTTAAGGTAGTTTAAATAAAATATTAAAATATACAGACAGCGGGGATCGAACCCGCGACCTACTGCGTGTGAAGCAGTCGTCATAGCCACTAGACCATGTCTGCACATATATTTATACTTAAAGATATCTTTAAAATAAACTAAAGCATAATTAGGAGTATTTTAAATGAAGACCTGATAATAAATTTTCAATAATAAACATTTATTTTACATAAAAGCTTTAATCAAATTGCTAATAAATGAATAAATATTAGAACTGTATATTATAAAATTAACTAGCAACAACAGCTCATCAAAATATAAAGCTAAATATCAGAAGGATTCTAGCAAATAAAAGAATGATAATGAAAGCTCAATTATGTAAATGAATATATTAAAAAATAATTCTCAATAAGGACTTAAGTGATTGATATATAATAATTATATTATTCTTGTATTTTTTAATTTTTTAAATAAAATCTAATAATATTATAAAAAGCTTTATTCAATTTAACTATATTCTAACACTTGAAACTGAAATAAATTTTTTATTAAGACATAAGTATAGCATTTTACTTATAAATCCTTTAAATATTTACAATTGCAATTATATTTAGTTAAATTGAAAATATAACTATCATTCTCTTCTTATACTGGAGAGAAATCAGTTTTTATCTATTCTTTAGATGTTTAGTAAGGAAAGATAAAGCTTAGAATTATAATGGATTTAAATGAATTCCATATAAATAAATAATACATGAGATTAGTGAGGCGTATAGCATCTCAATGACGTCCAGCTCTTTAATAAAGATTTTTAAGGTTGAATTTTTTTCTGAAGTCTTCCACTATGCTAGCATTCCTTTATTTTAGAATTTAAGGACTATCAATTCAACTATTAATTTAATAAGAGCTAAAGAAACTAAAATGGCTTAACCCTATAACTGAAACCAAAGTTAAAGCTCCATGATACCTTAGAAGCAACTATAAAATAATGGAATGCAAGTTTTATAGAGTGGAAAGTATAATTCTTAATATCAAATTGGAGCTTAAAATTAGGCATAACAGTACTAGTAAGGATAATAAATTAGCAAATCTAATTTCTAGCCTTCAATCTTTTAAAATTAGTATGGATAGTAAAACAACGGTACTTAAAAGTATGCTTATGTCTCTTAGACGACATAGCCTAAATATTCAAATAATTAATAAAGCAGCAATTAAAGTAAACCTGGATACCAACCTTACTCTTAATAAAGTCCTGGAATCTATGGTAACTAAAGCATTTAAACTTAATATTAGCCTAAACAATTTTAGAATTCAGTATCAAATAATAGAGCAAATTAATAACTAAACAGCCTTAACACAAATCAATAAAGCTGATAAAGATAATAAAATCCTTCATACTAAGCAGGCCTAAAAAATATCAACAGGTTCTTAGTATTATCTATAAAATGCGAAAGGATATTAGTAACAGTAGCAGTAAAGCTAGTTAGCTATCTAAATAGCTAATGTTCAAAAGAGCTTGAAATATAATACTCAATATAAGAATTCATAGGAGCTTAGTTAATTATGTAACTAGTATCATGATAACATACCTTTGTTTTTAGCAACGATTAAGACTTTTTTCAACTTATAGCAGTGATAGGATGTGATCATTCGAAGTGATCATATCTATAATAGATGGAAAATGTAAATTCAAAGCTTAATCCATAGAGTCAAAAGCAGCTTTTGTAAATAGTATTTTTAAAATATCTAGCAGAGTTATAGAGCTCCTAAGGGTAACTGAAAATGGATACCTTATAAATTTTCAAAGGATATTGCTAATAGCTACTTCACTCAAAATATAGACATTTCCTAGCTTCTATATATATCACACTCAATTAAAGCAATTGCTAACCTTGAATACATATAAGTAGACCTAAAGTTTAACTTATTATAATCAGCAGTTCCAGCAATAGGCACCATCAAAGTAAAGTTAATAAGGTAACTTAAATAGATGAAACATTCTTTAAATAACAAACAAAAATATCTTACATTTTGTATTTGTTCCAGAACAAGCAGCTTAAACAAAGCTAAGCTAGAAATAGAATTTTAATAACATCTAGAAAGTGGATAAAAGCTTCAACTCTTAAATCGATGGAGTTTACTAATGGCAGAATGATAAAGGACAGTATGAAAGCTACGATAATGAAACCAACGCAATAATCTACCTAGCTAAAAATTTATAAATATAGTAATTTTATGTTAAGATAGAAGGAAACTAGTATCTTATTGATATCGTGCAACATCAGTAAACGAATGTTTAGTCTGATCTAAAAAGAAAAATTAACTGAACTCCTTCTTTTGGAAAAAGTAATATCAAATGGTAGTGATAAGACTAAAATAGTTGGAAAGACTATGTATCTTATTAGTAGGATCAAATAAACAATGCTTATGAGAAAGGTATAAAATAATTTAGCTTGAGAGTCAACAACTAAACCTACTAATTAGATTTTTTGTAAATGCTGCAAATAAATTCTTACACTCTTAATACGAGAAAAATTAGAAAAGAAGGAGGAGAAAAACCAACTGGGTACATTGTATATGGAGATTACTCATCAATTTGTGGCTTAATCTGAGGAGAGAAAAAATCTTAAGTTTCAATGTCTTTTATAGTTTTTTGGATATTGATATATTCATTAATCAGTCAACGGATACTTTTTTGCTTTATGCTCTTTAAATTATATTTACCACTAACTAAAATTATCTAAATCTTAACTTTTCTTTTAGTTCTAAAGTTAAATATGACATTAAACCAATAAAAGGATTAGAATTTAAATAAGAGGGAAAAAGGACTTTTTTGAAGAAAGTAGACTGTACTTTTGATAGAAGTTTCCATCAAAAAGTTTTACTTATCATCTTAAAGCTAGAATGATGTTCTTTAAGTCCTTTTATTTATCTGCCGGAGTTAAATCTAAAAGAATTTTGATTTTATTATCTTGAATATCTTCGATTCATACCTCACAATGAGATCTCAATCTATTATGTCTGTAAAACAGATAGCAATGAAAAAATAAAAAGACTTACAGCTTTTTCTAGCTTCCCTCTATAAGCAGCCTAAATATAAATAGAGTTGCTTCTAATTAAAAGCAATCAAAATATCTCTTACTTATTTATATTTATCTATGTATACATACTAAAGCATTCTATAAAGGTATTACCTACCTTAGTTATCACTTCAACAACAGATAAGCTTTAATTTATATAGCTTTCCTAATATTTTTTCAGTTAAGCTAACGAAATATAAAACTAGCAAATCAGAAGGTTTATTTTAAAGGCTTATGGATATAGCTTACATAAGCTTGAAGAGATTGTATAGATCTAAACTAATTTAGTTATCTATCCTTTAAATTAAATGAGGCATCAGAGATAGGAGGAATTAATAAAGAGTAGTAGAGAAGTTATTTACAAGGGATACAACAGCTTCTTAAATAAACTGAATTTCCTTTTATTAATCTTATTAATTAAATAAAAGCTACTAGTGGCTTGCATAACTAAGCTACTTTAAATTAAATCAAGAACCTCAGAGAAAAATAGGAAAACTTTATATGGAACAAATAAAATGCCAAAGCAAGGAATTAAGATTAACAAATCATCTTATTTAAAATTACTCTTTTAGTTATAAAATAAAATCTTCATATTCACAGTTAAAAAAGAACTAAATAATAGAAAAAAATTATAAGAGAAAGCTAATTTACTTTTAGGAAGATAATTAACTTAGCTTTGTAAAAAGAAGCATGCTTTAAGACATATAAGCAAATTGTTTAACATCAATTATTGAAGATAAATATTCTGAGAAGGTTAGAAAGATTTAAGAGTTAAATAAATCAAAAAGGGAGATTTTATTTTAGAATAATTAGAGAAATATTCTCTTATGATATGTAAAAGGAATCATAAGTTTGTTTTCTTAAATATTCAAAGGAAATTTTTGAAGCAAATCTTTAAATTTTAGAATTCTAAAAAAAAATTTAAATTTTGATAAAAATAAAGTTAACTGATATTTAAATAAATATATTAAATATATACTAATAGAAAAGCTTTTAAAAAATATTATATCTAATAAAATGGTAAAAATTGATTACAAATTAGAAGGATATTGAATCTGCTTAAGGTTTCAAAAATTAATACTTTTAAAACTTAGTGAAAATATTCAAAAACTTCAATAGTTAAATCATTTTTATTATTGTTCTAATTTTGTTATTTAATTTTATAATTCCTCTTAGGATTCTTAGCTGCTTTCTTTCACCTTTTATAACTCATTTTTTATTTACTCTTTCTCTTCTTCTAACTAAGTAACTTTAGCTTAACTCTCTTCTATGATTTATTATAAGGAACTTTAAGCATTTTTATACTCCTTTATTTTATCTTCCATCTGAAGTTCAGAAAATTTTAATATTTCCTTATTAATCTTTTAATTTTTTAATTTCTTCGTTTAGCTTCTCAATGCTAGCTTTTAATTCCTATTTCTCTTCTTATTATAACTAATTCTAACTCTCTAACTCTTTAATTTCTTTCTCTTAGTTTTTATTATCACTTGGTATGGACTAATTATAATCTACTTCGTTTTTTTGTTCTTTTAGTTGCTTATTTTCCTTTATTAAGCTAGCATTTTAAGATTCTAATTTGTTTTACTTATTTATTGATGCCCTTTTTTTCATTTTCTAATTTAGTAATTTGAGACTTGTAGTTATGAACTTATTTGCTATTTTCTTCTATTAAGTTTGTGTTTTTTAGCTTTTTATCTTTGAATTTTATTTTAAATCTCCGTAATTTAATTTTTTAGTTCTTAGTTTCTTTATTCCAGTTCTTGTACTTAATCTTTAAATTTTTATACTTTTTTCTTTTGATCTTCATTCTCATTTTTTTAGGTTTTATTGCTACTATCAAGTTCATTTATCTTTCTGTCTTTTGCTTTCATTTCCTTTTTTAGACTTTTAATTTATTCTGCTTAAATTTATAGTTTACTTTTATATTCTTCTATTTGACCATTTAAATCTTCATTTTGCTAGGAAATATCTTCAATTTAGTTCTAAATACTAGTATTGCTTTCTTATGCAGTTTTAAGTTAAGCTTACAAATCCTCGTTACTTTTTTACTAGCTCTTTACTTATTTTTTTGCATTATTAAGTTATTCTTTTAGTAAGTTTGCTGATTCCTATGATTCTTTTAAATTTCTTTCTAATTAGGACTTTTGCTATGTTATCTGCGGAATTAAGCTTTCTTATTTTTGTAATTGAACATTAAGATTTTGAATGTCTTATTCATACTGAGATATTATATCTTACTACTCATTCTTTTCATTTTTCAATTATTTAATTTCTTCACTTAAAGATTCCAGATTTTCTTAGAGTTTGCTTAATTGATCCTCTTTCTGCTTTTAAATTTATAGTGATTTCTATTTTCAATCTTTCTTTTTATTTTTTGCCTTTTATAATTATTTCTCCAGTTGCACATTTTCTATTTGCTTTTTCTAGCTTTACTCGTTTATTTTCTTTCTTTCTAATTTTAGCGTTTCTTTCATTTTATTTTCTAGTTAAGTTTTTTAATCTTATAGCTGGCCTTAAAACTATTATTCTTAGTCTATTAATTCTTATTTAACTCTTTATGCTTCATTCTGGATTTCATCCATTTCATTTTTAAGATTGCTTCTTTCTTCATCTATCTTTGAATTTTCCTTCTATAGATTCTTTATTTATGCTTCTTATTTTTCCTTCTCTTATTTGATTTTACTTTTAAGCTACTCAAACTTCTTCTTCCAGTCAGCTTTTTCATATTCTGCTTCTTAAATTTTTTGATTAAGTTCTTAGTTTTCATTCTAGATCTTTTATTACTAAGTTTTCTAGATCTTTTACTTTTAATGCTAGCGCTTTCTTCTATTTGACTAACTCTTGTTCTTTTTTTTACTTTTACTAGAAGTTATCTTGTAACTACTATAAATCATCTAGCTACTTTGTAAGTTACTTTATTTCACTTTACTAGTTCTCTTTTTACTTTTATTGCTCTTTAGCTTTATTCTTGAGTTTAGAATTTTCCTTTATATATCCTTTCAATTCTTGCTCTTTACTTTAGCTTTAGTCCTCCAACTCTTATAGCTTTTGCTTCAAAGATTCTATTTATTCAGTTAGTTTCATATTCATTATTAGTTACTAATTGTCAGGCTCTTAGTTTTGCTAGCTAGGCTAGTAACGCTCTATTTGATGGGCTTAGTTTTTCGTTTCACTTTACTCCTAGATAAGCTATTCAGTATTTTGCTATTATACTACTTAAGCTGGTTTAACTCTTAGACTAAGTCCTAGTTTTATTTTTACTATTAAATAAGCTGAGAATATATCTTATCATACTCCCTTTTCATTCCTTAGTTTTCTTATTTAACTCTTTAACTTTCATTTTATAGCTGTAGGTTTATCTAATCTAGCTCGTTTAACTTTTGTTATAGCTCTAAGGCTTCATTACGCTTAGGTAAGATCTCATCATATTTCGACTTAAACTTCATTTTATCTTTTCCATCATCTTAAATGTTTAAGTTGTATCATCTGCTTACTTTTTTGCGGACTAAACTTCTTCTTCTAACTTTTTAATTTATCCCTTATAAGTCTCAATTTATACAGATTACTCCGTATTTTTAAAATCTAGCTACTTAATTTGGTTTTTTAAGTTTTCTATCTAAATTTAGTAAAATTCTATTTCTTTTTCATTAGCTCTATATGAAGGTTAGCTATACTGATTCTAAATATCAAATTAAGTTTAAAAGTTTTCGTAAATTGTCTGCTACTGTCCATGTAAAGGATCCTGATAAAACTAAGAGCCTTGATAAAAATCTTTAAAATCAAGCTTAATTTATTCCTTCTAGTTAGATAATTAGTGTATACTATTTTGATTCTTATGCTTACTCTAATATTCTTAGTCTGCTTATTTTTAGGCAAATGAAGTATCTAGAGATTTGTTAAGTGTCTAATAATTATAGGATTTAGGATAAGCTGCTTTTCTTAATAGTCTGGTTTCTTATCAGATGTATAAATATCTACCTTATTAGTTTACTTATTTTGACTCTCATAGCTAACTTAATTGCTTTGCATTTTAAGGTTATTTCTTCCTTTCAAAAAAGACTTTTTAAGACGTCTCTTAGTTCTAATATTTAAATTAATATCTTTGTTCAGTACCCTTATTATAATGAGCTAATGGGTCAGAAATTTCAGTAATTCTTTGACATTAAGGACACTTAAATTAAATATTGACTTAATCATAACTCTACAATCTATCCTTCTAAGCTAGAACTACTTCATTATAGCAAATCAAGCAAAACAAGTGATTACAATTAAGAGTCAACTTCTCATAAACGGAGAGAGAATTACACTTACTACATCTATTCAATTAAAGTGTAGAATTCTTCCCTTTCATTATTTTCTTATTAAATAATCTAATAAAATAAATGTTTAATAGACTGAAATTAATCCTATTTATAATCTTAATAAATAATCTAATTTACTATTAATTACAAAAGACTTTTAATTTAAAACTAAGCTATTTCTAAAAATAAACTTCTTTCTTAATAAATTCTTTATATAGTCTATTAATTAAATCTCTTACTATTCATGCATCATTTTTCATATTTAAGCTACTTACACTGTTATAACTAGCAATCTTAATGCTATATTAATCTAAAGCTTTTCAACTTACAAAAGTGGGTTAGCTCTTTTTGAACTTCCTTTGCTTATTTACTCTTAATTATTAATACCTATAGCTGGCTATAAAAAGTAGGGGAACGTATTTAAAGAGTTGCCATTCTTTAATTTATCAGTAGCTGGCTTAAAAAAATTGAAATTAAAGCAAAGTATCCTATAAAGCTAGTAACATAGTCACTTAATTATGATAGAATACTTAAATCCTTTTAATTTTCTAATTTGAAAATAAAAGAAACTTTCATGACTTACAAAAGCTAAAGCTTATAGTTATACAATTGATTCTTTAATAAAAGGAAGTGAAATAAAGAAAAAAATAATACTTAAGAGTCACCAATTTTCTATAAATAGCATAGTCAGATAAATATTCCTAGTAGCATGTATTAAATAATAATAACCAATTTAAAATAAAATAAAGGCTATAATTTATGCCTCTATTTAAGGAAGATAGCTAGAAGAGGATAAGTTTGATAGGATTTATATTGTAAAGATAGACATTAAGTTAATAATTTATAAGCAAAGCTTTTAAATCAAATATACTGATTAAAAGTTAGCTGGTTTAGTTGTAGTGAAGACTCTACTAAGAATATAGAGAAAATTAAGAGCAATTGCTTGAAAAGAAAAGCAGATCTCTTAGTTAATCCTATTCAAAGAATTTGGAGTGAAAGAAATTTAATTTTCATCTATTTACCTGTATTTAGTTAGATCATCTCATTCTATTGATGAAATAGAAAAACGATCCTTATGATATCTTAACATATATCTATAAGTCAATTCTTAAGATTATCAGTCCTGAGTTTTGAATATCACAGATAATTTCTAATCTTAGGAAAGAAGTAACTAAACTAAGAAGCGACTTTAATTAATAACATAGAAATTAAATAAAGGCAAATTAACTCTTAAATACCATTTTAATATCAGCTCAAAGCTAGATATAATAATGCTATCCTTTCTAATAACTAGCTATTAAAATTTCTATTTTTGATTATCTTCAATAAATAAATTCTTTATACTCTCACTTCTAAGGACTTTGCAAGAACTATAAGATACTATTTAATATTTTTTATTCAGTTAAGTGGCATATGGGCTGTTTTGCAAGCTAATATAACTATTTAGAAATATCCCATTCAGAAAGACTTTCAATGAAGATTTGTTAGACCAATTCATATTATTTATACCCCTCTTTAAAAAATCTACTTAAGACCTTAAATCTCTAAATTAACTTTAATACGTATACTATCAAAAGCAATTCTCAACTCATTTAGTAACTTGAATATACTTTAAAATAGAATGCTAGGAGACTTTATTACTATAACATGAATTAGCAAAGCAATCTTAGTATGTGTATATAATCAAACTAAATGAATGCAAATATATCACTAAGCATATGCTAATAAGGCTGATAATATCTAAGATCGAATATGTCTTTTATAAAAGAACTAAGGAGGTTAATTAGAACCAGATTTTCCTGCTTAGAAGTATTTATTTTTCTTAAATGCTAAATAGTTTATCGAAGTGCTATTGTAATAAATAAGGCTATTCTCTTAAACCTTGAAGCAAAAGTAACTCTATCTGTTTAAAATTAGATAAAGCGAAAAATATTAAATCTCAGCTATAAAGAGATACTCATATTTTAAAAGTCCTTTGTAGAATTCCTAGACCAATCCTTACAAAAATTAAAATATCCTACAGCTCTAATTATAATTTTCCTATCTAAATCTAAATGAAATAGAAGAGTGGACTATATGTGTTCACCAAAATATTACATAAAAGCAATGATGATTAAAGATTGTCTTAGCTGATAATATTTTAGAATATTAGATAAAGTAGTAAATGAAAGGGAGTTTTAAAGACATGCAATAATTATTTAAAATTTAGTTATTGGTTATACTATGATATTAGTTTGTTATATAAGCTGATATTAATAAAGAGTTACTTTGCCTCCTATTCTAAATCTTTATTTCGTATTGCCTTTTAAATCTTTCCTTTGTTTCACTCTCTTCCTTTATTTTTCCTTCATTGTCCTCATATGGCTTTCTAAACATTTAGCAGATTCTTAGAAAAAGAAATAGTGAAACTAAGGTTGAAATATAAGTAAGTGCTATTTAATGAGATTTGTATACGTTTAATAAATGAATAACTAGGGAAAGCATAAGAAGATAGCTTAAGTAAAATGAGTAATCAGGCTATGAATAAGTTATGGTTATTTGAATTAAATAAATGCTTTACTTTATATTTAAGGGTTCTAGAACCCTTTATAAGGATCAAGTTTAATTTAAAATAATAAATTAAAAATATGAAGGAAGATCGTAAGAACGTTCTTTAAGGAATGCCTACCTTACTTCAAGGTCTATCGCTACAATTTGAAAAAGACTGGCCTAGGGTTTTTAAACCTTCCTAATCCGTTTTCTTAAACAAAAGGTATCAAAGTATCTCAGCCTGAAAAAGCTAGGAAGTATATGCAAAATTACAGACTGTCAGCATTAATTTTCGAAAGCATTATGCTAAAAATTTGTGTAAAAACTGCTATATAAAACTTGGGAAAGGAAGACCTGCTTATAAATGCGAGCACACTGACAGAGCGCATTATGCGATGGGAATTTGCTAGTTGTGCTACCTAAAACTATACAACATGAAAAAGAGTAAAAAGAGGTCAACTCAAGACTATTGAGAGTGAATCAAAATGGAATTGTGATTTATTCATTCTTTTTTTAAATTTGTCCTAGTTATAATCTCTTAATTAGATATTTTACTAGTTTTAAAAGTATATCAAAGCTATAAATAACATTTCTATATTAAATAAAAAGCATAGAATGTATAAAGTCTTCCTAACTTATAATAAAGGAAAAATACTCAAAATATAACTCATCTTATCTAGTTCAAACCTGCATGAAATCTTAGAATTATACAAGATTCATCTAAATACAACATCAAAACTAACTGAGGAAACTATAAATAAAAACTCGGTTGAGAGTCTAAAATTCTTTCCTTAAAGGCTACGCCAAAAAATACGCGATAATCGAAGGATCTGTAATATCATACGTATATAAGAATAGGTTAGAAATGACTAAAAGGCGAATAAAGGGATATAATTAAACAAATGTATAAATATAATAATAAATTAGCATCTCTAGCCTAATCCTTGATCTAACTATTTAGCTATAATTTATTTAGGTAAAATGTTATTAATTAACTTCTGTTCTATGTGATGGCTAAAATGAATCAAATAATAGAAGCTTAAAATAACATTTTAATGATAACTATAAACCTAAAAATGATAAAAAGGTATAAATAAGAGAAGTTGGTAATAAAAGCCTAACATTAAGGATATTAAAAAATGTATTTGGCTTTAGATAATTATTTATCTAACATTCTATTCGAATTCACATTCATAAAGCATTAGTTGTTAAGTGAGGTATCTTAAACAAAAGCAGTGACTTTTGTTATTGTCCATAATTAGTGAAGAAGCTAAATAAAAAATTAAGTGAGGGTTATTAATTAAAGTTCAATGCATCTAAATAATTATTTTCCTGTCTTACACAAGTTATTAGAGGCTAAACAATAAATCAACTAATTTAGATATAATAGCCTTTTATTATTTCCTTTAAAGCATATACAATTTACATATTAAGTATCCCTATTCTAAATAAATTATTATAATTACCTACTTTATATTTAAAGCTGCTTTTGGATTTTCAGATCTTAAATAGAAAATTTCATATTATTTATTTAATTTTACTGGAGCTAGAACTTTAAGAGAGTCAATCTAGAAGGTTAGCTAGTTAAATTTTATTATGAAGAGCAAAAATTTCCTGTAGGTTGTACGAATCCTGAAATAAATTAAAACTAAAATCTTAATTTTTTCTATGAAAATGCTTAACAATTAATAAGAAAATATAGACCATTTAGAAGATTTTTAACTACATACCTATATTTTTTAAAGTATGTAGAGCTCCTTTTAAATAATTTGCTAAAGAGAAATTGAATATATTTAAAAGCAAATATCATAGCTTCCCAAAATATAATAAATCTTTCAAAATTTTAAGTGTTTTTTTTAAAAATTGATTTAAGCACTAATATTCTGAGTAATATTTTTGAATTGCCTTTTCTTTTAAGATCTTGTACTTTTTGTTTAATTTGAATAAAAATATTCCTTGGATTTAAAAGTTTCAATGCTTTCGTCAAAAGATCTAATAAGCAATATTTTATAAAACTTTTTCAATATAGTAACTACCAAGCGCTCTATGAAGATAGTTATTAAGATAGTAGTTTGCAAATTATTTATTAAAATAGTCATTTTTTGCTTTAGATAGAAGCTTTTTCAATCTCTATTTGTTTATTTCAGCATATATTAAATAGCTAGGATATTAACTATTTTCTTCTAGAATTATATTTGCTATTCAAATATTCTATTTATAATAATGGTGATTTAATCAAAAGAAGCTTTAATTCCAAATAGCTATAATCCTAAAATTCTCATTTATTGAAATTAAAAATTTTAATAAATTAGCTTTTTGGTTATATTTATAATCATAGCATCTTCTTATGTTAAGAGATGCTTTTTTTTAATTTATTGTCTTTGCTTGCTCAGAAAGAATTTGGTTTTATATATTTTCATTCTAGAATCTGATATCTAGCTAATAGGAGTAACTAGATTAAAGAAAGGTTAGTTAAAGAGTGATGATTGAAGGAAACAAAGAGGACTAATGTAGTAAGCAGATTCTTAACATTTGTTCCTTTCTATATTTTTAGCCTTTTCTCTTTGGGAATCTAAAGAGAATAACTTACTAGTTTGAAGGAGATTTGTACAATCATTCAATAGTCTAAAAATAAAAAATAGGCTAAGCTCTTCAAATATAATAGAACATTAGATGTGCTAAAAATAATATTGGCTTTGCAAATAATAGAACTAAAAGCTAAGCTTTAAGCTTCTTCTTTTATTTCAAACTGAAATCACCTGAAATTGACATCATAAAGAATTGAATTTATAAATTGAATAAGTTTTAAGAGATAGAAGTACCTTTTGCATATTCTTCTTTAATCTAAGGAAACCTTAAATAGTATATAGATGCTTTAACTGGGAATTTAGAAATAATTATGCTTAATACTTAAAAAGGGATATTTATTCAAAAATCCTTTAATAACTAAATTATTCATTTGACTAAAATACAGTCAACTCTACACATTTTAAAGGATCAGAGTAAACATTAAAGCAAGTAGCTTACTTTCTTATTATAAGTAAGTCAGAAAATAGAGTAACATTAGTTTTTCAATATTTCCATTAGTTAGACTAAATATCTACCAACATACTAAAGAAAATAGCCTAATTCTCTATTTATTTAGTCCATATTTAGTTAAACCATTTATGGAGTGTTCTACTTATGATTATCTTAAGTTAATAATTATAATCTTCATTAAGATAGAAATTTGCTTTATCACCTTTACTATTTATGTATATAATCAAAAATCCTTTTTTTTCCTTAGTTATAAACTTTGTCTTTTTTAATTTTCCCCTTTGTCATAAAATAAAGCTTAGTCAGCTATTTAGACATAATGTGATTCAATTGTTTTAGTGCTAGCGAACAAAAATTTTTCGAAAGAGCTTTAAGATTACGAAAATATATCTAAAATGCTTAAAAATTAAGTTTCAAACTTAAATTGTAAAATTAAAGACTTGAGTCTTGTTACTCACTTATAATGTTTTAATATAGTCATCAAAATTACCTTTTCTTTCATATACTTTAAATGAAAATAAATTTATTTCATAAAAATATACAGACAGCGGGGATCGAACCCACGACCTACTGCGTGTAAAGCAGTCGTCATAGCCACTAGACCATGTCTGCCTTAATATTTAATATAGTTAATCAATTATATAGTATAAGTTTGCTAATGAGATTAATAGTATAAAATGAAGGAGCTTATTAATAGAAAAAACTTGATCAAAAGCTTGACTAGATAAAGAAAATGAACTAAGCAAGAATTTTTCAAATACTAGAGTAATGCGAAAGCATTTGCTCTCAATTCCTTAGATTTAGTATATATATTTTAAGATTGAACTAGTTACTTTACACTATCCTAGATATTAAAAAAAATAACTTAGGTTATTTGCAGAGAACTTTAGTTCGCTAAAATAAATAAAAATTGAGAGTAGATTAAAGTTATTTAATTGCATCTACTATTGAGAATGAAATCTTTAAAAGAAAAATATAATAAATGAGCATCTCAAAAGAAGATTTTGGCTAGGATAACAATATATTCCTGTTTTTAGTTCTAACTAATTATATTAGAGTATGCAACTAATTTCCTCAGCTATTAGCAACTAAGATACGCTTAAATTCTTAGTTTTTAAGTTTTAATTTTTTTAGTAAAAGTAAAATTCTATACATCCTTAAGAAAAAAATATCAGAGAGAGTAACAAGCAAATCCAATTTAATCTCTTTTAATCTATAAAATGAAAAAAAATTATTTTGCTGATAAAATTGAAATACTTACTAATGAGGATTATGAACTTAGCTCAATTTTTTAGTTTTTTATTTAATTTTTACATTTACATTTGCAAAAAATCTTGGATTTATTTTTAATTATTAAGGTCTTTAAATGAAATCCTTTATGTCTTTCTTAAAAATAATTTTGGATTAATTTCTTTGTATCTTTTAAACTTCAGTCTTATATAATTTGATTAAGACTTTCTAGTTAATTTTTTGATCCTACTAAAGTTAGATTTACCATTTAATTTCAGTTTTGATGACAATACCTACTAACAAGTGTGTCAATAAATTAAGATTTTTTTGAAATTAATAATTTTCCTTTCTTTATAGAAAGTTTCTTAGCTAGTTGAACGAAATATCCTATAACTATATAGAAGAGCAGGCTCTATAATTGTAATTTTGAAATTATAGACTCTTTAATTAATAAACGTATTTAAGTTACCAGCCTTTAAGAAGGCTCCAGTTACACTTGGATAATTTTATTTATTTAGCAAATGAAATATTTATTTTATTCCTCCTTAGCTTAGCAAAAATATCTTATTACGAAAGATAGAGTGATCTAGCATAAATTAAGACTGCTTAATTTTTTGGCTTTAGTTTAAAGAAAGAAATTTAGATAAATCCTAAATAATAAATCGAAGACAAAAAAGAGTAAATGACTCTTAAATAAATCTGAAGTTGCTGATCTAATTTAAAATTTATATTATAAACCAATTAACTATCAAATAAAGGGAAATTAAGCAGCAGTAGTCTAGTAGATCTTGCTTTTCAAAACTGATTGTAGATATTAGCTAAAATATAGTGCAACTTAAAATTTCACATAGAGTCTTTTAATAATAAATTAGATAAAAGTGCTATTGGAAAAATTGAAATTTTGCATTAATATAGCTTCGGATTTTAAATCTAGAAGCTTAATATTTATTTTTTTAATTCCTAGACTAAAAATAATTGGAATATAGGAATAATAGAAGTATTAGCCAGTCTATAAAGGATTTACTCGGTCAGATTTTTTAATAACTAAGTTAGATTGTATAATAGTTAACTCTACATGATTTAGTATATATTGAATTAAGGAAATTAAATGAATGTATATTTAATCAATAATTATCTTACTGAAGTAGGGTATATTAAAAAGAACTAATATGGCTTTGTAAATTTAATAGAGTACCATCGTTATTAAACTTAAGGTAGTTTAAATAAAATATTAAAATATACAGACAGCGGGGATCGAACCCGCGACCTACTGCGTGTGAAGCAGTCGTCATAGCCACTAGACCATGTCTGCACATATATTTATACTTAAAGATATCTTTAAAATAAACTAAAGCATAATTAGGAGTATTTTAAATGAAGACCTGATAATAAATTTTCAATAATAAACATTTATTTTACATAAAAGCTTTAATCAAATTGCTAATAAATGAATAAATATTAGAACTGTATATTATAAAATTAACTAGCAACAACAGCTCATCAAAATATAAAGCTAAATATCAGAAGGATTCTAGCAAATAAAAGAATGATAATGAAAGCTCAATTATGTAAATGAATATATTAAAAAATAATTCTCAATAAGGACTTAAGTGATTGATATATAATAATTATATTATTCTTGTATTTTTTAATTTTTTAAATAAAATCTAATAATATTATAAAAAGCTTTATTCAATTTAACTATATTCTAACACTTGAAACTGAAATAAATTTTTTATTAAGACATAAGTATAGCATTTTACTTATAAATCCTTTAAATATTTACAATTGCAATTATATTTAGTTAAATTGAAAATATAACTATCATTCTCTTCTTATACTGGAGAGAAATCAGTTTTTATCTATTCTTTAGATGTTTAGTAAGGAAAGATAAAGCTTAGAATTATAATGGATTTAAATGAATTCCATATAAATAAATAATACATGAGATTAGTGAGCGTATAGCATCTCAATGACGTCCAGCTCTTTAATAAAGATTTTTAAGGTTGAATTTTTTTCTGAAGTCTTCCACTATGCTAGCATTCCTTTATTTTAGAATTTAAGACTATCAATTCAACTATTAATTTAATAAGAGCTTAAAGAAACTAAAATGGCTTAACCCTATAACTGAAACCAAAGTTAAAGCTCCATGATACCTTAGAAGCAACTATAAAATAATGGAATGCAAGTTTTATAGAGTGGAAAGTATAATTCTTAATATCAAATTGGAGCTTAAAATTAGGCATAACAGTACTAGTAAGGATAATAAATTAGCAAATCTAATTTCTAGCCTTCAATCTTTTAAAATTAGTATGGATAGTAAAACAACGGTACTTAAAAGTATGCTTATGTCTCTTAGACGACATAGCCTAAATATTCAAATAATTAATAAAGCAGCAATTAAAGTAAACCTGGATACCAACCTTACTCTTAATAAAGTCCTGGAATCTATGGTAACTAAAGCATTTAAACTTAATATTAGCCTAAACAATTTTAGAATTCAGTATCAAATAATAGAGCAAATTAATAACTAAACAGCCTTAACACAAATCAATAAAGCTGATAAAGATAATAAAATCCTTCATACTAAGCAGGCTAAAAAATATCAACAGGTTCTTAGTATTATCTATAAAATGCGAAAGGATATTAGTAACAGTAGCAGTAAAGCTAGTTAGCTATCTAAATAGCTAATGTTCAAAAGAGCTTGAAATATAATACTCAATATAAGAATTCATAGGAGCTTAGTTAATTATGTAACTAGTATCATGATAACATACCTTTGTTTTTAGCAACGATTAAGACTTTTTTCAACTTATAGCAGTGATAGGATGTGATCATTCGAAGTGATCATATCTATAATAGATGGAAAATGTAAATTTCAAAGCTTAATCCATAGAGTCAAAAGCAGCTTTTGTAAATAGTATTTTTAAAATATCTAGCAGAGTTATAGAGCTCCTAAGGGTAACTGAAAATGGATACCTTATAAATTTTCAAAGATATTGCTAATAGCTACTTCACTCAAAATATAGACATTTCCTAGCTTCTATAATATCACACTCAATTAAAGCAATTGCTAACCTTGAATACATATAAGTAGACCTAAAGTTTAACTTATTATAATCAGCAGTTCCAGCAATAGGCACCATCAAAGTAAAGTTAATAAGGTAACTTAAATAGATGAAACATTCTTTAAATAACAAACAAAAATATCTTACATTTTGTATTTGTTCCAGAACAAGCAGCTTAAACAAAGCTAAGCTAGAAATAGAATTTTAATAACATCTAGAAAGTGGATAAAAGCTTCAACTCTTAAATCGATGGAGTTTACTAATGGCAGAATGATAAAGGACAGTATGAAAGCTACGATAATGAAACCAACGCAATAATCTACCTAGCTAAAAATTTATAAATATAGTAATTTTATGTTAAGATAGAAGGAAACTAGTATCTTATTGATATCGTGCAACATCAGTAAACGAATGTTTAGTCTGATCTAAAAAGAAAAATTAACTGAACTCCTTCTTTTGGAAAAAGTAATATCAAATGGTAGTGATAAGACTAAAATAGTTGGAAAGACTATGTATCTTATTAGTAGGATCAAATAAACAATGCTTATGAGAAAGGTATAAAATAATTTAGCTTGAGAGTCAACAACTAAACCTACTAATTAGATTTTTTGTAAATGCTGCAAATAAATTCTTACACTCTTAATACGAGAAAAATTAGAAAAGAAGGAGGAGAAAAACCAACTGGGTACATTGTATATGGAGATTACTCATCAATTTGTGGCTTAATCTGAGGAGAGAAAAAAATCTTAAGTTTCAATGTCTTTTATAGTTTTTGGATATTGATATATTCATTAATCAGTCAACGGATACTTTTTTGCTTTATGCTCTTTAAATTATATTTACCACTAACTAAAATTATCTAAATCTTAACTTTTCTTTTAGTTCTAAAGTTAAATATGACATTAAACCAATAAAAGGATTAGAATTTAAATAAGAGGAAAAAGGACTTTTTTGAAGAAAGTAGACTGTACTTTTGATAGAAGTTTCCATCAAAAAGTTTTACTTATCATCTTAAAGCTAGAATGATGTTCTTTAAGTCCTTTTATTTATCTGCCGGAGTTAAATCTAAAAGAATTTTGATTTTTATTATCTTGAATATCTTCGATTCATACCTCACAATGAGATCTCAATCTATTATGTCTGTAAAACAGATAGCAATGAAAAAATAAAAAGACTTACAGCTTTTTCTAGCTTCCCTCTATAAGCAGCCTAAATATAAATAGAGTTGCTTCTAATTAAAAGCAATCAAAATATCTCTTACTTATTTATATTTATCTATGTATACATACTAAAGCATTCTATAAAGGTATTACCTACCTTAGTTATCACTTCAACAACAGATAAGCTTTAATTTTATATAGCTTTCCTAATATTTTTTCAGTTAAGCTAACGAAATATAAAACTAGCAAATCAGAAGGTTTATTTTAAAGGCTTATGGATATAGCTTACATAAGCTTGAAGAGATTGTATAGATCTAAACTAATTTAGTTATCTATCCTTTAAATTAAATGAGGCATCAGAGATAGGAGGAATTAATAAAGAGTAGTAGAGAAGTTATTTACAAGGGATACAACAGCTTCTTAAATAAACTGAATTTCCTTTTATTAATCTTATTAATTAAATAAAAGCTACTAGTGGCTTGCATAACTAAGCTACTTTAAATTAAATCAAGAACCTCAGAGAAAAATAGGAAAACTTTATATGGAACAAATAAAATGCCAAAGCAAGGAATTAAGATTAACAAATCATCTTATTTAAAATTACTCTTTTAGTTATAAAATAAAATCTTCATATTCACAGTTAAAAAAGAACTAAATAATAGAAAAAAATTATAAGAGAAAGCTAATTTACTTTTAGGAAGATAATTAACTTAGCTTTGTAAAAGAAGCATGCTTTAAGACATATAAGCAAATTGTTTAACATCAATTATTGAAGATAAATATTCTGAGAAGGTTAGAAAGATTTAAGAGTTAAATAAATCAAAAAGGGAGATTTTATTTTAGAATAATTAGAGAAATATTCTCTTATGATATGTAAAAGGAATCATAAGTTTGTTTTCTTAAATATTCAAAGGAAATTTTGAAGCAAATCTTTAAATTTTAGAATTCTAAAAAAAAATTTAAATTTTGATAAAAATAAAGTTAACTGATATTTAAATAAATATATTAAATATATACTAATAGAAAAGCTTTTAAAAAATATTATATCTAATAAAATGGTAAAAATTGATTACAAATTAGAAGGATATTGAATCTGCTTAAGGTTTCAAAAATTAATACTTTTAAAACTTAGTGAAAATATCAAAAACTTCAATAGTTAAATCATTTTTATTATTGTTCTAATTTTGTTATTTAATTTTATAATTCCTCTTAGGATTCTTAGCTGCTTTCTTTCACCTTTTATAACTCATTTTTTATTTACTCTTTCTCTTCTTCTAACTAAGTAACTTTAGCTTAACTCTCTTCTATGATTTATTATAAGGAACTTTAAGCATTTTTATACTCCTTTATTTTATCTTCCATCTGAAGTTCAGAAAATTTTAATATTTCTTATTAATCTTTTAATTTTTTAATTTCTTCGTTTAGCTTCTCAATGCTAGCTTTTAATTCCTATTTCTCTTCTTATTATAACTAATTCTAACTCTCTAACTCTTTAATTTCTTTCTCTTAGTTTTTATTATCACTTGGTATGGACTAATTATAATCTACTTCGTTTTTTTGTTCTTTTAGTTGCTTATTTTCCTTTATTAAGCTAGCATTTTAAGATTCTAATTGTTTTACTTATTTATTGATGCCCTTTTTTTCATTTTCTAATTTAGTAATTTGAGACTTGTAGTTATGAACTTATTTGCTATTTTCTTCTATTAAGTTTTGTTTTTTAGCTTTTTATCTTTGAATTTTATTTTAAATCTCCGTAATTTAATTTTTTAGTTCTTAGTTTCTTTATTCCAGTTCTTGTACTTAATCTTTAAATTTTTATACTTTTTTCTTTTGATCTTCATTCTCATTTTTTTAGGTTTTATTGCTACTATCAAGTTCATTTATCTTTCTGTCTTTTGCTTTCATTTCCTTTTTTAGACTTTTAATTTATTCTGCTTAAATTTATAGTTTACTTTTATATTCTTCTATTTGACCATTTAAATCTTCATTTTGCTAGGAAATATCTTCAATTTAGTTCTAAATACTAGTATTGCTTTCTTATGCAGTTTTAAGTTAAGCTTACAAATCCTCGTTACTTTTTTACTAGCTCTTTACTTATTTTTTTGCATTATTAAGTTATTCTTTTAGTAAGTTTGCTGATTCCTATGATTCTTTTAAATTTCTTTCTAATTAGGACTTTTGCTATGTTATCTGCGGAATTAAGCTTTCTTATTTTTGTAATTGAACATTAAGATTTTGAATGTCTTATTCATACTGAGATATTATATCTTACTACTCATTCTTTTCATTTTTCAATTATTTAATTTCTTCACTTAAAGATTCCAGATTTTCTTAGAGTTTGCTTAATTGATCCTCTTTCTGCTTTTAAATTTATAGTGATTTCTATTTTCAATCTTTCTTTTTATTTTTTGCCTTTTATAATTATTTCTCCAGTTGCACATTTTCTATTTGCTTTTTCTAGCTTTACTCGTTTATTTTCTTTCTTTCTAATTTTAGCGTTTCTTTCATTTTATTTTCTAGTTAAGTTTTTTAATCTTATAGCTGGCCTTAAAACTATTATTCTTAGTCTATTAATTCTTATTTAACTCTTTATGCTTCATTCTGGATTTCATCCATTTCATTTTTAAGATTGCTTCTTTCTTCATCTATCTTTGAATTTTCCTTCTATAGATTCTTTATTTATGCTTCTTATTTTTCCTTCTCTTATTTGATTTTACTTTTAAGCTACTCAAACTTCTTCTTCCAGTCAGCTTTTTCATATTCTGCTTCTTAAATTTTTTGATTAAGTTCTTAGTTTTCATTCTAGATCTTTTATTACTAAGTTTCTAGATCTTTTACTTTTAATGCTAGCGCTTTCTTCTATTTGACTAACTCTTGTTCTTTTTTTTACTTTTACTAGAAGTTATCTTGTAACTACTATAAATCATCTAGCTACTTTGTAAGTTACTTTATTTCACTTTACTAGTTCTCTTTTTACTTTTATTGCTCTTTAGCTTTATTCTTGAGTTTAGAATTTTTCCTTTATATATCCTTTCAATTCTTGCTCTTTACTTTAGCTTTAGTCCTCCAACTCTTATAGCTTTTGCTTCAAAGATTCTATTTATTCAGTTAGTTTCATATTCATTATTAGTTACTAATTGTCAGGCTCTTAGTTTTGCTAGCTAGGCTAGTAACGCTCTATTTGATGGGCTTAGTTTTTCGTTTCACTTTACTCCTAGATAAGCTATTCAAGTATTTTGCTATTATACTACTTAAGCTGGTTTAACTCTTAGACTAAGTCCTAGTTTTATTTTTACTATTAAATAAGCTGAGAATATATCTTATCATACTCCCTTTTCATTCCTTAGTTTTCTTATTTAACTCTTTAACTTTCATTTTATAGCTGTAGGTTTATCTAATCTAGCTCGTTTAACTTTTGTTATAGCTCTAAGGCTTCATTACGCTTAGGTAAGATCTCATCATATTTCGACTTAAACTTCATTTTATCTTTTTCCATCATCTTAAATGTTTAAGTTGTATCATCTGCTTACTTTTTTGCGGACTAAACTTCTTCTTCTAACTTTTTAATTTATCCCTTATAAGTCTCAATTTATACAGATTACTCCGTATTTTTAAAATCTAGCTACTTAATTTGGTTTTTTTAAGTTTTCTATCTAAATTTAGTAAAATTCTATTTCTTTTTCATTAGCTCTATATGAAGGTTAGCTATACTGATTCTAAATATCAAATTAAGTTTAAAAGTTTTCGTAAATTGTCTGCTACTGTCCATGTAAAGGATCCTGATAAAACTAAGAGCCTTGATAAAAATCTTTAAAATCAAGCTTAATTTATTCCTTCTAGTTAGATAATTAGTGTATACTATTTTGATTCTTATGCTTACTCTAATATTCTTAGTCTGCTTATTTTTAGGCAAATGAAGTATCTAGAGATTTGTTAAGTGTCTAATAATTATAGGATTTAGGATAAGCTGCTTTTCTTTAATAGTCTGGTTTCTTATCAGATGTATAAATATCTACCTTATTAGTTTACTTATTTTGACTCTCATAGCTAACTTAATTGCTTTGCATTTTAAGGTTATTTCTTCCTTTCAAAAAAGACTTTTAAGACGTCTCTTAGTTCTAATATTTAAATTAATATCTTTGTTCAGTACCCTTATTATAATGAGCTAATGGGTCAGAAATTTCAGTAATTCTTTGACATTAAGGACACTTAAATTAAATATTGACTTAATCATAACTCTACAATCTATCCTTCTAAGCTAGAACTACTTCATTATAGCAAATCAAGCAAAACAAGTGATTACAATTAAGAGTCAACTTCTCATAAACGGAGAGAGAATTACACTTACTACATCTATTCAATTAAAGTGTAGAATTCTTCCCTTTCATTATTTTCTTATTAAATAATCTAATAAAATAAATGTTTAATAGACTGAAATTAATCCTATTTATAATCTTAATAAATAATCTAATTTACTATTAATTACAAAAGACTTTTAATTTAAAACTAAGCTATTTCTAAAAATAAACTTCTTTCTTAATAAATTCTTTATATAGTCTATTAATTAAATCTCTTACTATTCATGCATCATTTTTCATATTTAAGCTACTTACACTGTTATAACTAGCAATCTTAATGCTATATTAATCTAAAGCTTTTCAACTTACAAAAGTGGGTTAGCTCTTTTTGAACTTCCTTTGCTTATTTACTCTTAATTATTAATACCTATAGCTGGCTATAAAAAGTAGGGAACGTATTTAAAGAGTGCCATTCTTTAATTTATCAGTAGCTGGCTTAAAAAAATTGAAATTAAAGCAAAGTATCCTATAAAGCTAGTAACATAGTCACTTAATTATGATAGAATACTTAAATCCTTTTAATTTTCTAATTTGAAAATAAAAGAAACTTTCATGACTTACAAAAGCTAAAGCTTATAGTTATACAATTGATTCTTTAATAAAAGGAAGTGAAATAAAGAAAAAAATAATACTTAAGAGTCACCAATTTTCTATAAATAGCATAGTCAGATAAATATTCCTAGTAGCATGTATTAAATAATAATAACCAATTTAAAATAAAATAAAGGCTATAATTTATGCCTCTATTTAAGGAAGATAGCTAGAAGAGGATAAGTTTGATAGGATTTATATTGTAAAGATAGACATTAAGTTAATAATTTATAAGCAAAGCTTTTAAATCAAATATACTGATTAAAAGTTAGCTGGTTTAGTTGTAGTGAAGACTCTACTAAGAATATAGAGAAAATTAAGAGCAATTGCTTGAAAAGAAAAGCAGATCTCTTAGTTAATCCTATTCAAAGAATTTGGAGTGAAAGAAATTTAATTTTCATCTATTTACCTGTATTTAGTTAGATCATCTCATTCTATTGATGAAATAGAAAAACGATCCTTATGATATCTTAACATATATCTATAAGTCAATTCTTAAGATTATCAGTCCTGAGTTTTGAATATCACAGATAATTTCTAATCTTAGGAAAGAAGTAACTAAACTAAGAAGCGACTTTAATTAATAACATAGAAATTAAATAAAGGCAAATTAACTCTTAAATACCATTTTAATATCAGCTCAAAGCTAGATATAATAATGCTATCCTTTCTAATAACTAGCTATTAAAATTTCTATTTTTGATTATCTTCAATAAATAAATTCTTTATACTCTCACTTCTAAGGACTTTGCAAGAACTATAAGATACTATTTAATATTTTTATTCAGTTAAGTGCATATGGGCTGTTTTGCAAGCTAATATAACTATTTAGAAATATCCCATTCAGAAAGACTTTCAATGAAGATTTGTTAGACCAATTCATATTATTTATACCCCTCTTTAAAAAATCTACTTAAGACCTTAAATCTCTAAATTAACTTTAATACGTATACTATCAAAAGCAATTCTCAACTCATTTAGTAACTTGAATATACTTTAAAATAGAATGCTAGGAGACTTTATTACTATAACATGAATTAGCAAAGCAATCTTAGTATGTGTATATAATCAAACTAAATGAATGCAAATATATCACTAAGCATATGCTAATAAGGCTGATAATATCTAAGATCGAATATGTCTTTTATAAAAGAACTAAGGAGGTTAATTAGAACCAGATTTTCCTGCTTAGAAGTATTTATTTTCTTAAATGCTAAATAGTTATCGAAGTGCTATTGTAATAAATAAGGCTATTCTCTTAAACCTTGAAGCAAAAGTAACTCTATCTGTTTAAAATTAGATAAAGCGAAAAATATTAAATCTCAGCTATAAAGAGATACTCATATTTTAAAAGTCCTTTGTAGAATTCCTAGACCAATCCTTACAAAATTAAAATATCCTACAGCTCTAATTATAATTTTCCTATCTAAATCTAAATGAAATAGAAGAGTGGACTATATGTGTTCACCAAAATATTACATAAAAGCAATGATGATTAAAGATTGTCTTAGCTGATAATATTTTAGAATATTAGATAAAGTAGTAAATGAAAGGAGTTTTAAAGACATGCAATAATTATTTAAAATTTAGTTATTGTTATACTATGATATTAGTTTGTTATATAAGCTGATATTAATAAAGAGTTACTTTGCCTCCTATTCTAAATCTTTATTTCGTATTGCCTTTTAAATCTTTTCCTTTGTTTCACTCTCTTCCTTTATTTTTCCTTCATTGTCCTCATATGGCTTTCTAAACATTTAGCAGATTCTTAGAAAAAGAAATAGTGAAACTAAGGTTGAAATATAAGTAAGTGCTATTTAATGAGATTTGTATACGTTTAATAAATGAATAACTAGGGAAAGCATAAGAAGATAGCTTAAGTAAAATGAGTAATCAGGCTATGAATAAGTTATGGTTATTTGAATTAAATAAATGCTTTACTTTATATTTAAGGGTTCTAGAACCCTTTATAAGGATCAAGTTTAATTTAAAATAATAAATTAAAAATATGAAGGAAGATCGTAAGAACGTTCTTTAAGGAATGCCTACCTTACTTCAAGGTCTATCGCTACAATTTGAAAAAGACTGGCCTAGGGTTTTAAACCTTCCTAATCCGTTTTCTTAAACAAAAGGTAGCAAAGTATCTCAGCCTGAAAAAGCTAGGAAGTATATGCAAATTACAGACTGTCAGCATTATTTTCGAAAGCATTATGCTAAAAATTTGTGTAAAAACTGCTATATAAAACTTGGGAAAGGAAGACCTGCTTATAAATGCGAGCACACTGACAGAGCGCATTATGCGATGGGAATTTGCTAGTTGTGCTACCTAAAACTATACAACATGAAAAAGAGTAAAAAGAGGTCAACTCAAGACTATTGAGAGTGAATCAAAATGGAATTGTGATTTATTCATTCTTTTTTTAAATTTGTCCTAGTTATAATCTCTTAATTAGATATTTTACTAGTTTTAAAGTATATCAAAGCTATAAATAACATTTCTATATTAAATAAAAAGCATAGAATGTATAAAGTCTTCCTAACTTATAATAAAGGAAAAATACTCAAAATATAACTCATCTTATCTAGTTCAAACCTGCATGAAATCTTAGAATTATACAAGATTCATCTAAATACAACATCAAAACTAACTGAGGAAACTATAAATAAAAACTCGGTTGAGAGTCTAAAATTCTTTCCTTAAAGGCTACGCCAAAAAATACGCGATAATCGAAGGATCTGTAATATCATACGTATATAAGAATAGGTTAGAAATGACTAAAAGGCGAATAAAGGGATATAATTAAACAAATGTATAAATATAATAATAAATTAGCATCTCTAGCCTAATCCTTGATCTAACTATTTAGCTATAATTTATTTAGGTAAAATGTTATTAATTAACTTCTGTTCTATGTGATGGCTAAAATGAATCAAATAATAGAAGCTTAAAATAACATTTTAATGATAACTATAAACCTAAAAATGATAAAAAGGTATAAATAAGAGAAGTTGGTAATAAAAGCCTAACATTAAGGATATTAAAAAATGTATTTGGCTTTAGATAATTATTTATCTAACATCTATTCGAATTCACATTCATAAAGCATTAGTTGTTAAGTGAGGTATCTTAAACAAAAGCAGTGACTTTTGTTATTGTCCATAATTAGTGAAGAAGCTAAATAAAAAATTAAGTGAGGGTTATTAATTAAAGTTCAATGCATCTAAATAATTATTTTCCTGTCTTACACAAGTTATTAGAGGCTAAACAATAAATCAACTAATTTAGATATAATAGCCTTTTATTATTTCCTTTAAAGCATATACAATTTACATATTAAGTATATCTAATAAATTATTATAATTACCTACTTTATATTTAAAGCTGCTTTTGGATTTTCAGATCTTAAATAGAAAATTTCATATTATTTATTTAATTTTACTGGAGCTAGAACTTTAAGAGAGTCAATCTAGAAGGTTAGCTAGTTTAAATTTTATTATGAAGAGCAAAAATTTCCTGTAGGTTGTACGAATCCTGAAATAAATTAAAACTAAAATCTTAATTTTTTCTATGAAAATGCTTAACAATTAATAAGAAAATATAGACCATTTAGAAGATTTTTAACTACATACCTATATTTTTTAAAGTATGTAGAGCTCCTTTTAAATAATTTGCTAAAGAGAAATTGAATATATTTAAAAGCAAATATCATAGCTTCCCAAAATATAATAAATCTTTCAAAATTTTAAGTGTTTTTTTAAAAATTGATTAAGCACTAATATTCTGAGTAATATTTTGAATTGCCTTTTCTTTTAAGATCTTGTACTTTTTGTTTAATTTGAATAAAAATATTCCTTGGATTTAAAAGTTTCAATGCTTTCGTCAAAAGATCTAATAAGCAATATTTATAAAACTTTTTCAATATAGTAACTACCAAGCGCTCTATGAAGATAGTTATTAAGATAGTAGTTTGCAAATTATTTATTAAAATAGTCATTTTTTGCTTTAGATAGAAGCTTTTTCAATCTCTATTTGTTTATTTCAGCATATATTAAATAGCTAGGATATTAACTATTTTCTTCTAGAATTATATTTGCTATTCAAATATTCTATTTATAATAATGGTGATTTAATCAAAAGAAGCTTTAATTCCAAATAGCTATAATCCTAAAATTCTCATTTATTGAAATTAAAAATTTTAATAAATTAGCTTTTTGGTTATATTTATAATCATAGCATCTTCTTATGTTAAGAGATGCTTTTTTTTAATTTATTGTCTTTGCTTGCTCAGAAAGAATTTGGTTTTATATATTTTCATTCTAGAATCTGATATCTAGCTAATAGGAGTAACTAGATTAAAGAAAGGTTAGTTAAAGAGTGATGATTGAAGGAAACAAAGAGGACTAATGTAGTAAGCAGATTCTTAACATTTGTTCCTTTCTATATTTTTAGCCTTTTCTCTTTGGGAATCTAAAGAGAATAACTTACTAGTTTGAAGGAGATTTGTACAATCATTCAATAGTCTAAAAATAAAAAATAGGCTAAGCTCTTCAAATATAATAGAACATTAGATGTGCTAAAAATAATATTGGCTTTGCAAATAATAGAACTAAAAGCTAAGCTTTAAGCTTCTTCTTTTATTTCAAACTGAAATCACCTGAAATTGACATCATAAAGAATTGAATTTATAAATTGAATAAGTTTTAAGAGATAGAAGTACCTTTTGCATATTCTTCTTTAATCTAAGGAAACCTTAAATAGTATATAGATGCTTTAACTGGGAATTTAGAAATAATTATGCTTAATACTTAAAAAGGGATATTTATTCAAAAATCCTTTAATAACTAAATTATTCATTTGACTAAAATACAGTCAACTCTACACATTTTAAAGGATCAGAGTAAACATTAAAGCAAGTAGCTTACTTTCTTATTATAAGTAAGTCAGAAAATAGAGTAACATTAGTTTTCAATATTTCCATTAGTTAGACTAAATATCTACCAACATACTAAAGAAAATAGCCTAATTCTCTATTTATTTAGTCCATATTTAGTTAAACCATTTATGGAGTGTTCTACTTATGATTATCTTAAGTTAATAATTATAATCTTCATTAAGATAGAAATTTGCTTTATCACCTTTACTATTTATGTATATAATCAAAAATCCTTTTTTTCCTTAGTTATAAACTTTGTCTTTTTTAATTTTCCCTTTGTCATAAAATAAAGCTTAGTCAGCTATTTAGACATAATGTGTTCAATTGTTTTAGTGCTAGCGAACAAAAATTTTTCGAAAGAGCTTTAAGATTACGAAAATATATCTAAAATGCTTAAAAATTAAGTTTCAAACTTAAATTGTAAAATTAAAGACTTGAGTCTTGTTACTCACTTATAATGTTTTAATATAGTCATCAAAATTACCTTTTCTTTCATATACTTTAAATGAAAATAAATTTATTTCATAAAAATATACAGACAGCGGGGATCGAACCCACGACCTACTGCGTGTAAAGCAGTCGTCATAGCCACTAGACCATGTCTGCCTTAATATTTAATATAGTTAATCAATTATATAGTATAAGTTTGCTAATGAGATTAATAGTATAAAATGAAGGAGCTTATTAATAGAAAAAACTTGATCAAAAGCTTGACTAGATAAAGAAAATGAACTAAGCAAGAATTTTTCAAAATACTAGAGTAATGCGAAAGCATTTGCTCTCAATTCCTTAGATTTAGTATATATATTTTAAGATTGAACTAGTTACTTTACACTATCCTAGATATTAAAAAAAATAACTTAGGTTATTTGCAGAGAACTTTAGTTCGCTAAAATAAATAAAAATTGAGAGTAGATTAAAGTTATTTAATTGCATCTACTATTGAGAATGAAATCTTTAAAAGAAAAATATAATAAATGAGCATCTCAAAAGGAAGATTTTGGCTAGGATAACAATATATTCCTGTTTTTAGTTCTAACTAATTATATTAGAGTATGCAACTAATTTCCTCAGCTATTAGCAACTAAGATACGCTTAAATTCTTTAGTTTTTAAGTTTTAATTTTTTTAGTAAAAGTAAAATTCTATACATCCTTAAGAAAAAAATATCAGAGAGAGTAACAAGCAAATCCAATTTAATCTCTTTTAATCTATAAAATGAAAAAAAATTATTTTGCTGATAAAATTGAAATACTTACTAATGAGGATTATGAACTTAGCTCAATTTTTTAGTTTTTTATTTAATTTTTACATTTACATTTGCAAAAAATCTTGGATTTATTTTTAATTATTAAGGTCTTTAAATGAAATCCTTTATGTCTTTCTTAAAAATAATTTTGGATTAATTTCTTTGTATCTTTTAAACTTCAGTCTTATATAATTTGATTAAGACTTTCTAGTTAATTTTTTGATCCTACTAAAGTTAGATTTACCATTTAATTTCAGTTTTGATGACAATACCTACTAACAAGTGTGTCAATAAATTAAGATTTTTTTGAAATTAATAATTTTCCTCTCTTTATAGAAAGTTTCTTAGCTAGTTGAACGAAATATCCTATAACTATATAGAAGAGCAGGCTCTATAATTGTAATTTTGAAGTTACTAGACTCTTTAATTAATAAACGTATTTAAGTTACCAGCCTTTAAGAAGGCTCCAGTTACACTTGGATAATTTTATTTATTTAGCAAATGAAATATTTATTTTATTCCTCCTTAGCTTAGTAAAAATATCTTATTACGAAAGATAGAGTGATCTAGCATAAATTAAGACTGCTTAATTTTTTGGCTTTAGTTTAAAGAAAGAAATTTAGATAAATCTTAAATAAATCGAAGATAAAAAAGAGTAAATGACTCTTAAATAAATCTGAAGCTGCTGATCTAATTTAAAATTTATAATATAAACCAATTAACTATCAAATAAAGGGAAATTAAGCAGCAGTAGTCTAGTAGATCTTGCTTTATAAAAATGATTGTAGATATTAGCTAAAATATAGTGCAACTTAAAATTTCACATAGAGTCTTTTAATAATAAATTAGATAAAAGTGCTATTGGAAAAATTGAAATTTTGCATTAATATAGCTTCGGATTTTAAATCTAGAAGCTTAATATTTATTTTTTTAATTCCTAGACTAAAAATAATTGGAATATAGGAATAATAGAAGTATTAGCCAGTCTATAAAGGATTTACTCGGTCAGATTTTTTAATAACTAAGTTAGATTGTATAATAGTTAACTCTACATGATTTAGTATATATTGAATTAAGGAAATTAAATGAATGTATATTTAATCAATAATTATCTTACTGAAGTAGGGTATATTAAAAAGAACTAATATGGCTTTGTAAATTTAATAGAGTACCATCGTTATTAAACTTAAGGTAGTTTAAATAAAATATTAAAATATACAGACAGCGGGGATCGAACCCGCGACCTACTGCGTGTGAAGCAGTCGTCATAGCCACTAGACCATGTCTGCACATATATTTATACTTAAAGATATCTTTAAAATAAACTAAAGCATAATTAGGAGTATTTTAAATGAAGACCTGATAATAAATTTTCAATAATAAACATTTATTTTACATAAAAGCTTTAATCAAATTGCTAATAAATGAATAAATATTAGAACTGTATATTATAAAATTAACTAGCAACAACAGCGCATCAAAATATAAAGCTAAATATCAGAAGGATTCTAGCAAATAAAAGAATGATAATGAAAGCTCAATTATGTAAATGAATATATTAAAAAATAATTCTCAATAAGGACTTAAGTGATTGATATATAATAATTATATTATTCTTGTATTTTTTAATTTTTTAAATAAAATCTAATAATATTATAAAAAGCTTTATTCAATTTAACTATATTCTAACACTTGAAACTGAAATAAATTTTTTATTAAGACATAAGTATAGCATTTTACTTATAAATCCTTTAAATATTTACAATTGCAATTATATTTAGTTAAATTGAAAATATAACTATCATTCTCTTCTTATACTGGAGAGAAATCAGTTTTTATCTATTCTTTAGATGTTTAGTAAGGAAAGATAAAGCTTAGAATTATAATGGATTTAAATGAATTCCATATAAATAAATAATAAATGAGATTAGTGAGCGTATAGCATCTCAATGACGTTCAGCTCTTTAATAAAGATTTTTAAGGTTGAATTTTTTTCCGAAGTCTTCCACTGTGCTAGCATTCCTTTGTGAGATTTATCTTCTATAAAACCGTTTTCGGAATGCTCCCTAAGAAACCTTAGTATCTGGCATCTTTCATCATTAATGTCACAAGAAGTTCTTCAGTCTTGTCTTCTCTTGGTTCCTACCAGGATTCTTGTTTAGTTCTTCACCTTTGGGTACTTCCTGGCGATAGATCTTAAATCAATCCCAATTGGAAGTTTGTTCCTCCCTATTTATGTTTATAATAAAATAATTTTAGTTGTTTAAAGCATTTAACTAATTTCATTGTAAAGACAGATTTAAAAAGTGAAATGCATTAAACTTATAAAGCTTTCCCTATTTATACCTTAAATCTAATTATTATGCTTAACTAAGTTGAAAGCTTGTCTAATAGCAACTATTTATTAATTCAATTTTATTTTAGAATCTATATTCATTTCTACTAAAGCACAGGATTAGGGGATTTTACTTTCAATGCTAAAGTTTTAAGTTTTGTTATTATCTACTTCTGTCAAACTAAATATTCTATTACTAAATTAAGAAACTTTATATTATGGAAATCAAACTGAGTTCACAAGAACTAAATTTTCTAAGAATTATGAAAAAAGAAATAATTAAAAAAAAAAGAACTTTAAATGAAAAGTTAAGGTGACTGCTAATCTAATAAAAGTAGGACATTTTTCAAATCTTTTTAAAGGTCAGTTGTAATTAAAAGATAGCATTTTTTCTAATTTCGAGAAATTATGAAAAAAATTTCTATATGTAAGATCATAAAAAAGTTTAATAGAATAGACTAGTATCAAAATGAGTTTAATACTAGTGCTAGTTGCAAGAAACTATAAAGAATTATATGAATCTAAATTATTAAAAGATGATAAGGAGTTTAAGAACATTTGCTACATATAAGAGAATTTTCATTTTTATCTTTAGATATGTTTCGGTTTAGTAATATAAAAAAAGAAATTTCATATTAAATAAATTAGAACTTTAAGATGAAAAAATTATAGAATCTAAGACTAAAAATTAAATTAGGAAGATTCAATTGAAATCATAGTTTAGCTAATATTATGAAATTGATGAGACACCTTTTTCTATGTTTTGCTATCAACCAATCATATATATTAGACATGTGGGTACTTAATACAACTTTAAATTTTTCTTAAGCGTTTTGCTAATCAAATTAGATAAATCGATAAATAAAAAATAAAAATAACTAACTTACTAAGATGATTTTTACGTTCTAGAATTGAAATTTTTTACTATGATATAATGAAAATTTTAACTTAGTAAGACTTAAAATTTAATAATAAAAATAAGTGTTTATTGATTTTAAATTTTTATTTACTTCTTTTAAAGCAAGCAATGCTAATTTATATCTACCATTTTAAATTAAAAAACTGAAAGCCAGAAAACTTCAATTTTAAAGCTCACGAATTTTTTTTTCAATTAAATTGGATAATTCAAATCTTTAATTCTTTACACTTCTTAATTTTCAAAGCTTTTTTTAATTTATCCTTGGTTTAAATAGAACCTTTATGGAAACGTGGGATGTTTTGTTGGACTTTAATTCGACTTACTAAAAACCCACCTTATTTAGATAATTTGGATTTAAGTATTAAGTAAATTTTAAAACATTATCCTATCGCAGAGAATGTCAAAGCTCTTTATAGATTGAAGTGAAATGAATAATATTATTTCAGCTTCCCATAAAAAACTTAAAAAAGTAATAGATAAAAAAATCTTTATTATATTAGATAAATAAAGGGAATAAGCTTATTTTTCTACTTAATAAGAAATATCTCATCTCAATTCATTTTTTATGATTTATAATTTTAAAGAAAATTGCTCCTTTTTATTGCTGTTAAAATGAAGGAAAATTCTAAGACTTATCAACTCTTCCTTCAAATCATAAATCATCATAATATCTCGTTTTTGAAATTTTATTTTCCCAAATTTTTAATTTACGAACTTTAACTCAAAGTAAAAATTAGATTTATTTAGTTCTAAATTTCGAAAAAAATCTATAATTATTTATTTTAAAATTTACAGTTCAAGTTTATCTTTTTAAATCTTAGAAACTTAAAGTTAAAATTGGTCTACTGAGTTATTAATACATTTAAATTATAATTACTTAAGCTTATACTAAGAACGGATTTACATTTTATGTCTTTCTTTGGTTAAGTTTTCTCTTTTCAATGGTCTAACTAATTAAAAACTTTTTAAATACTTTTTAAGTTCGTTTATTCCTCTTTCTCTAGTAAAATTAGACAAACATTTCACAGTCAAAGTAAATTAGTTAATTGTAAATATTCTGAGTTAAAAACCATGAAATGCTTAATTTAAAAATAGCCCTTATTTAGCTTTATATTTTATAAGCTTTTTTAACGAATCATATACTAAGATAAATACCAAAGCCATTCAAAAGGTAGAAACATTTTATCTCTTCAAAAATTCACTAAATATATTTAAATTAGCAGTGTCTTTACGTTAATTAATAGAATAAGCTCGATAGAAATAGAGCAAGCTTGCTAAAATTGTAAATAATCAGTTATATTTGAATAGTGCTACTCTTGTAAATTTAAGGGGTTGACAAAGAGGATATAAGTGATTTTATATGATAATAAGCTAATATTTTTCTTAACTTTTATAAAAATGGAGCTAATTAAAGAGGATTAGAGTGAGAATAAGTCGAGACATTATAAAATAAATGTAATACCCTCGGATAGCTACAAATTTATTTAGCCACTTAAAGAATCTTAAGAAAAAAACCTTAACTCCATCCTTTATTGCAAATCTATTTGCTAAGCTTATAAAAGTGAGAGTAGTATTAATGAAGATTAATAAGAAATAGTTAAAAATTCTGAATTTTCATATTTAGAGATGAAACAAAGTCAAATATTTTAAAAATATTCAGCTGAATTTATAAATCATCTCGAAACAAAAAAGAAGCAAAATAAATTTGAATTAAGGAATAAAACATTAAAAAGGAAAGTTTTCTAAGATAATAATTAAGATAAAGAATAAATATTTGAAATAAAAGTTCAAGGATTAGTAGATTAAGAAGTTAATAACTCTGGAAAATACAACGCTAGAATTGAAGATAAGAAAAATTTATAAAAACCCAGATCTCATTATAATATATAAAATTAAGAACTATAAAAATTAAATGAATTCAAATTAAAAAAGCAACTTTTGAAAAAAAGAAATAAAATGGAAATTTAAATAGAAGCACTGAACAAAATTAAAAGGGAAAAATAAGCGAAAATAATTAATGAATAGAATAAAAGATAAAATTAAATTTAAAAAGTAGTAAAAGCAAGAAAATTTATAGTGAAAGCTCTTTTAGTAGTAATTTTATTGATCATTAGTACATATTTAGAAAAATTCCTTGAAATGATTTTAGATCAAAACGAAAAATGAATAGATAAAGACTAAAGTACGAGAATATACTTTAAAATATTTATAATTTAATTTGATGTCTAGTATAATAAAATAATTTTATATTGTCCTATTTGAAAAAACAAAGAATATAAAATTAAGTTTAAAAATAGAGTTGTTAATAACCTCTAAATTTAAAAAGAGATTTTTTTATTTTATTTTTAAAGCTTTATAAGTTAAACTTTTTAAAGATGAATACTTAATTTCATGTTTATAAAGAAAATTAGATTTCATAGCTTTTGCAAAGTATTTAGAAATTTAAAGATAAAGAAAACTATTACTTAAAAAAGACATAAAAAATAATAATGGATAGAATTTAATAAAATTATAAATAAAGTGTAACGCAAAAAAAAATTCTAAATTTAAAAAATCAAAAATATGAAAAGATCAAAGGATTGAAATTTAAAAAAAGCTTAATACTGTCTAAACGAAATCTAATAAACAAAATGAAATTGAAGAAGAATGAAGAATAATCAATCTGAAAAATACTTCGAAGCTTAAATTAAAAAAAACTCTAAAATTAAAAAAGAAGTAAAAGAAAATTTATTTAAAACCATTAATCTAAATCATAATAAGAATTTTAGAAAAAATGAAGAAACAGAAAAGAAAAAATATAAGAAGAAAAAAAAATTTGAAGAGAAAGTAAACTTTTAAGAATTAGAAAAATATATACATTTTTTATAGATATCACTGGCAAAAATTTAAAAAAATTAAAAAACAAAATTTAAAAACAAAATAAAAGTAAATAGAATTTGTAGGTCGTGGGTTCGATCCCCGCTTTCTGTATATTTTTTATTCATAGTAAAAGTATGAAAATAAAAAGACATAAGTATCTTGTATAAATGATAAGAGGTATTTATATGTAATAAGAGTAGATGAATAAGAGGTTGTTTGGTCTAGTGGTATGATTCTCGCTTAGGGTGCGAGAGGTCCCGGGTTCAATTCCCGGAACAGCCCTTTTTTGAACTATTTTTAAGTTTTACAAATTTGTCCCTAATAATTTTAAACTTTTTTAATTACATAAATTTGTAATAAAATAAATAACTTTTCAGATTGTAAAAAAAGACTTACTTATAGAAAATTATCATATAGAACACAAAATGTAGAAAAAAAGAATGTTTTATGATGGAAATATAAAAAAAGATAATGAAGTTAAGAGATTGTATAAATGAGTGTATATATAAAGAAAGAAAAATAGGAATAATAAGGCAGACATGGTCTAGTGGCTATGACGACTGCTTTACACGCAGTAGGTCGTGGGTTCGATCCCCGCTGTCTGTACTTTTTTTTTCATAGTAAAAGTATGAAAATAAAAAGACATAAATGTAAGTATCTTGTATAAAAGGTAATGATAATTTTAATGAATGTACTACAAGGTGTATTTTTTAAAAACCTATTCAAGAGGAATTTTAATTATTTAGCTTTTTTTTTTTTTTTTATTTCTATGGTTTTTTTTTAATTTTTTTATTTTAAGTTTTTTCAATTTCTTATTATTTTTTCATCAAAACTGACTTAGTTAATTAGAATTTGTTTTTCTTTTTTATAAGGTTTCACAATCAATTGTATTTTTTTAATTTTTTGTAATTAGATTTATCTTTTATTTTTATAGATATATTTCTGGATTTTTCTAGTTATTTTTTTAGTTTTAATTTTTTTTTCACTAGATTTCAATGTTATTTTTATTTTTTTTGACTAAGTTTTATGATTTTTTATTTTTTTGCTTTTTTTATTTCTCTAAATTTTCTTTTCAAGTTATTTTTTGTGTTTTAAATCAATTTTTCTTAAATGAGGCTCATTTGTATCTTTTTTTATTCAAATGCATAAAGAATGTTAAAATTAGTTTTCAAGACTTATGATAAGTCTTCGAATCTCCTACAATTGATTTTCTAATTCTTTAAGAAGAAAATTAATTTAAGCTACAACAATTAAAGGGATGCTAAATGAGTTTAATTACTAATGAAATAATTCAAAATCTAGATATTTGAAAGATCTTGCTTATTTGAAATATCATCTTTAGATATTTCTGTTTGTTGAAATCTAAAGAAATTATCTTGAAAGAAGTTTTCGATAATGATAAAAGTTTGAAATTTCTAAAAAAATTAGTTAACTTAGAGCATATAGAAATAGATGAATTTGATAATCATTACAGCAGTGCAATTTCAGGGAGTTTTCTGAAAGATTTTTGTAAAAATTGTAAGTTAAAAGTGATAAAAATAAGAAGCTAAATGATAAATAATGAACTTATATAGCTATTCTTGGAAACTAATGGAAACTAAATAAGAGAAATTAATATCAATGATAACAAGCAAATAGCACATTTTCTTTAATTTTGTCCTTATCTAAGCAAAGTTTAAATTCAAGGAGATTAATCTGATGAAATTTCCCAACAAATTAGCAAAATTAATTTCTAACACTTAGTTCTCTAAAATGTCACTTTTACTTCCCTAGCTTTTTCTAATTTATTTTCAAGAGTAAACACTTAACTCTAATATGTGGAAATTTCATAGCCATCAAATTTTAGAGATGCTAATCTTATTTCTTTGCTATAAAATTCTCAAAATTTAAGATCTTTGAGCTTAAGCTATTTACACCTATAAAATCAAACTCTATAAAAGATAGGAAGCTTTGGATAGAACTTGGAGCTTATTTCTTTAAGCAATGTAGGGAAAATTTACTACTCTACCTTAAACTTCATTTTCAGAAATTGTAAACAGTTGAAGAGCATCAAACTTGCAGATATCTTAGAACTTAGAAGAGAAACTTTGGAAGTTATTAAAGAAAACTGCTAATTATTGGATTGCTTGGAGATAAGCAGATGTGATATTTCTAGTCTAAGTAAAATTAACCTGATAGTGGCTAATAAAAAGCTATCAAAACTAAAATTAGTAGATTGTAATTTAAGCAATTCAAGTGTAAGTTCAATCATCAAAAATTGTAACAACTTACTAAGTCTAGATTTAAGTAACAACTCAAGAATTTCTTAAAAGGGATTTCCTATCACTACCAAGAAACATGAACCATATTCAATTTTCAGAAAATTAAAGCATTTAAGCATTGAAAATACTTTAATAGGCAAGCAGTGAGTTTAAAAGTTGAACTAAAGATTTAAAAAACTAAAAATAAAGCATACAAGTAATGAGATAGCTAAAGCAGTTACTTTTGATCTGAATGGCTTTAGCATTTGAAGAATATTTAAATGTTTAATAATAAAATTAACTTTATTTGATTCTAGTTCATTACATTTAATTACTGGTAACTTATTAATAGTCAAAGCATCATCTATTCAATCTATCTCTCTTTATAGCATCTAACTATTCATTATTTTATGAAAACTATATCCCTTTAATTAGCTTAAGGCATTTTATCTTATTCACTATTTTCAATCATTTAGATTTAAAAAAGTTACCATTCTTTACCTTTCTTCTTAGTCCCTCTAATCTTGCTAGTTTATAATTACCAAAAAATTATAGTATTTAGAACTTAAGAGAAATTAGTTATTTTAAGGAAAGCTAATTTTATATTTTAAATAGGTAGAATAATTAAAGGTTATCAGATAGACATTCATTAATTTAGATCTTATATAATAAAATTTAATTAAGTTCTATGTGTCTCTATATAAATACCTCATTGTAAAATTATATAATAGTTGGAAAAATTAAATTATAGTACTTAATTAAACAAATCCCTTCTCAAAATATATCTGAGATTATAGATAGCAAAACCATAAAATATCTAAGGGAAATAATTTAAGGGATTGTAGAACTTCAAGAGTGCATAAAGTATTTAAACTAGTTCTATTTGATTAGATTTGTTGATATAATATAAGTAAATAGAGAGTTTCTAATTAATTAAGAAAATAAGATTATTTTATTAAATTTCTATTAAGTTTATCTAATACAACTTTTATTCAATTACATCACTCTGGTATGTGTTTATCTCAATTATTTCTAAAAGGAATGCTTATTAGTGCTAGAATTAATTTTAATATTCTTTACTAAAGTTAATTATTCACATTTGAGCTAGTTTAATAATAAGATAAAATCAAATAAGAGAGCTGCTTTATTTAAAGAAGTTATAAAGAAATACTATTAAGAAAAACCCAGACATGTTCTAAAAGATGCATTTAAGTAAATGAAAGTAAGAAAATATTAAAGCTAGAAAAGTCCTAAGAAAACTCATAAATATAGATTTAATAATACTTAATAATATTTTATTTCTCATGTTAGTTGATAACTCAAATATCAATAACCTTAATATAAAATAATTTACTTTATACTTTTTATATTCAAAATATATTTCCTTTTATATTTATAAATATCTCATATTCTTTAATATTCTTTTATATAAGAGCAAGTATAAAGTATTCAGTCTAGCATTATATTAGTTGAAATAAATTAAGAAATTAAAGTACTATTTATTATTAAAAGCCATTGTATAACTTTAGCTTTAAAGTTAATTATTTAATATACTATAATATAATGTTTCCTTAGTAAAATTTATAATCACATTCTAATAAGCTAAGGAATTCTTAAGTGTTTATGTAATGAAGTTATTTATTTAAGGTTTTCTTATATATTAATATAATGTAAGCTTAGTTAAAATTTATGATTTAGATATAATTTAAATTAAATTCTGCTTATTAAATAACTATACCTTTTATATAATCCAAATTAGATAGTAATAATTAAAGGTTTATAGAATGGTTCTTAATACTGGTACTCTATAATGTAGGTATAAGATTGATTATAAAGTAAATATATACACTATTTAATTATATTAGTTCCTAAATCAATTAATCATTATTTATTTATATCTGTGTACCATATACTTTTAAGGCTTTCATCGTCTACTATATAAATAGGATTGAGTTATGATTAATTTTATTTAATAGTTTTGCGGATGAAAATAAAAAATTAGAGATTAAGAATGAAGCAATAGAAAGTACTTGAATAGATTATTATAAATAAAAGGAATAATTGAAAGAATAGGTTAATGTTATGATCGTAGAACATACAAGGTTTATAAGCAAGTAAGAGAGTTATTTTTGATTCAAATAGCATAAGAGAAAATAAGCTTATATATCTTGACTTAAATTTTCCTTATGCATATGCACTGTATTTTTACTATTCCAACTTCTAAATATTTAATTAATTTGGCCTAGCCTTGAAACTTTATTAAATACAATCAAATAAAAGCATCTTCAGTTTTAGAGTTTATTAAGCATACTCCTTTTCACTTTAAATAATGCTTAAATTGAAGTTATAAACAAAAGGAGTGAAATTATCAGAGACTATATCAATTGATTAATTATTAGACAATTAGATTCCTTATGCTTTATCATTTGATTTCAATTAAATTTCTAGTATTATTTCAATTTACCATTTACATATTCACCTAAGGATGTCAATACTTTTTCTCATTTTAGTCAAGTTTCTAAAATAATTAAAGTTTTAATTTTAAACTTAGCTATTGGATTAAGAAGAACTAATGTATATATTATATTTAAAGCCAAAACTTCTAATTTTTGTAAATAAGTATAAAGTTTCTAAGAGAAAAGGGAATTTCACTAAGGGTACTAATCATTGTTAAATTTAAGAAGATAAGCTTTATTTAAGTAGGAAAAAGTAAAGAACACATTAATAACTATTATTATATAAATATAAAATGGCACCTATGAAACAATAAACTTCTTCAACAAACCCTAATAGTTAACCAGACCTTTCTAACGATTTTTATTTGCTACAATTAGATTATTAGAAGCTAATATAATAAGTTTCAGACCTTAAGTAAATAACCTAATCTCTAATGCTAACAATTAACAATTTACTAAATGAATAAAATCTTTAGAAACAATAGAAACTAACAGACATCTTCTTAATAGATGGAAAGATAGATTAATCAAATCGAATGGAATCTAAGAAAAAGTTTGACTAGAGAATTAATTAGCTTGAATATATCCAACTTAATTAACGATCGGATTCAGAATCAAGAGAAGTGCAGAATCCGTCCTTCTCCTATTAGAAAATATAAAAAAGATGTTGATACTGTAAAAATCACTGACATAAGGTAAATCAATGCTATAGATTCAAAAGAAAATAATATTATGAAACAAAAGAGGAATCCAAATTCTATTTAAGATATATTCCACACCAAACGGAAGACTATATTAAAAAAAGATTTTAACCTTACGTGGAAGCGCCAAAGATTACACATGCACTGAGACAATTTGAAAGTTGATAAGTAGGATTTGATTTCCAAGCAGTAGTAAGAGGAAAAATAGGCAGCTTATAAAAATTTACGATCAGAAAAAGCCAGATTAATATGACATCGAAGATTTCTGATAAGAAAAAACTTTTACAAACTCTAATTTTGTGATTAACCAGAAAAAGGTGAAATCACTTTAATAGATTATGTTACGTTATTATAGATAATTTTAGCAATCTATAGTAGAATTAATTATTTTAGCATAAATCTTAGAATGCTTACTATTCTTAGTGAAAAATGAAAAATAACTAGATCACTAATTAATTATGATAAACTTACATTAAATAATTAATTAAATCAAATTTTAATTTTCTAAGATATTAAAAAGGAGAATTACGTATCATTCAATGGAGCAAGTTTAAATGTTTTAATGCAATTATTTAAATGAAACTCAGCAAATATTTAAAATTTTCATTGTAAAATAATAACAATAATATATTAAAGTGATGACACCTTTATTTGGTTAGTCACTAATTAGAGTTTGTAAAGGCTTTTATCCTCAAAAGGTTTCGTATTCGAATTCTTCTGGTTTCTCTTTGTCGTAAATTCTTATTACTTTCTTTTTTCTCCTTTAGCTAAGGATTTGAAATCAAAAGCCGATAAATCATTTTTCTAATTGTCTCAGTGAATCCATAATTCTTTGAGCTTCTAAATATTGTTAAAATCTTTTTTTTTCTAATATAGTCTTCCGTTTGGCATGCAGTAAATCTTAAGAAGTCTGTAAATACCTTTTTCTAATGCTAAGTCTCACTTTGATTAAAATTTGTAGCAATTTCTTATCTTGTGGCAATATTTTTTGCAGCATCAAAATTTAATTTTTCATTTAATGCGAAGACTAAGAACAAATTCTGATTTTCTCTTGAATTTTGATTAGTTATTTGTTGATTTAGATTTACCCCAACTGATTAATTCTCTGAAAAAGTTTTATCTTAAATTCCTTTCGATTTATTAAATTAAAATCCTACCAAGTAGGAGAGACTATTAATTATTTTCTTATTTAAGGTTCTATTCATTAATCAATTTGTTGATATTTAGCATAAGAGATTAAGTTATTTATTTTAGATCTTAAACTTCTTCTGTTAGTTTCCTAACTGTTCAATTACAAAATGAAGAAATCATTACTTAAGTCTTTCTATTTATTTGATTTTGTTTGAGAGGTCCTTTGATTCTTAGAAGCAATTTTATTAGTAAGAATTTAATTTAATTACGATTTTAATTATTAAGCTTTTATTCTCTACAACCTCTTAATATTTCCAGCTCTGGTATTTAAATTTTTAAAATAGATTTGATTAGAATACTAAAGCAAGAATGATAGAAAATTTAAGCATCATAAAGAATAGATTTATTAATAAGATACTAGTGCTTTGAACTAATTAAGTCTTTAGAAGCATAAATAGTTATTTATGATTAGCTTTATTTATTTTTCATTATCTAAACACTACAAATTGATGATAAACATGTTTCCTTACTAAAAGGTATTACAATAATTCAAAATCTTATTATTATATTTTTAATTATATTTCTTTATGTTAAAAGCTTTAGAAAATTTCAATTATTATATTACTAATAAAACTAAAAATCAATTTAATATAAATATCAAACTTCAATGCAACTTTTGCTAAGCTATAATACTTGTAATAAATTGAGTCTATTTAATTATGTTTTTTCTAAATATCTTAAAAGAATATAATATTCTTAAAAGGTTTAACTTTGGTACTAGTTATTAAAATAGATCATTTAAAATCTTATATAATAGATTAAAGAAACCTACTATTATTATTTGTGTAGCTAATGAGGTTTTAGTAACTTACTATAGTCTAACTCAATAATATTTATTATTATTAAGAAATTAAACTAAAAGAGATATTAATCTATTGATAGGATTAAATTTAGTTTTGCAAAAATTACTTACAAATAAAGTTTAACTTGAGAAAGCGTATCTGTTGATGCTATTCAAACATCAATCAAAATCTAAGAAAAATTAATTTATGTACTAACTTTAATTTACTCTATATATGGTGTTTTAATTGCATTTCTAAGTTAGGATTATGAAATATTTGCTAAAATATCTCTAGCGATAACTCATTTCCACAAATACAAATAATTTGCCCTAATAAATTTGATTGAAAAGTAAATTTCTTATTCGAAAGTATTTTTACTCGAATAGAATAAAAATGATATCAATTCTAATTTCTATTTATACATATTTAACTGAAATTTATAAGCATCTACTTTTAATCATTTAGTTTATAAATAAAAAATAGTTAATTCTTATTTATCTTAAACAATGCAAAATTAACAGATGAAATAAGATTAATTAGCAAATGGAGAAAGCTTTAGTGTTATTTATTAAATTGATTAAAACCTTTAGATTAGAGGATTTAAGGTGTTACTCTGGAATCTTTATTTTGATATTATTAAAGTTCTCTTAGTTCTCAGTTACATTCTTTTTTTAAACTAGTAATCACTTTTTTATTTCGTTAGATCCTTTTGCTCTATCTCATAAGTATATTTATTTCTATCTTCATATAATAATTAAATATTTGAAAGATTATAAATAATAAAATCAGACTGTATAAAAGGCTATAATAAACTGGCTATAATTGTATAACTAGACTTTTAAAATTTAAATTTATAAAATAAAAATTACTAAATAATTAATGATTAGAGCAATTGTTTAGATAGTTATCATACTAAGCAAGTATTAAAGTAGATTTAAATTAAACTTAAATTTATAGAAATGCTTTAGTTTAATAGTCCCTTTATAAGGATTCATCTTTATTCAAATAATAAAAAGTATGAAACTAGATACAAACAATGTTCTACAAGGAATGCCTTCCTTACTTCAAAATTTATCGCTACAGTTCGAAAAAGAATGGCCTAGAGTGCTAAAACTTCCAAATCCCTTTTCAAAGATAAAAGGAACTAAAACTCCCCACCCTGTAAAAGCTAAGAAATATATGTAAATAACAGAATGCTAGCATTATTTTCGCAAGCACTATGCTAAAAATTTGTGTAAAAACTGTTATATAAAGCTTGGAATAGGAAGACCTGCGACTAAATGTGAGCATAAAGACAGAGCACATTATGCAATGGGAGTTTGTTAGTTATGTTACCTGAAAATGTACAACACGAAAAAGAGTAAACAGAGATAAAGCAAAGCATGCTGGGAGTGAATTAAAATAGAACTGTATTATTTATTCTATTTATTTTTTATTGCAGCTTTATCATCTAAAGTATTAGTTCTTTTACTAGCTTTAGAACTATCACAGACATAAAGTGTTTTTCTAATTAAAAATAAAGATAAAGGATTAATAAATGATAGTCTAAATTAAGCAAAAAGTAAATAAGCAAAGTTATAATTCTTAACTAAGAATTATCAATAGTAGATATTATTTTAAATTAGATAAATATGAATTATTTACAAATCGAAACAGTGAAAACTAAAGAATTGCAACTATATTTAATATAATATAATATAATCATGAAGAAATATATCATATGAAGGATTCTTAAATTACCAAGTTCCTATACTAGTAACTTACTTATACTGCTTCAAATAATTTTAGGTTTAATATTTCTCTTCCTTTCTAAAACTGAGATAAGCTTTGCAAATATTTATTTAAGTCTTAGATTTATAAAACGCTTAGAATAAAGCTAAGAAAATAGTAAGTTTTGCATAATTTAAGTTGACATAATGAAAAATAAAGATAAAGTGCAAATATATTTATTTATTATCTCTAAAATTGATAACCTCTTCCTTCTTGACTCATGCATTTTATCAAATCTTCTACTTAATAAGTTATAATACATTTATTAAGAAGACTCTGATAGCTAGAAGCATAAAGACAATTAGAAAGAATAATAGCAACTTAATAAATAATAGGATTTATTCCTGTGTAAAGTTTAATAGTTACAATTGAAAAATAAATTACACTTTATTGATTAATCTACTAGGCAATGACGCATAAAAGAAAAATAGTAAATAAACGAAATAAAAATTAGATATAATAAATCCTTTAAAATAAGAGGTATTTATATACAGTAGCAAGGGTTTGTAATAACTAGCTCTATTTTCTTATCTCCAATATTTTATGATCATAATAAATAAATTTAAGCTACTTAGATTTTTTTCATTACCTACTAAATTTTTTTATTTATTCCTTTAGAATTTTTAAGAATCAAAATATACAGAGCTTTGCTATTTTATTCCTAAAATCTAAATAAAGTTTAAGTAATAAAACTAAACAATGGTATTTACTTTAGATAAATAAAAGGCAATAAATCCTAACTTTTGATTAGAATGATTGAACTAGGATAATAAGAATATTTTTTAAAAAGAATCCAAATAATATAAAGCATTTGATCAGCACAAAGTTAGGAAATCATTAATTCACTTATATCAATAATTAGTTATATTTTATGTAGAGTAAGCTATAGAAAAATAAAAAAATAGCTAGTAATAAAAATATTATTGTTAAATCATGCACCATAAGTAGCAGGATTAAGCTATAATTATAGTTACAAGGGTTGCAAAAATATATTTATAAGCACAACTTTAAGTAAATGAGAAATTAAAATGAGTCTATTTTATGTTAACCTTATTTCCTTTTCCTTAGATAGTTCGCTCTCTGATTTATGTTGTTTTTTAATTGTTACTATAAGGTAATTAAGCACTAGGAGTATAAAAATTTAGTTTCATTTAAAATTAAATAAACATTAATACAAAAAATACGTAAAATCACTCTCAAATTAATTAATTAAAATCCAGATTCATTTTCCTTAATTATTCCTATAAATAGCTATGATTTAATAAATTTCATACTTGAATAGCTAATTTCTTATTTAGAAACTCATTAAAGTTTATTTATCAGAAATAAAGAAACTTAAGACTTAAAAACAGCTTTGACTTAATTATTAATATTCAAAGCATGAAACATAATATATAAAATATAGAGTTCTTCTTTTAATAAAAATATAAATACTAAATAAAATTTAAGTAATTATATACCTATTTTATAATAGAATATTCATAATTAAATTTACAAGCATCATAGATTTAAACTTTAGTTATATAAATTCACCTTGTTGCATAATCTGATCATATACTACTTTATTACCCCTTTTATATATAATTAATTTAAAATATTATAAAAACTAGGTATCCACTTTTTATACTTATATCCTTTAATATCATTATAAGGATAATAAAAGGAAGTTTAATTGAAAATTTTACTTAAAAATGTTTAGGAAGGTTTTGCTGGGTAGATATAAACTAAGAAATAGATGTTTGCATTATTTATAAAATTTACATTTATTTAAGTACTAACTAATTCTCTAGAAATATTAGTTCTAAACGGATTTCGAGATCTTAGTGTTTTACTAACTAACTTGAATAGAAAGGAGATATTATATTAATTTATTTTCGTCTTATTAAAAGCTTTATTAGTATTATAAATTTATCTTATTTTTTGCTTAATCTTAATATGAACTTTTTATATCATAAATAAATAGTGCTATTATCATTTCATCTATAGATATCTTAATTTCTTTAATCAACTTAAAGTATTAATTACTCTTATTTAACTTCTAAATTATATTAAGTTCAAATCTATAAAATTATTTAGATGGAGAGATAAGGGTATAACAATTATAATGCTACTATACTTTATAGATTAATCAATTCATAAGTAATCTTAGTCTTTCATTTACCTTTAATTGCAGCTTTATTCAAACTTTCAATTTTAATGTTTATTTTACTATTTTTACTTATAATCCTTTTTATGTTTATCAAGTGGCTATATAAATATAATTTATGTAAGAGATCATATCCCCACTAAAGAAATTTAATCTAATACTATTTAATTTTAAATATATCATTGGACTTTAAATAACTCAATAACTTCTATAGATATATAGGTAAAAATGTGGTTGAGTTGAATTTTTAAAACATATCGAAAGTATTATAACTTAAAGTTATAGAGGAAATAAAAGAAAATATAAGAAAAACTTAATAGTTTTAAGCAACGAAATGCTCATTAATAAATAGATATCTTTAAGATTTATAAAATTAGAAAGCAGGTTTTGAGCATGAAAACATAGAAAAGATTGAGAGCTTAATATAAAAATGTAAACTTAAATCACTAATTAAAAGTAAAAAATATAGAGGAAATAAAGAAATGCTTTGTATTAAAAGTCTAAAGTGAGAAAGAAGTTATATCCATCTATTTTTGCTTATAAGGTATTTAAAAAAAATATAAGCAAGAAAATAAAAAGATATAAGAGTTTATAACTAGAGAATTTAAATTCCTTTCTTTAATTAAGATTTTTATAACTATACATTTATATAGAAGATGATCTTATAATTAGAAATGGCTAGTTAAAGTGTCTTATACTGTTTTAGATATTTTATTTAATGAGTTCATATTGAATGTTGATCTCTTAAGTCATTAAAGCTTAATAAGGTTTATATTTATAAATTTTATTATACTAAGTAAATTTTAGAGTGTAAACATCTATTCAAAATATATCATACTTTAAAAAATTTATTTGGCTAAAGCCTTTAAATCTTAAAATAAAGAAATATAATTAAGCTTAATAATAAAAGAGGATTGAACTAATAAAACCAGTATATCAAGTTAAATTTTTATAAAGCTTATTTAGAATCTATTCCTAAGTGAGAGAAAATTAGTTTATAATAATTACATCTTTATTGATAAATTTTAAAAGGCTTTGTTATATTTCTGAAAGCTGATTTATAAATAGTTTATTATTGCTTTAATAACTTTCATATCTTTCTAAGTGGAACAATAGAATCACATTTTTAAAATATTTGAAATAGTCTAAATTTCTATTTTGGCTATAATCCTAGCTATTTTTATATTCGCTTTCATTTTTAAACTCTTATACTACCTATTAAATTAAAAAAATAAATTTCCTGACTGAGTATTGAAAAACTTAATATCAACTACTAAGCAAATTTTTTTAAATTAGACTAAACTGTATAAAAATATTTAAGATAGTAAGCAACAAAGTACTCAGATATTTCAAAAGGAGTTCTAGATATTTTGTTCTAGAAGGAAATTAATATAATTAAAATTGATATTTCTAAAGCAGATAGGGAATATAAAATAGAGTATATACATGAACAATTATATAACTTGGAATTTAGTTTCCTTTTGAACGATAAATATTATATTCCTCTCGAAAATCTTCCAATTTTTAAAGAAAAAAATTATTTATTATAGATAAAGCATTTTGCTATAGAGCTGAAATAACAATATAATTAAGTGAAAGAATTTTAGCATAGGTTAATATTAAGATTAGAGAAAATGTAATAACACTCTTTAAATTTCTTTGATATATTAAAGATAGAAATAATAGCTTAAAAATTAAATTTATATCTTGTAATTTATATATGAAATCTATAAATATAATAATAGTAGAAAGTACTTTTAGCTTATCTATATAAAAGGATTTAGAAAGCTTAAGCCAAAAATTTAAAAATTTCAGGTAAGGTTTGATTAATAAATAATCTTAAAATTTATTTAAATCTCTCTAATTTTTTAAGTGAAATTATGTATTTAATTTAAAGAGATCATTAAAAATGTAATACAAATAAATAAAACATTGAGGAGATTAATTATTAAAGATAAAGCTTTATAATGAATGAGCAAAACCTATTTATTTTACTATTTTCTATTTTTTTAATTTTAATCTCAAGCTTTTGTCCAAACAGAGTAATGAATGTAATGAATACTTGAATCACATGCTAAAAGTAAAAAGTTTAAGTTTTATTAAAAATAGATTTTAGTTAGGTATGATCTAATATTTTAAAAGCTACTATAAGTAATCAAAATTAATGCAAACAACAATCATTCATTTAAGGTAATTTCCATAACTATTAAATCCTTTTTTAAGAACTCTATATACTTTATTCTCTAATTAGCTTTAATACTTATCTTATAGAAAAATATCCTAGATCCACTTATTAGCTTAAGAAAAAGTAAATACTGCTATAGATATAATGCATATAGTTATTTTACTATAGCATGGTTTGACATAATAATCTAAGCTTATTTATTGAGTAGAGAAAATACAAACAAAGCCATTAAAATAATAAAGTTTTTAAATCATATAATTATTGGTAAATGTATGTCTTTCATAATAAGAGTTAAAGATGCTATTCAAAATAAGAGTTCCTAATTAATATTTATTTTATCTTTAGTAATTAAGTTTATAAATTACCCTATAAAGCTTCTTATTTTCCTTTATTTAATTTTAAGTTAAAAACTAAAATTTTAATAAGAAAGAAGCTAATATACTTATTATGATTCCATGCATATCTTAATTTACTAATATATCATATTTTATTTTCATGGTTATCATATCTAAAAGCAACTAAATAAACTAAAAGGAATTAATAAAGATTAAGTTTAAAGATTATTTTGGATGAAGGTATTTTATAAATTAGATTAAACTAAGAAAAGCTAAAAGTTTAAAATTAGTGCCAGTCTAACTATTTATAATGAAGTACTTAATTTCAACACTTTTATACATGTTCTTTATTAATAAAGTGTATTTTACTCTCTAAATTTTCTATTTTATATTAGTAAATCTCTTTAAATCTTACAATCCTTTTATCTTTTTTCTCCTAAGTATTTAAATTTCGTTTATTTTACAAGGTTTCTATATGTTACCTATATTATTCTTATAAGCCAAGTCCAGCCTGTATTGAATTTCACGAATAAAAAGGCAACTAACTTCTTTTTTGATTATTTTATCTAAGCTTTAGGACATAATTAATAAAATGAAATACTTATATAAACATAACTAAAATAACTAAATATAACTCTAAGCAAGTATTAAAGTAGATTTAAATTAAACTTAAATTTATAGAAATGCTTTAGTTTAATAGTCCCTTTATAAGGATTCATCTTTATTTCATATAATAAAAAGTATGAAACTAGATACAAACAATGTTCTACGAGGAATGCCTTCCTTACTCCAAAATTTATCGCTACAGTTCGAAAAAGAATGGCCTAGAGTGCTAAAACTTCCAAACCCCTTTTCTAAGATAAAAGGAACTAAAATTCCCCATCCTGTAAAAGCTAAGAAATATATGTAAATAACAGATTGCTAGCATAATTTTCGCAAGCACTATGCTAAAAATTTGTGTAAAAACTGTTATATAAAGCTTGGAATAGGAAGACCTGCAACTAAATGTGAGCATAAAGACAGAGCACATTATGCAATGGGAGTTTGTTAGTTATGCTACCTGAAAATTTACAACACGAAAAAGAGTAAACAGAGATAAAGCCAAGCATGCTGAGAGTGAATTAAAATAGAACTGTATTATTCTATTTTCTTTATTTTTTATTCCAGCTTTATCATCTAAAGTATTAGTTCTTTTACTAGTTTTAGAACTATCACAGACATAAAGTGTTTTTCTAATTAAAAATAAAGATAAAGGATTAATAAATGATAGTCTAAATTAAGCAAAAAGTAAATATCCCTAAATAAAAAGTATAAAGTAAAAGCTGTTTATAGCCTATACCAACACTAAAAGACTATAAGAAATATAAGTATATAAGCATCTGAATATTTTAGATATTGCTAAGATAAATAAAAAATAATAGTTAATTTTACATTTAAGATAAAATTATTTTTATTGGTAAGTATTAACAGCATACAGAGAGCTTTAATGAAATGATGAGATTTAAAATATTCTATAAGTATCAAGAATGTTAATATCTAATTGTAAAATTACACTCATAGGCTAAACATTTAGCAATACTTTATTTATTAAAGTTCCTTTTATTCTATTTACTTTCTTCATTTCTATTCTAGCTTTTAATTTGTGACTATTTTTAGGATAAAATGAATCCTTATTTTAGAAAGCAGGTTTGAACTATTAGTTAAATAAACTAATATAAAACTAAGTAGGATGAAATAAAGAAGAAGAGTAGAATTAAGTTAAATCTTAGCGAAAGGATGATAAATAAAGTATTTAGCTTATAGCTGATTCTCATATAAATTGCTTATTACAATTAATTGAATTAGAACCCTAATAATTTAAAGATAGCATCTAAATCAGCTTTAACTAAAGATATTTATTTCAAGAGTAAAATAATACTTAATTGGATCACTTTAATAACTTTGAAGGAATATGGATTATTTTTTCCTATATTAAGCAATTTAAAAGAGATTAAAAGGTAAATTAACTAACTAAATAAACAATAAGGTAATTTTTCCTTGTAGGCATGATATATTATTATATTATATCTACCTAAGAGTCTATTTAATTACCCTTAGTTTTGACTAAGTGTTATTTATTTAGAGATTCATATATAATTTAATTTCTTAGTTCTACTTTAAATTATTAAAATTATAAGATAGAGATTATAAATGCTCTTACTATTAGGTCTAAAATAATTTAGAGCAATAAAAGCTTTAATATCTCTAATTTTCCAATAAATAAGTATTAAAATTAAAAATTTAGATTGTTTCATTGGATTGAAAAGGAAAAATATCTTAGCAAAAAGAGAATTTAGCAAATGAGACTTATTAACTAGCTCTATTATAAAACAATTAAATATACTTAAAACAATTTATGCTTAAGCTTTTTTTATGCTTAATCTCTAAATTTAGCAAAGAGTTATTTTTAATCTACTAAATTTTTACTAGTTTGGCTTAGGTAATAGTTACTTTGAGTAAAATTCTTACTTTATTTATCTATTTTAAATTAAACTTTTTGCTTTGTTTTATTTAAAGGTTAGCAAAAACCTTATTTTTTAAAGATTTTCTTCAAGGAAAGTTAATAAAACAATTAAATTTAAATTATTTAGACTTATCAATAAACTAACTATGGACAGCCCATGATGTTTATATGTTTTAATTAATTAGCTTTAACTTTTTCTTTTAGAGTATTAAAATTAGCTTAATAACTATTTCTTCAATTTTAATTTTTATCCACTTGCAATTCAAATTTATGTTCGTCCATTTTATATTAAATTATATCATTGAAATTTTAAAATGTAACTCGACTCTTAATGAAGCAAAAATTAATAGTTGATACAATTATAAAATCTAAATTATTTTATAATTTTCTTTTTTATTGCTTAGGATTATTTGTATATTGATAATTAAAGAGCTACACTTAGAATTCGAATTTATTAATATAGATATTTTGAAATTAAGTTTTATAATATTTGTTCGTTCACATGCCTAGGAACACTTTATTTTATTTAAATAAATATAGCTAGCACTAATAGAAAGATTTTATAAATAACCTCATTTATAATAAAGACACTATGCAAATGCTAATAAAAATAGAGATTACTATAATGTAAATGGTTATTGTTCTATGATACCCTTAAAAATAGCCATATTATTTTATTAATCCTTCATGCATTTAGTATTTTCTCTTGTTAATAAAAGAACTAAATTTTATTTAAATGATGCTGTCTAATTGTATAAGCTTAATAATATATTATGCAATAAGATAGCGAACTCATAAAAAATAAAACTTAATTAAGATTAATTTCATAAAAATATTGATTTTGCAATCAATAGAAGTAAAGAACGAATAATTAAATTACTAAAATAGATCTCAACTAACAAATAAATTGATATGAATCTTCTTTTTAAATTTCATGTTATTTTATCTAAAAGCAGAGATAAATAGTAAGTTTTTAATTATTGTGATATAATTAAATACAATTATAAGAAAAATAAACTTAAACTTATGTATTCTATTCATTATGAGAGATAAACTTAAAGAAATTGTAATATTTTTATTTTAAAACTTAAATTTTAAAAGCATTATAAATAAAAATTAATATATAATAAACAATATCTTTGCTCAAATCTACTTGTCAGTTTACAAAATGTTTAAAAAGATTTAATGATTAGAAATAAAAAATTATTTTATAGCTTTTTTTATTAATTTTAAAAAGCTATAACTAAATAATACTCATTTGAATATTAGAGGAATTTAATTAACTTTGATGTTGCTTTGAGTTACTTATTAAATAAAAATGTAAGGAATTCAGAAACTATTCATTAAAGTTGCTTAAATATTATAAATTTATTTAATTTGGCAAAGTTTTATCTTTAAGCTAATGATTTATTCTTAAGTTTGCTTAAAATTAAATTAATGAATATTAAAAGCTTTATAGTATAAATATCCATTTTATCTATTTATATTTTTCATTTATCTTTAGAAATTCTTTATTCTTTAATAAATAAATTATAATGTATTTACTATTTTTCTTTATTTACCAAGAGTAATTTAACAAAATTACAAAGATATATTGATTTATTATATTTGCTTCAATGAAAATAAATATATTTTAATAAACGTTTTTTAAGTAAAAATATAACAATATTTTTACAAATTGAAGCAAAATTTTAAGCATTTTAAATTGGAAATTTTGATTTTTAAATATTTATTTAATTTCTTTAAAGATAATCACTATCTATTATAAGATTTAACTTTTATTTCATTTATTATATTTTTTTTTTTAAACCGCCATAGTTGTTCGAAGGAGAACAACAAGGTCATTTTCATCAGAGGTTGGGGAAGTTAAGTACCCATAATTGACACATGTCGTCCTCTGCTTTGGTGATACAATGAGATACAATCCTGCCATGTCCTTGAACCTCCAACAAGTATTAAAGATACGAGTATTCTAAAATTATATCAGTATTGAACATTTTTATCAGTACTGAATAATTATACCAGTATTGAACAAGGTCTACCAATATCTGATAATTTTATCAGTAACAAACATTCTTGTCAGTATGAAACATTTTTTTTAAAGAGCTGCGCACCAATGAGAATGCTACGCGCTCTATAATCAAATTTATTTATTTATAAAGAAAATTTTGTTTATAAAATATGTAGATAGCGGGGATCAAACCCGCGATCTATTGCATTAAAGCAGAAATAATAGCCACTAAAAATATCTGGACATAATTTTAATTAAAATTTACTTAAAATAAATAGAATAATTAATAAAAATTCACAATTCTTAGTTCTAATTTTACTATAAATCTGCATAACATTTTATAAAAGTCATTAAAAACTAAATCAAACTTAAAATGATTGAAGTAAAAATAATTATAAATTAAATAACATAATTAACATATTTTATTAACGTGTTGTCACCTTTATTTGGCTTGCCACTAATCAAAAATTTAAAGTTTATAGTTGTCTTAAGTATTATTCCATTTTCAATCTTCTTCTGAGCCTCCTTTTTAGAATAAATATCTAGCAGTATTTTGTTCACCCAGGTATCTTGCTTCAATCGAGTTCGATTCCAAACATATTCAAATTTCTTCTTTAATGAGCAAATGCGATTTCCTTCAAGAGTTCATTTCCTATGTACATCTTTTTTCTGTATAATAAACCTTCTTGAGTGCAGTATAGATTACTTAAGAATTTTCATAACTTATAGCTTTCAAATTTTTATTTTCATTGCAATTTTTAGCAATATCTTAAAAAGTGACCATATTTCCTGTAATATCAGCATTAATTTCTTTCCTTTACTATCAGAATTTTTTCTGTTTGAAGATTCGGTTCCAATCCATGGGTTATTTGTTGTTGTATTTTTTAGAAATAAGCTTTCAGTCAAATCCGCTTATAGATTGAATTTGGATTTTATTTGTTCAATTCTCAGATTGACTAGTTGGAAATTTTCATTTTTTTATAATTTATGTGTTAGTCATTAGATATGCTATTTTTCTTTCAAGCTCTTTTACATTTCTTAAAAGTTTAAAATTCTCCTATTACATAGCTTTGAGTTCTTAGATTATTTTTGTTAATCGGCTCTTAAGAAATTGCAGATCTCTCAAGCAAAACAAAATAGTTAACCAGACTTAAGTAATTATTTCTGCATGCTGTAATTGAACAGTTAGAAAACTAACAGAAGAAGTTTAAGGTCTAAAATAAATAACTTAATCTCTTATGCTAAATATCAACAAATTGATCAATGAATAGAACTTTAAATAAGAAATTAACTAATAGCTTCTCTCCTAATTGATGGTAATTTAATTTAATATAATCGAAAAGAGTTTAAGATAAAACTTTCATCAGAGAATTAATCAATTGGGGTAAATCTAGTTCAACAAATTACTAATCAAAATTCAAGAGAAAATCAGAATTTGTCCTTAGTCTTCGCATTAAAAGAAAAATTAAATGTTGATGCTGCAAAAAATATTGCCACAAGATAAGAAATTGCTACAAATTTTAATCAAAGTGAGACTTAGAATTAGAAAAAGGTATTTACAGACTTCTTAAGATTTACTGCATGCCAAACGGAAGACTATATTAGAAAGAAAGATTTTAACCATACTTATAAGTTCAAAGGATTATGGATGAACTTAGAAGATTAGAAAAATGATGGTTATTTTGATTTCAAATCCTTAGCTAGAGGAGAAAACAGGAAATTAATAAAAATTTAAGACACAGAGAAGCTAGAAGAATTCGAATACAAAACCTATTGAGATAAAAAGCTTTTAACAAAATCTAATTAGTGACTAACCAAATAAAGGTATCTTCACTTTAATATATTATTATTATAATTATTATAATTTTTTAATGGAAGCTCAAAGCAAAAAAATTAGTCTCTCGCAAACCTACCACATACCTAATATTAGAGTAGGGAACTCTGAAAAGTATAAACAAAGGCATGAAAGAGATTTTAGAATTTACAATATTTATTAATAACTGGACAAACTCAAGCATCCGAATGTTGGGAATGCCCAATTGTTTAAATAAAGAATTTACTTAAGGGAATTAGCAAGAATAAGGTGCAACAATTAAAAGGAATAGGATTGGCTTATTCTAACACATATCTACAAAGAAAATATTAAATGCAAAAGTTTTAGCTGAAATTAATAGAAAGGGACGTAGTAATTAAAGAATTTTACAACATTTGAGAACTACACAAAAACAAAATAAATATACACATCTAACTGATACCAAATGGAATATCTTTAATCTTTTTTTAACTCAGAGCACCTTGAAAAATATGGAAACATAGGAGCGTGGTAATACAAGACTGAGAAAATTCTGATTGCAAAAAGAAATATAGAACAATACTTTAACTATAAGAATTATCAAATACGATTAAACCTAGACAGGGTGATGAAACTAAATTGAATAGAGTAAAAACTACAATAATAGGGCTTAACTAAATAAACAATAATACAGACATGGGAAGGAATAACAACAACCATTTTAAATGGAAAGATGACAACATAAAACTGATAATTTTATAAGTTATACTTCTGTATGCAATCTGAAAATTTATTTATTTTATATATTAAAAATAATAATAATAATAGTAAACTAAATGTTAAAAAAATGTTTTGGCATATTCTGGACTTTCAACCAGTTCCTGCCGCCATTTTTTTGACTCGGATGGATACCGCGACCATTTTTTTTATGTGGATGGTTACCACTGATTGCTTTCAAAAGAGCGCATAGGCAGTTTTTATTTGTATATTCCTGTTGGAGTTATCCATAGAAAATTCAATGCTCTTCATGTTCTTTATTATACCTTTTCATTTAATTTTTTTCATTCTCAGCATCTTCTTAATAAGTGGTAATTGGATTGGCAATATCAACATTATTTTTTAATCTTCTTTTGACTAATATGTTTTTTAAATAGCTTATTTTCAATATTTTCTAGTCTTTTAATTAAGTTATTATCATATCTAATTTCTTTCTGTTCTTAAACACTTTATAATGGAGTGAAAGTTTTTTCGATTTCCATCTTTGATGTACGTTAAGATTTTTATTGCGATTACATTCAAAGTTGTTCTTCCGTTATTACCTTGTTTTCTATTAGCTGATTCTTAAGGATTTCCATTTCATTATTTTGCACGTCAATGTTTGTTGTAAGTTCCCGTATTAATAAGTCTTAATTATATATTGTTTCTTCGTATCGGGATATAATTTTTTACATTTGTTCGATCTTTTGTCGTAGTTCCTCTGAAATATCTGATTTAAATTCCTCAGCTTGCAAAGTTCCGATCATTATTTTACCTTATGAGTCGGAGCTTGATTCTTCTTATTGTTTTGCTTTTTATCGAAGAACTTAAGCAGCCTTTTTCCGAGCATTTCTTATTTGATTTTTATTTAATCTAATGTTCTGCTCCATCTTTTTTTTTTTTTTATATATTAAAAATTTATGAAATTAAAAAAGTATTAAAAAATTATTAAACTTATTAAATTTATTAGGGACAAATTTGTAAAAATTAAGATTAAATTTATGTAAATAGAAGTATATTTTAGAATAATAAAATCTCAGGTAGTGATGAAATCAAAGTGGAACTTATCTAATATAACAGGCAAGAATTACATTAATAAATTTCAAATTTTATCAATAATATGTTCAGAACATTTACTATACCAAATATAATGAAGGAAGTAAGCATACCTCCTATTTTTAAATAGGGAAGCAAGAGTGTTTTACGCAACTGACATTTATTGCTTTACTAAATTGCTTACTAAAAAATGTGATAAAGAAATAACTTAACATTTATAAAAATGCATTTATGATCGAAATATTTCACATCTAGATTAATCTAATCATTCTGAACCTAGATTATTAATTTACAACTTAGATGGTCACATAAAAAACAACTAAAAGATACCCTATTTAAAGTAAAAAAATGTTTAATACTATATAAAAGAAATCTCTTTTTGCAAGATTAAGATTACTCTTTAGTTTCATAATTGTTTTAGAATAATTCCATGATAATATTGATGATAAGTTTGTTATTCATATTTTACAAGACAGATCAAAAATAATACGAAAGCTCTACAAAAATAAGATAAAGGCCTTGTTCTTTCAATTTTATATTATATATAGCTATAAGATATCTGGAAGAATTCTAAAAGGGATGTGGATTTCCTATTTGTTTGAAAATTTATATAGTAAGTGACTTTGCGGAGGATTTAATAGAACTTTCAAATTCATAAATTTGTGCTAAAAAATAACTATATGTCACAGTTTAAAATTTCTTTTGAGTAAAGTTTAGCATAAAAGTGCAAAAATTTGAAAATTATTTTTCTAAGGAGGAAAGTAGAATTAAATAAATTTAAACATAAATGGATAGCCTATTATCTAAAAATAGTTATTATTATTAAGGATATTAGGGAATTAAGAAAATTATAAAATCCACTGTGTAAAAAGATCTCTGATATTAGAAAGCAATCTCTAAAACATTTACAATGATAGCAAATAAAAAATTTCTCCGAAGAAACAATTACCTTCTATAAAACCTAATAACTCTTAATAGGATATTTCCAACTAATTTTTCCTTTTTAAGATGGAGATTCAAAATTTACAAAGGCAGTCAGTGATCTTTATTAGCAAATAAGAGATGAGTGGATGCCTATAGCTTGCATTTATTTTGAAGACTTAGAAAATAGCATTTTTAAACAAAAATTTCCAATTTACATCTTTCGCGTTATTAAACTAGATAAAGATTCGAAAAAAATATTAATTTACAAATTAATTAATGATTTTTAGTTATAATATGAATTGAAATAAAAAAACTTTTAATTAATAAACTTTGAAATTTGCATTTGCGGGGAATAAGATACCTATTTGAATTCCCCTTAATGAAATTCTCAAGTTTTAGTCGAAGAATTTAAAGACTTCAGATTCTATAATTAGCTTAACTTTTAATCTATAACCAAAATTATATTACTCATAACTTCATTATTCTAAGACAACTCTAATAAATTGATTAAGAATTAAATGATTTCATTCTAAGTTGCCTTAAAGAAGAATTTAAATTTTAGAGCAAATAGAAGAAAAAATGGAAGAATTATTAGAGCAATGTGGTTAGAGAGAGTTTAAAAAGAAAAGATTAAATGAGATTGAATCAAGATTATTGAGATGGAAAATGATTTTTTTAATTATCTATTGAATTATGATAAAACATATTTAAATTTAATTAATCTAAGAACTTAAGATTTTATAAATGCTAAAAATATTTAGAATCTGAAAATTCAAAATTTAATATACCTAAAGTAGAGTATGATGGTGATATTAAATCTTGAGCCACTTTATCAGGACTTAAAGGGACGATTAATGAAACAACTAAATCTCAAAGATTATATCAAGAATGGCCTTTAAATCACTTTATCTTCTTATAACGATTATTGCTTTTTTAATTTAAACTGATTTCCTTTTGTGCACTTGGAAGCAATGAAGCTCATATGCTTTACTTTAATTTAAACTAGATTAATTAAGAGAATCTGCAAATATTTTTTTAATTAAATACATAATTTAACTTACAACTATTAGATAGGTTTGATTTTTAATTACTTTAAAGATTATTTATTTATTGATAAAGACTTAATTAAGTTTTACCAATTTTTAACTTATTCTTTCTTATTCTATTTATATAGACAAACTCAACTTAATTACTTTCATCCATAATGAATTAATTAAAGGTACTTATTTATAACTTCCTACATTTAACTTTTATTATTGAGAAATCTTCTTTTATCTTTTCTTTCACTTCCTAGATTTAATTTTTCAAGTTTATATAGAATGCTTTATCTGAATAAGCAATTATTATTTTTATTTAAGATTTTAAAAGTTTTCTGGAGAATTTAATTGATCTATCATAAAATATATTAATATATTCCAAGTTTTATAACATTTTAATGTGCTTACTTAAAGTTTTAGTCCCTGATTAATTTAAAAATATCACTTCTAAAGTATTGATTTCCTTCAAGAGTCTAGAGCGAAACAATTAGAACTTCTTATAAATGATCTTAGTATGCTTTACTATCTGTCTTAGAGATTTCTATATAGTTTAGATTAATTTATAAACATTCATTTCGAAGTAGATGTTTTGCTTGTAAATGTTTAGCCAGAAAATTTGGTAGGCTTCATTAGATATAATAAATAAAAGGAATTAAAAATTTGGTTAAGATTAAAATAAAAATAGAAATTGAAGTAACAACAAGCATTTTTTAAATTTATTATTCCTTTAAACTATTATAATTACTTAGAAAGATGTAAAAGTTAAATATAGCCTTTATAAATTATTTACAAATTAAGTTATCAAAAATTAAATTAAACCTTTAAAATATAACAATAAACTTATAATTAATATAAACTAATTTGCTCTAATATTATAAATAAATTCTATGTAAGCTTTATTTTAAATAATTAACTTGATTTACTGTTTTTATTAACTTAGAACTTGCTTAATATTAAACTTATTTATATTTTAAATTTTAATTTTTTACTAAATACATTTATAGCTCAAGGTATATTTGAAATAACCTTATGACTTTGTATAATTAAAGTTTATTAATGTAAAACTTATTAAGCTTTAAATAGCTTAAGAGATAAACTACCTTTTAGTTGGAAACTCTAAAATCTTTTGATTTCTTGCTTATGTTTATTTACAAGAAGCTTAGAAGCAAAATGTTTATAAAATAGATATGGTTGTCATTTTAGAAGTATTATACAAAGAATTTCTTAATTTCTTCTTTATTTTTACATTTAATTATTATTTTATGCTTAAATTTTATATTAAGCTCTCAATCGTTTTCATACTAAAAGCCTGATTTCCCAATATTATAAACCTTATGATTTATTTAATAATTATAATTTCAATAAATAGCTTAAAATAGTTAAGTTCTTGTTATATTTAATTTCCTCTATAATTTTATGATTCTTAGTGATAACTCTAAAGTGATATACTTATCTTACTATACTACTTCAATATGTTTTAAACGTTATACTTGACTATAATTTAATCTATATGATTGTATAAATTATTAATTTATTTACAATCACAATAGCTGCTTTTAAAATTAAATAGTATCAGATTAAATAGTGAGAATATAATCTATTATATAACAAATATTTATACATATGCTTTATAAAAAGGGATATAAGATAAAATAGTAAATTAACCACTAAATTTTAAAATTAGACTAAACCATATAATTATAAGTCAACCAAATATTAAGATTCCTTATTCACTATTTTATCTATCAAGTAACATTGTTATTACAAATCTCTTTACTATAACTAGTCTAAGTTACTTTATTAAGTTAAGTCTTAAACTATTTAAAAGTAAATAAAACAGAAAATAAAATTTAAAGTTGATTAAAGAAATAAAGATAGTTATAGTTAGAAGTGATTATAGCTATAATTATTTATTTATAAAAAGTATAAAAGTTTATATATTAAGTAACCAAAAAATAAGTTAAACCATATAAATTAATAAAGTTTTTTATAATGAAATAATTAAAATTATATCTTCCTTTTACTCAAGTTAGTTGGTAAAGCATTAATATCTTAAAATAATTTTAAAATTAATATTTCTATAGAATACTAATAAATTAAAAGTTATAAAGAATAGAAATATCTTTAAATTTATATCTGATTTATAGAATCTTTCTAAGCATTTTTAAAACTAAACTTTAATATTCTTCTTTTTATAATTATTATAATAATATAAAAGGGTATAAAATATTAATGTGGATTCCTATTTTATAATATTTTTAATTATAATATATATAATAAATGAATAAAAAGGTATGTGATTAGAATATGCAAAAAGACTACTTAATAAATCAAACTAAGGGTCTTCAATTATAAAATAAGCATGTTATTTCTTAGATTTTATTTAATGTTTATACTTTTATTAAATGAAGAGCTTTATTAATATATCTTTATTATTTATAATACTTAAATATTATAAAGCTAAACCAGAGCTATTTTTAAGTTTTAGTTACATGTAAATCTAATTTTAGTGGTTTTCTGAATAGTAAATTAGGTATAAAGTATGAAATGTTGTAAAGTTATAGCAATTTGCTCAAAATATGAAGAAAGGGAGTTTGGATTTGAATTAGTAGATAGCTTCTATGTATTTAAGGATTTATATAATTTATTTTTAGATTAGAATAAAACTTTTCTACCACTACTACTCAGCTAACCTTTGATTAGCAATAAAAAAAATAAAAAATAGCATAAGCCAGAGAAAATACGCATTGAGGAAAATAAAATAAGATTAACATAAACAAATTCATTTTAAATTCACATTTACTAAAAGCTGGGCTTATAATTATATTTTTTATGATCCTTGCATCTATAATTATTTGCTTAATCCTTTTACTTTTAATGCATATATGAGCAATCTTATATCGATTGCTAATTATTTTACTCTAGTTTATTCTATATATATCATTAGTTATGACTTTAAGGCTTATTAGATTCTTTAAAATATTTTGATTCTTTTTAAAAATTTTCCTATTATTCTAATTATAGTTCAATCATTCCTCTCAAAAGTTAGGAATTATTGCTTTTTATTTATCTAAAGTATATATCATTGTTTAGCTTTATTACTTAAATCACTATATAGATTTTAGGAATAAGAATAGCCTAATTCTGTTAATTTTGATTCTTTAAGAATCTTCTTTAATGAAAACAGGATTTTATAGGTAATGAAACTAATCTAATTAGCTTAAATTTATTTATTATGATCATAAAATATCGGAGTTAAGAAGATATAGCTAGTTATAATAAAATTTTGCTGCTTTATATAGATATATTATGTTTTAAAGGATTTATTTATCTAATTTGTATTTAGTTTATTTACTACTTTACTTTTATGCTTCAATGCTTAGTAGATTGATCAATAAAGTTCAATGAATTTTCAATTACAACTATCAAACTTTCCATAAGAATTTATTCTATTATTTATTTGTTGTTTTTCTCCCTTGTTGCCTTTATGCTTCAAGATATTAGAGATAGTAAATAAATACTTTTCTACTTTATCTTTATGCTTTATCAATTCAATTAAAAACTAAGCCAAATTTACTATTTTCTCAACTTATTCTAAGCAATTTACGCATTTTAGATTTAATTAGCTACTTACATAGCTTATTGCAGTTGTAGAAAAGAAATATTAAATCTAATTTATTGGAAGCAGTATAACTAAATAATAGCCTAGGAACTTGATAATTAAAGAATTCTTTTTATAGATTTATTTTTCTATGCTTATATTATATTAAATATAGTTGCAATTCTTTATTTTCATCCTTTAGACTCGTAAATAGATCATAGTTATCAATTTTAAAATAACTACTAAAATTATTTATATGAATATGCTTTACTATTTGCATTACAATTTAACTAGATGTCTACTATTGATATCTCTTAGTTAAGAATAATAGCTTTGCTTGCTTTGCGTTTGTAATTTTAATATTTTTATAAAGGCTTTAACTAGCTAAATTATTTATTAAGGTATATTTATCTTTGTTTAAGTTAGACTATACATTTTAATTATTTATTTTTATTTTAGGATAGAAAATTCTTTATGTCTATGATATCTCTTAAACTAGTAAGAATAATTATGATATTTTAGATGATAAAGCTAGGATAAAAATTAGAAAAAAGAATAAATAAAGCATAGTTCTATTTTAATTCACTCTTTGCATGCTAGATTTTTTCTCTGTTTACTCTTTTTCGTGTTGTACATTTTGAGATAGCATAACTAACAAACTCCCATTGCATAGTGCGCTCTATCTTTGTGCTCACATTTAGACGCAGGTCTTCCTACACCAAGTTTAATATAGCAGTTTTTACACAAATTCTTAGCATAGTGCTTGCGAAAATTATGCTAACAATCTGTTATTTACATAAACTTCCTAGCTTTTCCAGGCTGAGTTGTTTTATTTCCTTTTGTCTTGGAAAATGTTTTTGGAAGGTTTAAAACTCTAGGCCAGTCTTTTTCGAACTGTAGCGATAAATTTTGAAGTAAGGAAGGCATTCCTTGTAGAACGTTGTTTGTATCTAGTTTCATATTTTTTATTATTTGAATAAAGATGAATCCTTATAAAGAGACTATTAAACTAAAAGAGTAAGTAAAGCATTTAGTTTAAATCTACTTTAATAATTATTTAATATCATGTTACTGAATCAGAGTAAAAGATTAAAAATAATAATTGTATATAATAGTATAAAAAATAACTTAATTGAGTACTAAAAGGATTTTACTAATATCAAATTAAAATTCCAGAGTAGCACTTAAATTCTTCTACTTTCTGCTATTTTTGCAATGAATATAATAAGTATGCCTCTTAACTATGCTTATTTAATTTATAAGCGAAATTATTAAAAATAGATGCTTTTTTAATTTTAGCTAAATTAATAAAATATAAAATAGAATAGATATTCCTTTTATTTTTCTAAGGTAAGCATGCTTAAATTTATGTATTTATCTTTCAATTAAATTATATTAATGCAGATTATTTGTATAGTGGAAATAAACTATTGCTAGAGATATTTTAATGAACACTTTATAATAGCTAGCTTATAAACTTAATTAAGCTACTTATTTGTATAGAGTAAATTAAAGGTAGAACATAAATTAATACTTCTTATATCTTGATTGGTATTTTTAATAGCATCAACAATTATGCTTATTCTAGTTAAACTTTATTTTAAGTAATAAATGTAATGCTTCGTTTAATCCTTTAAATAGAGTAATTTATTATTTTAGTTTTATATTCTGAATAATAATTAAGATTGGCTATGTTTTAATATGCTACTATAGCCTCATTGGCTACACAAATAATAATAGTAGGTTTCTTTAATCTATTATATAAGATTTTGAAAGATCTATTTTAATAATTAGTATTAAAGTTAAACCTTTTAGGAATATTTATTCTTTAAGTTATCAAGAACAACATAATTAACTGGATCCAATTTACTACAAGTATTCTAGCTTAGCAAAAGTTACATTGAAATATAACTTTTGTATTAAATTTACTTTATTAGTAAAATAATAAGGAAATTATCGAAAGTCATAGGATTAAAACCATCAAGCATTATAATAATAATACAAAAGATAAAGTTTAGTTGTATTTTAAGATAAATTAACACCTCTACTATGAGATTTTAAATGGTAAAGTTGAAGGAAAATAATAAATAAGTTAGCTTTAATTAAATAAATTATTAGATTTAACGAAAATTTCTTTTTATTTCTATCTATATTATGATTAAGGATGATTATAGAGAATTTCCTATATAGTATATTAACATCATTTAACATTAATAAATATAATTAAAAATCTAATAATAAGGTTTTTGAATTTACTCAATAACTACTGCTAATACTCTTTAACATAAATAAAAATTGTTTCATCAATTTTTTGTTTTAAGATATAAAAATCAAATACAAGTTCTTCATAAATAGCTATTTAATACTCATAAACTATTTGAATACACAAATATCTTAAAAATAAATTATTCATATGATATTTAAAATTTCTATCATACTAGCTTTATAAGCTTAACTAAAATAATTGCTAAAATTAAATCAGAAAAACTTAGAAATTGTAAAATATTTCCTTAAGCTTTGAATGATATATAATTCTTTTTATTTAATATCTTCAGAAATTAAAAACTGATTTAGCTAATTATTTAATGTAATTTTATCATAAATTATTATCTGTCTAGCTATTTTTCATTTTACATTATAAATAGTAAGGATTCTAAGCTTTATGCTAGAATAATTAATAGTATATAGATTACTAAAAATATCTATAATAATAGTTATTTATGTGTTCTTTACTTTAGCTTAAATTAGTTCTACCTTTTTAAATTTAAAAATGATACTCACCTTAATAAAATGATCTATACACTTAGAAACTTTATGCTTATTTACAAAAATAGAAGCTTTTGCTTTAAATATTATATATTATAATTTTTCTTAATCCAATTATTAAATCTCAAACTAACCTCTTGATTGATTTTAAAACTTGACTAAAATGAGAAAAATAATTGGAATGCTTAGATGAATGTGCAATTGGATAATAGAAATAATAACTAAAATTAAAATAAAATACAATAAAATGATAAAACATAAGCAATCTAATAATCTTAACTCTAAATATCTAATAATTAATTAATTTACTTGCAATTTCTTAATTTCTAATAATTTTACACAATTTTGCTTTGCAACTTCAATTTCATACATTATTTAAAATTAGTTGGAGTACATTTAGTAAATTCTAAAATTGTATTTGATTATATTTATTTAAGCTTCAAGACTAGGTTCAAATTAAATAAATACTTAGAAAATAAAATAAAATAAAATGATTCAAGGTTTCAAGTCAGGCTTCTATACAACATCTTCCTAAGCCAAAAAGGAAAGGAGGAAGCAAGAAACCAAGTCTTAATAATTTTAACAATCTTCTCTATCACAACCTTATCCAACACTGAACTAACAACCTGGAATCTAACAAACGAGCGAAAGCCAACCTTGAAGAATATACACACGGAAACTCCAACCTCAAGCGAGAAACCGAGGAAACAGATGAAGTCTGTTCTCCACCAGGAGGTATAAGAATTCAAGATGAGCATGGAGTAGCTCATCAAAGTGATACTGAACCACCAGGAAGAGGTCAAGAGATTGAAGAAGGACAATGATATGCTGATGGTAAAGCTAGACCTAGCAGAAGGAATTGAGTCAAGACTTATATCCTAGGAAAGAGATCTTAACGCCTTTTTGAATATCTCACAAAGTCAGACTAACGAATCCTAAAATTAGCTTTAGTAACAGACTGAATTGAATAACAGATTCGGAAAAGTAGAAGATAAATGTAAACTTTTAAGAAAGAGTCAAGCGAAACTGGAGCTATACAAATGGAAATCGAAGCCTAGAAAGAGCAAAAAAATCAAGGAAAATAATTCAAAATAAAAAATAAATGTTTCTGCTGTGGAAGTGTATGACATTTTTATAGGAAGTGTTAGAAATTCTAATAGAAATAAAGAAACTATTGGATAAAAGAACAACAAAAGAAGAAAAAAGAAGAAGCAAGAATGAAAAGAATGTATTGCAACCCGGATAGTTCAATATACAAGATTAAGATGGAATCAAGGCAAGTTAAAGGAGGGAAAAACTGGAAAAATCTGAGTTCCCAATATCGCTAAAATTGGGCGACCCAAACATTTATATTTAACAGCAGGGAGCATGAACTGCTGGCCTCCTGACGGGGTTGGAAATCCTTAAAACGGAAAACTCAAAATTAATATTATTATTATATTAAATACTTAGAAGTTGGAATAGTAAAAATTAAGTTCATATGAATCAGGAAGATTTTATCTAACCTAAATAAGTTTAACTTCCCTTAATTTATTTGAATCAAAAATAACCCTCTAACTTTTTATAAGATTTGAAAATTTTATAGTGATTTGCGATTATACTATTATCCTTTTCTTAAGTCTATTCAAGTATTTTCTATTATTTCATATTTAATCTCTAACTTTTTGATTTTAATCTTCCAAAACTATTAAATAAAATTAAATATAATTTAATAATATTTATATAGTAGAAGATTAAATCCCTTAAAGTATATGGTATATAGATATAAATAAATAATGATTAATTTATTTAGGAACTAATATAATTAAATAGTGCATATATTTACATTATAATCAATCTTATACCTACATTATGTATAGAGTATCTAGTATTAAGAACCATTCTAGCAAACCTTTAATTATTACTATCTAATTTGGATTATATAAAAGGTAGAGTTATTTAATAAGCAGTATTTAATTTAAATTATATCTAAATCATAAATTTTAACTAAGCTTACATTACACTAATATATAAATAAGCCTTAAGTAAATAACTTCATTACATAAACACTTAAGAATTCCTTAGTTTATTAGAATGTGATTATAAATTTTACTAAGGAAACATTATATTATAGTAAGGTTTATCTATAAATAATTAACTAAAGCATTTCATTTAATTTTATATGTGCTAAAGTTAAAGTTATAGAAGAGTATTTTAATAATAAAAAGTGCTTTAATTTCTTAATTTATTTAACTAACGCATCGAAAGATTTATACTTTATACTTGCTCATATCTAAAAGAATATTAAAGAATATGAGATATTTATAGATATAAAAGGAAATATATTTTGAATATAAAAAGTATAAAGTAAATTATTTTATATTAAGGTTATTGATGTTTGAGTTATCAACTAACATGAGAAATAAAATATTATTAAGTATTATTAAATCTATATTTATGAGTTTTCTTAGGACTTTTCTAGCTTTAATATTTTCTTACTTTCATTTACTTAAATGCATCTTTTAGAACATGTCTGGGTTTTTCTTAATAGTATTTCTTTATAACTTCTTTAAATAAAGCAGCTCTCTTATTTGATTTTATCTTATTATTAAACTAGCTCAAATGTGAATAATTAACTTTAGTAAAGAATATTAAAATTAATTCTAGCACTAATAAGCATTCCTTTTAGAAATAATTGAGATAAACACATACCAGAGTGATGTAATTGAATAAAAGTTGTATTAGATAAACTTAATAGAAATTTAATAAAATAATCTTATTTTCTTAATTAATTAGAAACTCTCTATTTACTTATATTATATCAACAAATCTAATCAAATAGAACTAGTTTAAATACTTTATGCACTCTTGAAGTTCTACAATCCCTTAAATTATTTCCCTTAGATATTTTATGGTTTTGCTATCTATAATCTCAGATATATTTTGAGAAGGGATTTGTTTAATTAAGTACTATAATTTAATTTTTCCAACTATTATATAATTTTACAATGAGGTATTTATATAGAGACACATAGAACTTAATTAAATTTTATTATATAAGATCTAAATTAATGAATGTCTATCTGATAACCTTTAATTATTCTACCTATTTAAAATATAAAATTAGCTTTCCTTAAAATAACTAATTTCTCTTAAGTTCTAAATACTATAATTTTTTGGTAATTATAAACCAGCAAGAGTAGAGGGACTAAGAAGAAAAGCAAAGAATGGTAACTTTTTAAATCTAAATGATTGAAAATAGTGAATAAGATAAAATGCCTAAAGCTAATTAAAGGGATATAGTTTTCATAAAATAATGAATAGTTAGATGCTATAAAGAGAGATGGATTGAATAGATGATGCTTTGACTATTAATAAGTTACCAGTAATTAAATGTAATGAACTAGAATCAAATAAAGTTAATTTTATTATTAAACATTTAAATATTCTTCAAATGCTAAAGCCATTCAGATCAAAAGTAACTGCTTTAGCTATCTCATTACTTGTATGCTTTACTTTTAGTTTTTTAAATCTTTAGTTCAACTTTTAAACTCACTGCTTGCCTATTAAAGTATTTTCAATGTTTAAATGCTTTAATTTTCTGAAAATTGAATATGGTTCACGTTTCTTGGTAATGCTAGGAAATCCCTTTTAAGAAATTCTTGAGTTGTTACTTAAATCTAGACTTAGTAAGTTGTTACAATTTTTGATGATTGAACTTACACTTGAATTGCTTAAATTACAATCTACTAATTGTAGTTTTGATAGCTTTTTATTAGCCACTATCAGGTTAATTTAACTTAGACTAGAAATATCACATCTGCTTATCTCCAAGCAATCCAATAATTAGCAGTTTTCTTTTATAACTTCCAAAGTTTCTCTTCTAAGTTCTAAGATATCTGCAAGTTTGATGCTCTTCAACTGTTTACAATTTCTGAAAATGAAGTTTAAGGTAGAGTAGTAAATTTTTCCTACATTGCTTAAAGAAATAAGCTCCAAGTTCTATCCAAAGCTTCCTATCTTTTATAGAGTTTGATTTTATAGGTGTAAATAGCTTAAGCTCAAAGATCTTAAATTTGGAGAATTTTATAGCAAAGAAATAAGATTAGCATCTCTAAAATTTGATGGCTATGAAATTTCCACATATTAGAGTTAAGTGTTTACTCTTGAAAATAAATTAGAAAAAGCTAGGGAAGTAAAAGTGACATTTTAGAGAACTAAGTGTTAGAAATCAATTTTGCTAATTTGTTGGGAAATTTCATCAGATTAATCTCCTTGAATTTAAACTTTGCTTAGATAAGGACAAAATTAAAGAAAATGTGCTATTTGCTTGTTATCATTGATATTAATTTCTCTTATTTAGTTTCCATTAGTTTCCAAGAATAGCTATATAAGTTCATTATTTATCATTTAGCTTCTTATTTTTATCACTTTTAACTTACAATTTTTACAAAAATCTTTCAGAAAACTCCCTGAAATTGCACTGCTGTAATGATTATCTAATTCGTCTATTTCTATATGCTCTAAGTTAACTAATTTTTCAAGAAATTACAAGCTCCCATCATTAATGCAAACTTCTTTTAAGATTAATTTCTTTAGATTTCAACAAACAGAAATATCTAAAGATGATATTTCAAATAAGCAAGATCTTTCCAAAATCTAGATTTCTTGCACACTAACCAACTTTTATTTCTTTTAGCTTTAGTTCTTAAACTAAATGCATTCATTTATCAGTTTATATATTTAGTCACTCAATTTATCAGATAAGTAATTTTTTCTTCATTGTCTTAGATCTATTATAAGAACTTTTACATCAGACTTAGCTATTTATTTTAGAGTTCATTTCATTTTCTTTTCCACCAATTATTCATCTCCCTGATAATCTTTTATTTTCAGCTTATCATATTAGTACTTAAACCCATTCAGCATCCTGTTCACTTGTTGTAATCTACAATAATTTCGCTTCTTAAGGAATTAGAAAATCTATTGAAGGATATACCTATTCTATCATAGGCTATGTTACTATATTTTTACCTTCTTTATGCATTTAGTTATATTATCAGATTCATAACTGCGCTTTCTTTTAGAGGGATAAAGCAGTCCACCATTGTTTCAATTTTCCTTTATAGCCGTTTATTAAAAAGAATCCCTTTGAGTTATTTTGCTTTTTATATGCGTAGTAAGATTAGCCTTGATTTTAAGCTTTCTCTATTAATGTACCTTTTATTTACTCCCTTCTTAGAAGGTATCTTAATCCCTATTCATGCTATTTAATAATTAATTATTTTATTCCCTTTAAATAATTAAATTAAAGCTTTATAATTGTTTTGGCTCTAAACTTTAATAGCTTATAATTACGGTTTAAATTAAAATAACTGCTAGACTCTTATAATTGTTTTAATTAGATAAATCAGCAAAGTTATTTAAGCTAGAAAGTATAAGCTTATAGAACCTTCTTAATAAGCAATCTAAGCAAATCTCATCATCTTTTACTTACTATTTTATACTATTTTCATCAATCCTTGCTAACATTTAACCTAATAGCTTAATTTTTACTCACATTTATATTTAAAACTTTAGTTTAGAATTAAATCTGCTTATGATAAAGTTGCTTAATATATAAATGTTCTTACGAGAGGGATAATCAGAAAGCTTTATATAATATGAAATAGAAAGATACGAAGTTAGACATGTCATATTAATAGACTACACATGTATTTAAGTATTCTTTGAATTTTACTTATTAATAAGGATATGAAGTTTAAGCATAACCTAATCAATTAAATTTCCTTCAAAATGTAAATATGATAATTATCTAAAGAATAACTAAATTGATTGCTTTTCAGTTAGTAATTGGTACTATTTTAATATACTAGTTACATTATAGAAATGTAGAGGAAATAATAATCTCAGTTCATATCTATTTTTTAGTTAAAGTTAAATTATAAGAATTTGAATAGAAAATGACTAAAACATTTGATAAATAAGAATATTAAATTATGAGCATTTTATTATAGTTCAATGAAGAAACTTAAAGAAGAAAAAGCTAAATAAAGCTTTAGCAAACTAAAAAGTGTGTAGTAGATAAGGAAGAAAGGTAATGGGGCAAAGTTACATAAATCTAAGTGATTTATGAGTAATAAAATAAAAAAAATAAACATAAAATTACAAAATCGTGTGAGAAATACTATTATTTAAGAGTGATAAGTATTATAGCAAAGAATCATTTAAAGTTAATATTCTTCATTCCATTGTCTGCTCAAATTTTTCAGATTTATCAATTTAATTTTTAATTTTTTTCTGAAAATTTTGAAATTCAAAGCATTTAAATGTAAAAATGATACAAAAGTAAAATAATAGCTAATAAAATAAATTTCCAGCAAGATTCGAACTTTATTGAAAAATAATTCTACAATAATTAAGACTATAAGTAAAATAAAAGAGTTTTTGGTTTATTTATACATATATAAAATGGTTATGTAATTTAAATAAAGCATTCAAGCGAATAACTAAATAGGAATATTTTTAAAATCAAAAGTTGTTAAATTTAATTTTTTAAACTTATATAAATTATATGGAAATAAAGGATATAAAATTAGAAATTTCTATCTTTGTAGTTGTTGCTATTTTTTAATCTTATATTTATTCATTTGAAATAATTTTTCAATTAGCAAATGAATTTATAATATTTTTAACTCTATCAACTTTTTTAGTTTCTCAAATTTAAAAATCCTAAAATGATTAATTAGCTTAGAATTAAATTACCTAAGAATGTTTTCTATAATTATACTATTTGGGCTTATTTGGCTTTTAAAACCAATTTAATAATTATATTATTTCTGGCTTTAAGTAGATTAGATATAAACTAATTTGATAATTACTCTTATCACATAAACATTTCATACTTCAAACACTGAGAATAAAATAAAAGAACTAAGATATTCTAGTTTTATTTATTCTAACATATGTATCTTACACTTCTAAAAATGCTGTTATTATAATATTTTCTTTTAATTTATAAATAATTTGAGTCTCTAGGAATAAATAAAAAAATTTAATTGGAATTGACTCAAATAAAAGAAATAAGTATTTATATAAATTATAAATTTTATTATAAAACTATACAGACAACGGGGTTCGATCCCACAATATCAATAATTTTTTAAAATTTGGTAGACATAAAGATTTATAATAAACTTAGAGCTAAAACTTTATGATATATATAATTATTTTATTTATATGTGCAAACATAGTATAGTGGCTATCTACTTTGAACGTAGTAGATAGTGAGTTCGACTCTCGCTGTTCGTATATTTAAAAAAAGATATAACATTTTATTTAATAATTATTATATAAAAATTAAATATTATAATTTAATTTATTATTTTGTAAGAGACTCTTAATTAAAGCTTTAAAAATCTAAAATTTCCTATTTAAAGCTTATAAATATTGCTATGATTTTATTTTAAAAGCATTGGTTAAAATACAATTATAATAATTGAAACTTGTATAATAAGTTATCATATCTTAGTAATTTTAAATTGATAAAGGAAAATAAAAATAATTTGTATAAACAATCAATCTAATTTATTAAAGAATAAATAATTAATTTTAAGATAAAACTTTGCAAACTAAATTTATTTATAATATTTAAGCTATTTTAATTAATAATTATTATATTCTTTTCATTTTTTATATAATAAGTAAATCATAGTATCATGCTAGTTTATTATGTTACTCCGATATTATTAAATGAGAATTATTAAAATTTACCTTTTAAAATTAATAAAAAGATATGAAATAATTTTTATTTATTATATTTATATATATTAATTATTAGTAAACTAACAAAGAGATTTAAATAACAATTATTTTAGTATGCATTCATTATTTTATTTATAATGCTTTTAAAATTAAAGCTTTAAAATAAAAATATTTACATATTTTTTAATTGTTCTCATTGAATAGAGTACATATCTTTAAGTTTTAAATCCGTTTTTTCCAGTATAAGATAAGTTTAGAATTGTATATTTTAGTACTGATTTCCATTTTTAGTAGTTTATTTTCATTTTATAGTTGTTGTACAGTAAAATTTAGAGAATCTAGTTGCTAAATTAAGTCTAGAAGTGATTGTTACGATTTTTTATTTTCAACTCCTAGTTGATATATTTCGATTAGAGAGTTTTATTAGTCTATGTCCTGTTAATTTTTATTCGATTATTTCTGAGCAGCCATTTTTCTATATAAATATATAAATAAATAATAGATTATAGTGGATCTGCCGTTTTTAGGCTAACCACTTTTAAGTTTAAAGTTAGGTATAAGTTTCAACTTCAAATCTGTTTGGATTTTGTCTATCATAGATCTTGGTGATTTTTAGATTGCTATTTCTAATCTTTTCCGATAAGTCGAGTCCCAGTCCCTTTTTTATTGAATTCGTTAACCACATATTAGATATAAGGAGCTTCACTCTTTATTTATAGTATTTTTTTCTATACAGTTTACCTTCTTAGTTGCAATAGATCCTGAAAATATTTACCCATTAGTTTTTTATTATTGGAAGTAGGTTCTTATTTTGTACCTTGTCGCTTACAGTACCAGCATCTCATTATTTTCCATATAGGGTGAAAGTTGTTATGGGCTGCTGCTCAACATCCATCACATCATTCACTTATATTTTTTATAAGAATATGCTTTCAGTTAACTCTGCGAATTGGTTGAATTTTTCTTCTAATTTTTCTATTCTGATATTTACTGACTGCTTGTTTTCAATTTTTCTCTATATAATATAATAATTTATTTGTTAGTTTAAATCTATTTAAGATAATTTTATTATTCTTTCTTTACTTTATTGCTTACTAAACCAATATTTTATACAGTTTTAACTTAACTTAATCACATTTTTTATGAGTTAGCTGTCTTATTAGCGTAATAAATTATATATTATATACTATATATTATTTTTTAAAACCGCCATAGTTGTTCGGAGGTGAACAACAAGGTCATCTTCATCAGAGGTTGGGGAAGTTAAGTACCCATAATCGACTTTATGTCTTCCTCTGCTTTGGTTTGGCCTCGAGACATAATATTCTTAGACCTTCGGTACTGGCTTATTTTAGATTTAATTCTGGAACGAAAAAGAAATAATATTGCGAGCTTCATCAGAGGTGGGGAATTTAAGTACCCATAATTGACACATGTCGTCCTCTGCTTTGGTGATGCAATGAGACACAATCCTGCTATGTCCTTGGAACTCCAGCAAATATTAAAGATTACGAGTATTCTAAAATTATATCAGTTTTGAACATTTTTATCAGTACTGAATAATTATACCAGTATTGAACAAGGTCTACCAGTATCTGATAATTTTATCAGTAAGAAACATTCTTGTCAGTATGAAACATTTTTTTTAAAGAGCTGCGCACCAACGAGAGTGCTACGCGCTCTATAATCAAATTTATTTATTTATTTATGAAGTTAAAACAATTTTATATATAATTTAAATAAAGTTTTTCTTTTATTAAGAAATGCAAAATGTATGAAGGAATAATAAAAGAATATAGTAAATTTTAAGAATATCATAGAGCAATAACCCTTTACGTTTATAGTAATCTCTATTTTATTAGCCTTTGCATAATATCTTTATTATTAATATAATAATATCTAAATGTAAATTGAGGCTATTTATAAAATCTTTCTATTAGTGCTAGCTATATTTATTTAAATTAAATTATCCTTAACATATGAATGAGCAACCATTATTAAACCTAGTTTAAAAATATCTATATTAATAAATTAAATTCTTGATGTAATTCTTTAACTATCAATATACAAACAATCCTAAGCAATAAAACAACAAATTATAAAATTATTTAGATATTAAAGTTATATCAACTAAAAGCTTAATTAAGAAGCAAGCTACATTTTAATTTTCATAATTATAATTAATATAAAATGTATGAATATCAAATTAAATTGTAAGTAGATAAAATTAAAAATTAAGAAATAGATTTATCTAATTTACATCTCTTTAAGAATTAAATTATAATCTAATTATTTAAACATATAATCATCTCTTAATGTATGATATTTACAGTTCTCACTTAAATAGCTATACTTAATTGGTTTGTTTTAGTTATTTTATTTATAATTCTAAATAATAAAAATCTAGTTCCTTAAATAAGGATTTGTTTTATTCTAAAAATAATCATAAATTATAAGCTTAGAATAGAGAAGAAGAAAATCAATAAATCCAAAATCACTTTAATAAATCAATTATAGCTAAATGTTTAGCCTATGAGTTTATTTTATAATTAGATATTAACTTGTTTGATAATTTTTAATGTTTAAAATCCTTTCATTTCATTTAAGTTCTCTGTATATATGCTAATACTTCCCAATATAACTAATTTTATCTTAAACGTAAGATTTTTTATTATTTTTTAATTATTTTAGCCTTATCTAAAAGTAATCAAATGCTTATCTGCTTATGCTTATAGCTTTTAATCAGATATAGGTTATAATTAGCTTTTATTTGATATTTTTTAAAGTTTTTGCTTAGGCTTTAACTAATAAAATTATCTATTAGGTATATTTATCTTTGTTTAAGTTAGGTTATATTTTTAAAACTTTTATTTTTATTTTAGGATAGAAAATTCTTTATGTCTATGATATCTCTTAAATTAGTAAGAATAATTATGCTATTTTAAAGGATATAGCTATGATAAAAAATAAAGAATAAATAAACCATAGTTCAATTTTAATTCACTCTCAGCATGCTTTACTTTTTCTTTGTTTACTCTTTTTCATGTTGTACATTTTGAGATAGCATAACTAACAAACTCCCATTGCATAGTGCGCTCTATCTTTGTGCTCACATTTAGACGCAGGTCTTCCTACGCCAAGTTTAATATAGCAGTTTTTACACAAATTCTTAGCATAGTGCTTGCGAAAATTATGCTAGCAATCTGTTATTTACATAAACTTCCTAGCTTTTTCAGGCTGAGTTGTTTTACCATCTTTTGTCTTGGAAAATGGTTTTGGAAGGTTTAAAACTCTAGGCCAGTCTTTTTCGAACTGTAGCGATAAATTTTGAAGTAAGGAAGGCATTCCTTGTAGAACGTTGCTTGTATCTATCTTCATACTTTTTATTATTTGAATAAAGATGAATCCTTATAAAGAGACTATTAAACTAAAAGAGTAATTAAAGCATTTAGTTTAAATCTACTTTAATACTTACTAAGAGTCATCTTTACTTATTTAGTTATGTGCTATATAACCATATCATTTTATTAATTATGTCCTAAAGCTTAGACGAAACATTCAAAAAATTATTTAGTTATCTTTTTATTCGTAAGGTTGAATATTTGTTTGACTTAGCTAATAAAAGCAATATATAATAAACTGAAGAAACCTAATAAAAAGATTAAGTAGAGAATGGAAGTTAAAAGGATAGGAAGGTTTAAAGAGATTTACTAATATAAAATAGAAATAATTAGAGAGTAAAATACACTTATTAATATCTGATTTGCATAAAAGTGTTTAAATTAAGCATTCCTTTATAAGTAGCTAGACTAGCATTATTTTTAAACTTCTTAGCATTTGTTAGTTTAATCCAATTTATAAAATACCATCAGCTAAATTTTAAGCTTTATTGCTACTATTTAGTTACTAGTTGGCTAGCTAAGCAATTCTTTTTAGTCTATTTAGTAGACTTAGATATGATAACCATGAAAATATAAATATGATATATTATGAAATTAAGATATGCATGGAATCATAATAAGTATATTAGCTTCTTTCTAATTAAGATTTTAGTATTTAACTTAAGTTTAGCTAAATGCAATGAAGAGAAAATTAGTTTAAGGCTATAGAATGTAGGTAAGATTTGCAATGTAACTCATAGCCTAAAGATAAATAAATATTTTAATTAAGAACTCTTATTTAGAATAGCATCTTTACTCTTATTATAAAAGAAATACATTTACTACTAATTATATTATTTAAAAGCTTTGAATCATCTAGTTGTATCTGCTTTATTCAATACATAAGCTTTTATTATTATGCTAAACCATGCTATAGTTAAATTACTAATGTATTAGTTATTAAGTTAATTTAGGATAATATTTTCCATAAAATAAGTATTAAAGCTATTTAGAGATTAAATTATAGAAAGTCCTTAAATAAGTTTTAGGAATTAGGAAAATAACCATTAATGAATGATTATTGCAACACTAATTTTTGTGATTGACTAGAATAATTATAGTAGCTTGTATTAAGTTCATAGCTAACTAAAATAAATTTTTAATAAATCTTAAAATATTTTATTTTAAGTATGTGATTAAGATATTCATTTCTTTGTTTGATCAAAGCTTGAGGCTAATATAACAAAAATTAAAAAGATTTATCTAAATGATTTATCTTCCTTTATTTTTAATTTATTCCTTTTCCATTTTAATGATCTTTTTAAATTAAATCTATAATTTCACTTAAAACAATTAGATAGATTTAAATAAATTTAAAGTCAATACTTAGTGATAAATCCTACCTAAGATTTTCAAACTTCTGATTAAATGTTTCTAAATCTGTTCATATAGACAAAGTTAGTTTAATAGCTTTCATCTATAATAATTAAATACTAAGTTTTATTTATAAATTTAATTATCTAAATTTAATTATTAAGAAGTTGTTTCTATCTAATTTATATTAAAGAAATTTAAAGATTTATTATATTTTATCTAATCCTAGCATTAATCCTATGCTAAATTCTTTCACTTAATTATATTCATGTTTCAACTCTATAATAAAATGCTTTATCTATGATAAATTGTATTATTCTTTAAAAATTGGGGGAATTTTTGGAGGATTTAAATATTCTATTGGTAAAATATGAGGTTAAATCCAAGTACATAGCTTTTGGAAGCTTATCCAAATTTTTCATCCACTATTTGTTTTAGAAGTATCATCTTTTAATTATACTAATTTCCTTATAGAATTAAATAAATAGAACTTATTACGAAATATCTAAGTACTTTTGTCGCTTGCTGTCTTTAAGATTTTTATACAGTTTGATCTATTTTCAAAATATCGCTTTTCAGTAGATATTATGTTTGCCACTGCTTAACCGGAAGATTTTTTCTAGAAAATTTCATAGTTTATATAAGAATTGATAAATAAAGGAAAATAATAACTAATTAAGATTTAAATCAAATATAAATTGAATATCCTCAAGTTTTTTCCAAAGATGAGACTCTTTTAATCTATTATCAATACTTAGGAAGAAAGAAAAGTTACCTAAGTAATAATAAATTATTTATAATAAAATTCACGAAAATAAAATAAACTAAAGGTGACTTATCTTAATCAATTAAAACTAGCCTTTATATTCTTTTGAAATTGGTCCTTTCCACTAAATTTCTAATTCTATTTTCATAAATTTATTTCTTATTTATCTTTATTCATACTTATGAAAAAACTTTTCAATTGGTATATAAAAAATTCAAATTTATCTGAAGATATGTTCAGTTCTAAAAATAAATTTACAATGTAAGCTAAGCAAACATTATAAGCATAAGTTAGATTTTTAATTTGCTTGGCTAATTTTATTCTTTATCTATTTTTGATTTATATAAGTACATTTTCCCTCAATTTTTATATAATTAATCCTTAAATAAATATTTTTAATTTCCTAAAATAGAATTAGATTTAATTTCCTTTAATTTGCAATTTCATATGATTATAGTAGTGTATATTTAGTTTTAATTACAGTATAAAAGATTTAACATGAATCCTTTAGAATCATTATTATTCATATTTGCTAGCTATACTTCTTATTGATAATCATTATCATTTATATAAAGTTAGCTATATAATTATAGTAAGATGCTTTTATTACAAAGCTTGCTTTTAATTTAATTATTTTAACTTCTATCAAACAAACTTTTTGAGGATATTATCTTATTAAATATAGCTTCAATTCCGTCTCATTTGACAGAGATGTTTTATGCCTAATTAGAGAGAAATCTAGTTAAATTTAAAGAAAAGGTTTAATTAACTCTTAAGTTCTTTATATAAATTAAGCAAATTTAAGCATATCTAATACTATTGTCCCGAACTTACCTTACTTTACCACTACACTATTTCATTTCATTCGAAGACTATCATCCCACTAAACTTCATCAATATTTATTCTTGACATAAGCAAGTTTTAATTCATCTAATTAGCTTATTATTATTGATTAATCACTTACATAAAGATTATTTATTATGAATCTAAATAGCTAAAAGCAAAGCAGTTAATCATTTTAAGTTTATAGGTTGAGATAGCTTAATAAATACATTCAGTTCCTCTCTTTATTCAATCCTCTTTCCTTTTATCTTATAATTTAATATTTAGCATTTTATTATTTATAGTTACTAAGAATAAGCAAACTACTATGACTTTTAAGTTAACTAGAAATTAATAATTCCCTTAAATAAGCCATATTATCATACTTTTACACTCATTTCTAGAAAAATTAAGTCTTAACAGGAATTAGCTTATTTAATTATCTAATAAATTTTGGCTTAATTCTAGAATTTAAGTAGTGGTATTAGAAGGTAATTTCAGATATATCTATTAAGGATTATCTATAAATTAATTAAAAAGGGAAATTAAGGATAACTTAGTATAACGAAAGCTTAAAATCAAAGATATTTGAAATTTTGAATTTGAATGCGCTTTTAAAAACGGAAAAAAAACTCCAAATTTTTGCTGAATTTTTATATTTCTAAGTCAGATTCAATTTTTCTAAAAATTGTTGATAAATAGTTTTGAAATGTATTTAAAAACCTGGAATTTATTAGTAGAACAAAGTTTGACTGATAGAATATTTTTAATTTTATTCAAGCTTATTTAAAATTTTGTAGTTAATTAGCTATGATTATAAAAGGATTAAAGCTAGTTATCTAAAAGTTCTCTAAATATAAATTTTAAGCAGCTAAAAAATGTTTGAATTGTGTACCTTTAGTAATCATTTAAGCTTTAATTTCAAATAAAATGTTTAAGTTTGAGAATTTTCATATATCATATAGAGAAATCATCCAGTACAGTAAAAAGCAAGAAATTCATTCTCCTTCTCTTTAGATAAATTTCAATTTCGATTAAATTTTAAAAGATCATTCAAATATTTTTTTAGGAAAAAAGAGAAGCTAAAGACTAAAAAATGAGAAACTTTAACTATCTTTTTTAAGATAAAAGCTCGTTTTTTATTTTTTTAATGAATAAAAATTATTAAAATTTCATCAAATAACTTTTAACATAAAATCTGCTTGATATATATTTTTTAAAATAATTGACAAGGCTTTATTCAATAAACTTCTTACTCCAAACTTTAATTTTAATTTTATTTTTAAAACTATAAAATCAAATCTCTTTATTATTAAAAAATTAGCTTTCATTTCATTTAAGCTTTTATGTTTATTTTTATGATTTTACTAGAACTTTTAAATTATCTTTATTACAATCTAAAAGATAAGCTATCTCTCATAATTATTCTTATTCTTCTTAGTTTAAGCTTAATCTTGTAATTAGCTCTTTTAATGATAGTCTATTTTCCTTATTAGTCTATGAAAATATTGTTCCTTTTTATCAATTTCGTCTATTTTTTAACTTTTAGAATAAATTGATATTGCAATTTGAATGCAATGCCAACTCTTAAATTATTATAATTGCTAGTTAAAGGACTAGTATTTAATTTAGTTTATAAAGATTCTGTAGAGAAATATTAAAATATCATACTTATAAATGTATTTGGTCTTTATTTATTAGAAAGGATCTGATAGTTCTTTAATTAATTATTTTGACTTTCAACATAATAAATTTTAGTTAGTTATGAGTATTATTCTTAATCTTCATATGCTAACATTAAAATTCTATTTTTCTATTTACAGAGCAAAATGATTTTTAGAAGAGTTATATGATAAAATGTCCCAACTTGCTTAGGGTAAAATGCTTTTTTAGTTTGTAATTATTTAAACTTAAATTAGATTCTATGAAGAATAGATTATTCCCATCTTAATAAATTAGCTTACTTTTTTCTGAATTGACGATTTAAAATAGTCTTAAGTTTCCAACCAAATTCATCTTCACTAAGGATTTTTTCTGTTTAAATTTGATGTAACCTGATGGTGCTTTATTTCATATAATCTAAGCACATGCTAAGTTAAATTTTCTTAAGAATATCCAAGTCTATAATTGAAAGCATTTTTTATTAACTAAACTAAATATTTTACTGAAACTTGTAGGGATAGACACTAATTTTAAACTTTGTAAGTATAAGCACATTCAATTTTAAATTCTTAAGCATCATGCTGATTATATTGAATCTAGCTAAGTTACTTTGTATTCAAGGAATACCTACTTACTACCTCTAAAATTAATCCTTCAGATCTTTAAATTAAGTTGAGTTTCTTCATTTTAAAGACAAGGTTTAACTTTAGAAAGGAAAGGGAATAATTATTCCCTCATTTAAAGGGTTATTTAATTATAAATATAAAAAGGCCTTAGACAAAAGACGTTTCCTTTCACTTTATAAATTCATAGCTTAAATTTTAAGAAAATGAGCAATTCATAAAATCTCAAGTAGAAGACAAAAAAATCGTTAAATTTTCTTTGAATATGAAATTTTAATTAATTGGCTATTAGCTTTAATCATAAATCTCCTGTCTTAACTACTATTTTAACTCAGCTTAATCTTTTTATAGTATGTATAAATCATAATAATTACTAGCTTTTTCTTCTTTGCCTGGAAGATAATTTTAAAAGAGCTAGAACAGGGACTTTTGGAAGTTTTAAGCGCTTTTTTATTTTAAAAGCAATAAGTTAAAAATGAAAATCTATATATAATACATTGCTATAGCTTTAGTAAGTTGGATGTCTTGAGCCTATTAGTACTTCGATTTGAATTCTAGGAATACAGAAGATTAATATCCTAAATCAGGTACATATCGACATACGGAGCATCCGCTTAGTTATTACGATAGTAATTATAATCCTCAAACTTAGAATAATAATGCTTGGAGCATAACAACTTGAATTAAGATAGACTCAGGATAAATAAGCAATAATAATGAGCTAGAATTTTTCGTTTTAGAGTAAGATTCATCTCATTACGTTATCTTAACTCTTAAAGAATAAAGCGGGGAAAATAAGATAATCGTTTATGTTAAAAGTGGCGGAAGTGAGCGTACTATAACTAAAACATTTGGGAACTGAGGAGATTGAACTTTTGTAGGTTTCACTATTACCTAAAATTCGTAATTAATAAACTCTGGCAATTCTAAAGAATGAAATCTTATTGTTTGCTCGTTTTCTCTTACAAATCCATCTTGTTCAATTTAAACTCAGAGTACCAATAATATTTTTTTCGATTTAAATAGTGATGGAAGTGATTTAGTAGTACTTGGAGGAAAAATAGGAACATCAAGACCTTTTGACGAACAAGACTTTATTGGAGATTTAATTTAAACTCGATTTTACCTTTACAATTAGTAATTTGATGAATCTCTATATAAGGAGATCATAAAACTTGATAATTCATGTACTTAATATTGTTTAGGATATTGTACAGGGCCTGTTAATCCAGATAATTGTAATGCTTGTGATGCTAGTTGTAATAATTGTACAGGTAATTCACATAATGACTGCCTTGCATGCTCATTAGGATATTATTGTAATTCAGGGTCGAATTGCATTGCCTGTTCTATAAATGACTGTGTAACTTGTAACCCTATGAATAAAATTTAGTGTGGAAACACTTAAACTTGCATTGCTTGTAGTGCATTTAAAGTTGTAGATTATGATGGAAGTTGTCAAAATTCATGCTCTGAAGGTTATTACGAATCTTCTGGAATATGCTTAGCTTGTTTTCAATCAAATTGTGCCGAATGTCCAAACTCAAATGATTGTACAAAATGTACTGTAGCATCTGGCTGAAAATTGCAAGCGGGTATATGCTAAGCAACTTGTAGCTCTCATTATTATAATAACAACTAAATTTGTACTTTATGTAGTGCACATGCAGCAAACTGTGATTTATGCTCAGAAGTAAATGGCGCATGTAATTCTTGTAGCGGATCTTATAAATTAAGATTAGATGGAAGTTGCTAAACTACTTGTGCAAGTACTGAATGGGATGATGGGACAAAAATATGCTAGCTATGCAATCCTCATCTAGCTAATTGTTAAACTTGCTCGGAAAACGGAAATATATGCGCTTCTTGTAGTGGATCTTATAAATTAAGATTAGATGGGAGTTGCTAAACTAATTGTGCTAGTACAGAATGAGATGATGGAGGAAGGATTTGTTAGTTGTGTAGTCCTCATCTTACTAATTGTTAAACTTGCTCGGAAAACGGAATTACCTGCAATACTTGTAGTGGATCTTATAAATTAAGATTAGATGGGAGTTGTTAGATTTCATGTGCTAGTACAGAATGAGATGATGGGACAAGAATTTGTTAGTTGTGTAGTCCTCATCTAGCTAATTGTTAAACTTGCTCGGAAAACGGAAATATATGCAATACTTGTAGTGGATCTTATAAATTGAGATTAGATGGAAGTTGCTAGACTTCATGTGCTAGTACAGAATGAGATGATGGAGGAAGGATTTGTTAGTTGTGTAGTCCTCATCTTACTAATTGTTAAACTTGCTCGGAAAACGGAATTACCTGCAATACTTGTAGTGGACCTTTTAAATTAAGATTAGATGGGAGTTGCTAGACTTCATGTGCAAGCACAGAATGAGACGATGGGACAAGAATTTGTTAGTTGTGTAGTCCTCATCTTACTAATTGTTAAACTTGCTCGGAAAACGGAAATATATGCAATACTTGTAGTGGATCTTATAAATTGAGATAAGATAGGAGTTGTTAGACTTCATGTGCAAGCACAGAATGAGATGATGGGACAAGAATTTGTTAGTTATGTAGTCCTCATCTAGCTAATTGTTAAACTTGCTCGGAAAACGGAAATACATGCTCTTCTTGTAGTGGATCTTATAAATTAAGATTAGATGGAAGTTGCTAGACTTCATGTGCTAGTACAGAATGAGATGATGGAGGAAGGATTTGTTAGTTATGTAGTCCTCATCTTACTAATTGTTAAACTTGTACGGAAAACGGAATTACCTGCAATACTTGTAGTGGATCTTATAAATTGAGATTAAATAGACGCTGTTACACCTTTTGTGCAAGCACAGAATGAGATGATGGGACAAGAATATGCTAGTTATGTAGTCCTCATCTTACTAATTGCTAAACTTGCTCGTAAAACGGAGCTACCTGCAATACTTGTAGTGGATCTTATAAATTAAGATAAGATAGAAGTTGTTAGACTTCATGTGCAAGCACAGAATGAGATGACGGAACTAGAATATGCTAGTTATGCAATCCTCATCTAGCTAATTGTTAAACTTGCTCTGAAAATGGAGTTACTTGCTCATCCTGCTTAGCTGGATATGTTTTATAATCAGGAATATGCTAACCAAACTGTAATTCAGGTTTTTATTCAAACATTAATAATGTTTGTCAATCATGCTAATCAGCAATGGAAGGATGCTTATAATGTCTGTCAAGTAGTATTTGTAGTTCTTGTGATAATCAAAATGGATATTTTCTTTGGCAAGCACAATGCATGTAATGTTATATAGGCTGTGTTACTTGTAATTCTGCAGTGTTTTGTTTTAATTGTAATCAAAATTATTATCTATATAATAACTTCTGCTATTCTTAATGTCCTATTCCTGGCTACATTGAGAACATTTTAACTCAAACTTGCGATTGCGTATAGGGCTATATAACTCAATCTGATGTTGGAAATACATACTTTGAAGCTGATTTAATGACTTTAAGAATAAAATTTAATCAACCTGTTACTCCCGTACCTTGCTAGCAAATTTTTTCCAATTAAACTCAGTAACTACTAGGAGAAGGCTACATTTGCTCTTGGGATTCTACTAATCTATACATAAGTTTAGGTATCTAGCCTTAAATCCTTCCAAATTATAAAATTGAAATAAATCCATACATAATTCCTATTACTTAGAGTTCATGCAACGAGGCTACTAATTTAACATCCATAGTTCAACTGTACACTTTTGAAGTTCCTTAGCCTTACGTAGTAATTCAAATAAATCCGCCTTTATAATATATTTAAGGATGTACTTTGTTTATTGAACTAAGTGGTAGCAATAGTTGCTGTGGCTATGGAAGAAATCTTAAATTTGAATGAAGTTTCTCTTTCCAAGAAAATGAAGAAGAAGTAGAAAGTAAATTTGCTTCTTTAATAAAAAACGAGAGTTCAATTATAATTCCTAATGAAGCCTTCAACTCTTTGAAACAGTTTAAAGCAAAGCTAAAAGTCTATAACTTTGCAGGAGCTTGACAGGAAACTAGTTTGGAAGTTGCATTAGAGCATAGAAAGTTTGATTTTTTAATTACTCCTTAAGTTGCTAATCTATTAAGCAGTTAGTAGTTTAAGTTCCAAGCTTAACTTATATAGTACTGCAGCTAAAAAATGTTATCTTAATCCTTATCTTGGATGCTATTAGACGTTAGTAATTAATCGAACTAAGCTTATGCTGATAACTTACTTTATAATCAAGGATCATAATGAGAATTGTTTATCCCTTAAAATTCTCTTCCAGCTGGTTGGTATTAATTTTAAAGTAAGATATCATTCTATGATGGAAGTTAGGACTAAGCCATTTTAAATTTAACTATAATCTGTCCAGATATAATAGCTATAATAGATGGGTATAATCAGTATGCCACTTCAAAAGAAATCAACATTATTGGAGACAAAAGTTTTGATCAGTATTTCTTTAATTAAGGCTAAGAAGCATTTATATGGAAGTGTATATATGAAGACAATCCTAGCTAAGAATGCCTTAAAAATGATAATTCTTTTTTGATTGATTCTTCTAATCAAAATAGCAAAAATTTATAGTTTGCAGCAAAGACATTAGTAAATGATTAGAAATTCAGACTTTCGTTAAACTACACCAAAGGAATGCGAAGCGCAACTTAAGATTTCATTTTTCAAACTGTGAGTAATCCAGTTTAAATAAAAAATCCTTAGAGTTAGATATTGAAATTACAATCAGTTAACATACTTTCAGTAGAAGTTTAAGAAATTGGAAGTAATCATCTCTAGTATGAATGAAGTACTTCTACTTTAATCTCTTTCTTATCTCCTTTAGCTCAACCTACAATTATGTTTTCAGGAGAATAGCTAACTCCCAAAAAAATTTACGCTTTCACCTTCACAGCCACAAACATTTGAACATTAAAATCAAACAGTTTGGAAATTTAATACTATGCAAATAGCCCTCCTGAAAGTGGCTATCTATTAATAACTCCATCTTCTGGACTTAGTTTAGAAACTTAATTTATTCTCCAAGCAGTAGACTGAATCGATGAATAACTTCCTCTAACTTATCAATTTTATAAAAGTGATTAATCTCTAAGTTTACAATCAAATTCAGAGACTCTAGTTACTAAAATATACTCTGATAGAAACTTAGATATTTCAATTAGGCTAAAAGTTACGGACGCGTTAGGAGATAGTTCAGTTGTGCACAACACTACTTCAGTTTAATCAGTATACAAAAATCCATAGCTAAAAAGCGACGTTAAAAGCTTAATTAAAGAACTAGAACTTATTAATAACAGTTCTGATTCATATCCCTTTGACTTTTAGCTTTCAATTGCCAAACAGCTAATAGATGAATTTAACTATGATACTAACACTTAGTCATTTGAAATAGATCAAGTATATAATGAAACTTTTACAATTTTGAATCGGTTTTGGAAATACCAGCTCCAGCCATCTTCTCAGTAAGATCTTGAAATTTTTTTAGACCTACTTTTGAAGTTCGCTCAAAATATAAATAATATGGATAATTCGAAATCTATCCTGGAATAGTATTGGCCTTTAATAGAGGAAGTCTTGGATTAAATTAAAAGCCAAGGTAATATGCAAAAAGCTCTTCAGATAATAGAAGAAATATAAGATTACAGCTAAGCCTAAGAAATTAATCCTGATGATCTTTTGGGAACCTTAAACTAAGAAATTTAAAATTTAACCAATCAAGTCTTTCTGCAAGCAGTTCCAAACATAGCTGGAACAGAAATAACACAGAAGTATTTTTCTACTTACCTCTAACAAGTATGTGATTGGAAATACTTTGAAAGTGTTATTGAGCTCAAATGCCCAGGTTTAGGAAAGAGAAAACTTTAAATTTCTTTTCCAGCATTAAGTTTATAGCAGATTTTGAAAATAAATCCTGACTGTGTAGATATACAACTTTCTTGCTAGCAGATGCTCAATTAGAAGATCCCTCTAGCATTTAATTATAGTCAATATTAAAAAGAAGAAATAAGTATCAATTTCGGAGTTTTACTTTCAAACGGTGGTTCTTTGAATAAATCTGGACTGATAGATCTAAATAAAGCTAGAAAGAATGAAGTATATTAAGTGCATAATATATCTGAAGGTATAATAATTTAATTTCCCGTTGTTTTAAATGACTAGTTGAAGAATCTTGTCAATAACAAAACCTTAGAGTTTCACTGCTTCTCAAGAGAAAATTAATCGGTTGACTGAAATATACAAGGTTGTGGAGCTATATATGATAATGAAACAAACATCGTTTCTTGCAATTGTACTCATCTTTCAGAATTCACAACAAACCTTGTACTTAGTGAAAGGAGCTAAGAATAACAAGATAGAATCATTCCTTAAAGTAACTAGGAAACCAATTATTTGATTGCGAGTGTTGCTGCATTTATGTTTATAGTTTATATTGTAATTGGAGTATTTTTCATTAGTACCGAAAAATCTAAATTCAGATAAATAGCTGCAAGTAACTATCCAAATATCAAAAGCAATGATCTAAGTAAAATATAAGATGATACATCAAAAGCTAAAATAGTCAAAAATGACTAAATGATATAAAGATATTAGGTCCCTAATATTATATTAGAAGAGGACCATTTTATTTAGGAAGATGATGTAGGCAAGCAATAAATGTTTGGTAGCAATATTAAGCGAAAAACTCCGAGTCAAAACATTTTTAATTCTAACTTCGACAAATTGGTTAGTTAAGATACAATAAGAAGCTCAAAAGATACTGAAGTTTAGAATAGAGAAACTTCCTCTTTTTAAAATAACTATTAAGAGAATTTAAAAGATTAGTCTTATTATAATAATAATAGTTAGTTAAAGGTATCAGATATTTCAGACGTAATGAGAATGAAAAATATTTCTTTAAATTCTACTTAGAATGAAATCCAAAATTTAAGTAATAGTATTTTACAATCACCCTTCAATTAATAATTCTAAGAAGTGTAAAAAGCTGATAAACCTTTTCAATATATGCAAGATATTTAAAAGAACTAATTGTCTAATTAACACTAGCAAAATAAATAAAAAAGGATTTAAAATATTTTTTTCTCTAAAGACAATGATAGTAATTCTAAAAGATTTATGGAGCATCTACATAAAAAGCTTTTCAATGTATCTTAAAAAACAGACAAAGATATGAGCAAGAAGCATTAAAGCTTTTGCACAATCTATCAGGTAATTTTTCATTTTTAGCATGAGAATTTATTAATAAATTTAACATATTCAAGCATTAATCTTCCATCAAGATTTACAAGACTTTCCGTTTTGATGTCATGTCTATCCTTAATTTTATTGCTTAACGGTATTTATGTTCGCTACATAAGAAATAACTACGAATATGATCGAAATAATTTTTTGGAGGTATTTTTGCAACTAGACATTAAAGGTAATTTTTAATTTAAAGACTTAATAACTTTTGCTATTTCCAGTGTTGCGTGACTACCATTTAATCTTTTATATGCTTATCTACTTTAAAAATAAAATGTAAGTTCTTAAATTTTAGTTGGCAGATTAAAAATGTTTAGCGTTAAGAATATTCCTTGGAGTTTAACTAATCCTTATAACTATTTTAGGTAGTTTATCGTTTTCCATATACTGGTCCATTAATATAAGTTCAAGTGCTAACAACTTATGAACTTGGATTTTTATTTTCAGCTTACTAAGCTTTTTGTTAATAGTGGATCCAACTAAATCTATAATAATAGCTTGCTTCAAGAGAAAAGAAGGATTAGATAAAGTAGATGAAAGTAAGCCTTGAGCAAACAGTTGTATTATTTCTTAACTTTAATAAATATCTCAAATTTATATTCTTAATACCTTTATCTTTGCTTATATGAATCTCCTACCAAAGTAGTTTTCTTTAAATCATACATTTTATATTATTATGACTTAAATAGAAAAACCTTCATAAATTAATAAAGAGCTAGATAAAGAAATAAGTGCTATGATTATTTTCCTTACCATTATAAGTTAAGTCAAACAAAGGTAAGTTTCAAGCAAAATAGAGAGTTGCTTAATATACTGCTTCACAAGCTATTAATACTAAAACTATTAAACTAATATAATTAATAAGAAGCTGCATCTTAGGATTTTAACTAGGCTATTATAAAAGGAGTTAATAAAAGGCTTTATAATTTATTATCTGTTTTCAAACTTATCTTTCATGATTATTAAGAATGATTGATAATTATTACTAGTATTAAATAAAATCCCCTTAATAGATATACTTAATTGAAGTATAATACTCATACTACAACTAAAATCTAATTATAATGAATATAGTATATTAAGTTAGTAAGAGTAGATTTAGAGAATATTGGATTGTATAGTTACAAGTAAAAAGCTATTTTTTATGCTTATCTTATAATAAACAGAGAAATAACTTAGAGGAATAGGTTGATATAACAACTTAAGAAGCACGACTTTCTTAAAATATACTACTAGCTATAAAGTGCCTTGGTTTTTAGTCTCTATAAACCTTTGAACTATGCAACTTTTAAGAAAAGCACGTCAATATTTTTTAAAGTTAACTTTGAAAATGAATAAAGGTAAATTATAGAGGAAAAAGTAATTTGCAAATAAAAAAGAAGAATATAATATATTTCAGAGAGGAAGAGTATCTTTGTTGCATATGAAAGTGCTTAAGATTATATTGTAGATCTTGCTTGAATTATGTATTTAAATTGGTTAGCAAAAGTTAACTAGAGTCATATATCTATATATTTTGCTTCTGTATATTTATTAGTAAAAATCAAATCATAAAGGATTAAATCCTTCTTAAAAGCAAGGAATAAACTATAAAAATAAAAGAGAATAAGAATATTTAAGAGTAGGTAAATACCTAATTATCGTTAAAAATAGTTAATTTAAGCTTACAAAGCTTTGTAATCAGAACTTTAAATTTAAAATTGTGCTTTGAAATTTAAAGAAAACTATGTAAAATTAATTTGAAAAAAGGATTCTAAATCCAATTAACTTAACTTAAAAAAATAGGAAATACTCGATTTATTTTTTCCCTTTGTTTTCTTTAAATTAAAATAAAAAATCTAAATTTTTCAAGTCAAAAAGTACTAAAGTAAAATTTTATACTATCCAGAATCTTCCAAGGAATTTTAATAAATAATCAAAATTTCGATAACTAAATAGAATGATTTTACTCAATAGTTTGATATCAACATATATTCCTAAAGTTTATCTGAATTTATAAGCTATAATAAACTCTAAAAGCTTTGTTACTATTATTATTTATACTTTTATCTATAAAGCAAAGTAAGGCATGAAAATAAAGTTTTAATACCTATTGATTAAACTTTTAGACAGCTATTAAAAGATATGAGATAAACGTTATTAATTTAAAAATCGTTAAGCTATTTATATTAATCCTAGATTTATAGCAAAATAGTAATAGATAAATTAATTTTAATCAGCTATTTAAAAGGCTAGTTATACCTGTTGATTTATATCATGTGGCTTTTATTAATTGAAATAAAAAAAATTTCAAGTTAAATAAGTCATTAACTTTGTTTAATTAAAGCTAGTTTTTATTTTCTCTTATCTTCATAGCTAAGTTAAAGATTATATATCCAACTATCTTAATTTTATCTCATCCAGAATAAAATCTTTTTTACTAGCCTCCTCTAATAAGAAAAATTGAGGCTTTTTCATTTAAATAACAAAAAGTTAAACTTCTATTCAGTCTAAATATCATAATTAATACGTATCTCACTAAATTAGTTAATAATAGCTTAGATCATAAGAAGCTATATAGCTTTTAAAATATCGAGATGAATCTTAGCAAATTATAAAGAAAATGCCTGTTTAAATTCTTACGATTATACGCTTTTAAGTTATCTTTAAAATGATATCCCAATTTAAGAGCTTCTGTCGATTAAAGACTGAAGAGTGTAATAAGAAACATCTACTATTAAATCGGAGGATAAAAAATCCTAATGAAGTTTGTATTTCTTCTTAGAAAACAATTAAGAACAGTGAAAATTGATTTTAATCCAATATTACTATATAGCCTTGTGCTTCTAAACTTCAAGCCATTTGATATCTAAGCAAAGTATAGAAAATGAGAAAGAAAATTAAAAACACATAGAATTAATAAAAAATGTAAGATACCCGAGTTTAAATCCACCAGCTTACAGTTAGTGCAAGATATAAGATAAATTAGCCATTCTATTTATTTTAAATCACTTTAACTTCACTAGATAAAAATAATCTTGGTAATCAGGTTCTAGAGCTTTCTTTTTTAATTTTTCAACAATTTTTTCCTTTAAAATTTTTTCTTTAAAATGGAATCTTTCTAATAGAATATCTCATTAAAAATTAGTGAGAATGCAATAAGATCTAGACTCAACACTAAATTAAAATTTATCTTCCTTTTATGCGTGAATACCACATTTATTACACTAATGGAGATAAATAAGTGGAGAATATATCTGAAATCTATTTTTAATTGAGTTTTTATTGCCAAATAATTGAATATCAAAAGTTGATATGCAAATACATAATTGATATAACTTTTTAGCCAATATAAACTAATAACTAAGACAAAACTACAAAATCAGTTAGTTGTTTGATAAAGAAATAATTCTTTTATCAAAATCTTTTATTCCTTTTAGTTATTTTAATATATGCTTCTCATCAAACTTTAGCATACATTTTGCTTTCATCTAGTCCTTGAATGTTTTAAACTTTTTCTACCTCTCTTGCTAAATAATTTTCTTATAAAAACTAACAAAATTTCCTTGGAGAGTTTATCTGCATAGTATATTAAAAGCTAAAACATCTTGTAAATTTATTTATATTTAACTATTGATTACTGATATCTCTATCTTTGCAAATGGATAGAAATATATAATAGTGGAGAAACTTAGAATAAGTTCTAGATAAATTCTCATAGTAGTAATTAAGAAATCAAACATAATTAAAATTAAAGAAAGTAAAAGCAACGAAAATTATATAACTGACATGTAAGCAAAAATAAAGGACTAAGATATCTGTTAGAATTATAATTATTGTGCTTAGCTATTGGATATACTTAAGATATAAAGCTTAGATTTTAGAATATTAAACAGTAAAATATAGTAATTTCTTAAGCTGGATCTGATATTAATAAAGCAGGGCTAATGAAACATCATTTTATAAAATAATTTTATCATAATCGATTTTTATTAACAGCAAACCTAGTTAAAATTATAAGATAATAGCTTCATATAGCATAAGTCATTTAAATTAAATTGATAATTTAATAATAAACAACAACTTTATTAGTAAAATAAAGACTTTAAGCACATTTAATTTTATTGATTTATATATTAAATTTCATTCACAATCCTAGAACTCTAATTTCTATAATTATCTATATTTAAAGAAATATGCTTTAATTAATACTCTTAAAAAAATGGAATAATAGGTCCGTCTTTCAAAAAACTAAATAAGGAAAGCAAGAAAGCAAGCGACGAAAGAGGAACTAAAAAAATAAAAATAATAATAAGAATCTAGCTCTTCACCTGAAGGAAAAATAATGATAGGTCCAGCTGAGTAAGTTAATCCACAAATTTAGAGTGACTTTCCTCAAGATTAAATTGAAAAATTGAAAGCAATTATCACTAAATAAGATGAAATGATATTCAATTACGGAGATCGAATTCGAGAACTTATGGATTGCATCGAAGATTAAAACAACGAATTAAAAATATTGAGAAGCTAGCTAATAAAAAGTAGTTTAGTTACAGAATAGTAATTATGAGAAATGTCACAATCAAATTTTTAATAATCTCAATGCATGATTATAGAAGAAACTCCAACCCAATTTTAGAATGCATAATAAAATAAACCTAGTTAAGAATAGGCAAGTACGGATTTAACTAAAAGAATAGAACAACTGGAAAATAAAATATTTAAAAGAAGAACACTGAAAAATAAATATAAAATTGTTGGTATTGCTACTCACGGAATCATTTACTAAGACACTGCAAAGAATGAAAGAATTTACAGATAAGAGAAGAGCAGAAAACATGAAGAGCTTTAAATAAACTATGGATTGCTGAAAATGGAGTTTACAGACAAAAACTTTTAATACGCAACAAAGAAAATTAACAGTGGTAACCATCCACTTACAAAAAGGTCGGGGAAGACTTACCACGTAAAAAAATTGGTCTGCAGGTACCTGGTTGAAAGCCCAGGGATAGCAAAATTTAATTTAACACTAAGTTCATTTATTATTATTATTAATTAATACTCTTTAATACTTAAATTTTAGCGATAGAATATTTTTCGTTAATAGGTAAATATTTATTCTAAGCATATTTAAAGTCTCTAATTTTAGTTATTTAGATCGTGAAGTTTAGTTTTGTAGAATTAATTTCTTTTGTGAGAGTTTTCTTAATATAATGCAGAATATTCTAGCATTCAATTGTATATCCGTCACTATTATTTTTACCTTTTTATAAGCTAAATTTGATTGAAATTAACTCTTTTGTCTTTCTTTCAGCAGCTGATAAAATTGATAAAATAATTATGATGAAATGTTATGATATTTTAAGAGAAATGATTTTTAACTAATCAGAAGAACACTAAAATAATTTTTTCTTCTTGATAAAGAGAAGTAAGATGTTTTTGTTAGTGTTAAGAAAGGGAAAAGCTTCAATATAGTCTTTTTCTTTAACACTCTCATTTTATATATTCTACTATTCATCTCTTAGTTAATTTAACTCTTCTTTGCTTCCACTCTTCTTAGCTCTTTAAATTTTACACATGTTCTCAGTAAATTTCTTGATGATTGGTATATGTAAAACTTCTTTTAAGGTTTTTTTTGTTTCCTCTATTCTTTCAATTTTCGGTGTTCTGGTCATTCTACTTCCATCTTTATGGAAATTATTCTTTAATCCTTTTTTGGTCAACTTTTTGGCTAAAAGCATCAATATCTCATCCAGTTTGACGGCTACTTTCTCTTGTTTTACCCTCGAAATTTTAATATCTCTTTTAAGTTTTAAGAATTACTCCATTTTTTTAGTGAGGCTTTAGGGTATAATAATCTCCAATATACTAATATTTTTTGTTGAAATTGATTATCTCATATTCTTAATGATCCAGATTAGATTTATTATTATCTTGATTTGGCTTATTTTTTTGAAATCTAACAGTTTCATTTCCAATTGAAGCTTAGTAATTTTTCTTCTACTCCACTTCCTACTGAATGATTTCAAAATGTCGATTTCTTAAGTTGAAAGTTTTTAGAAAAAATCAATTTTTTATTTTTTTATTGGTTTATCAGTCTCTCTGAAGATGAGTTTATCTTTCTTTTGTTGCTTTGAGATTCTTTCTCGTGGATCGCTCCAACTCTTCTTCTTTTATATTTATTCTTAATCCCAAATATGAAACCCTTCTATTTTATTTTTATAAGAGAAAAATGTAAATAATTTAAATATAAATAGTTAGAAGTATTAATAATTGGTTTAAGTATATCATATAATTAAGATTATCATATAATACTTACGCTATAAGGAAAGCTTATTTAAAGTTGACTGATTAACAGATAGAAGTTTTTCTATTATTGATTATTTGTTAAAGAGATTCATATTTCTTTTTCTAATATTTTCAATAAAGTAATTTTTTAAAAAAGCAGGACATTTTTTTTATTTTTTGTATTTCAAACTGCTTTCTTAATCTTAAAAGAAATGTATTAAAATAATAATATAATTGATTAGCGCTATTTTCCTTTAATATAATAATCACGGATTAAGTTAAGTCTAATTGCATTATTGACTATAAAGATGCATTACAACTTCCGAAATTTTTGATAGCTTTCTTTCTATTTTTTTATCTTCATTTCATCCTTCATCTCGCTTTGATTAATTACTCTTCTTACTCTTTTAATATTATCCATCCTATAGCTCCTTTTATCATTTATCATTTTTCATTATTAAATGTTTTAATTTTGCTATGGATTCAAATAATTTCATTCCTTTATTCAATTTTTTTATATAAAATTTACCTTTTAAGGGCAATATATTTGACTCATTTGCTCCGAAGTTTTTTCTTTTTTTCTTTAAGTTTTTAAACTATAAAATTTATCTTAAAATTGACCTTTCACTTGTAGCTGCACATCCTAATATATTTCTCTGTCTTTTAATGCAAAATGTCTTCTACTCTTTCTCAATATTTAATGGTTCTCTATTGCTTTAGTTTTATTAAATTATTGATTAGGTATATAAGGTAAATTGGCTGATCTTCTATTCTATTTTTTTTAATTTACCTCCTGTGCTTCCAATTTCATGCTAATTTCCTTTTTTATTAGTTGCATTCTTGTCTTGTCTTGTCTTCACTCATTCTATAGTAAAACCCTGTTTTTTCATTGAATTTCATGATTTAAAAATTAAGAGTCTAATTCTCTGAGAAGAACTTTAATAAATCCTATTGATAGAACTTTCTAAAGATTCTTTAGTTTTTTTCTATATAAGAGGTAAATTCATTTCATTTAATAATAATAATTTGCTAATCTTGTAAATCTTGATTTTTACTCAAAATCAAAGATGATATATATTTTGCTAGAGGTATCAAGCAAAAGAAATTTATTTAATTATATTTAAATATTGCTTGCGGTAGTTCAAGTTACCCGCCGCTCATAAAATAAGTCTAAATCTCTTATTTTATTCTTTTTGGTGCTTGTAGCTTCATTTCTGAATGGAGCATCGTAAGTCTTTTCTTGTAGATTCTCCCATCCTGATTACACCATAATTTTAGTTAGCTTCTTTTTCTCTCTTTTTAATGGAATTTCTTGTATTAGAAAATTTCTTGCAGTTTCTATACATATGCTACTAGTCACTACAGTAGTGACATCTTTTCTAAGTTTTTATTTTTATTAGGTGATATTATTTATTAGTTTCTCTATCCTTTTTCAATATTCATTTCAATATCCATATTGTGATCTACTTGGTCATGCTAATTTAATCTGATCTTCTGAAGCTATATGATGCTTTCTCTCTGCTGGCTTAGTTCTTTAATGTTCTATACTTAGGTTTTTGTTTGGCTTAACCATTCTTGCTAGTAGATCATAAAGCTTAAAATTCCCTCTCTTAATAGTTATTCTCAATACAAGCATATCTTAATATCCATGCTAGATCTCATCCATCAGCTTGATATTTTCCTTTCGAAGTTTCTTAATTGCTTCCTGGAGATTCAGTACCACTTTAATAAGCAATTCCATAGTCATCTATCCAGAAGGATTGAATTCTGAGACCTCCTGATATAAGGCAGACTTCGTTTGTTTCCTTGGTTTCTCTTCTGAGGTTGGCGTTATATCAACATGAGTTATTTTCTACTGTCTCTTCGTTTCCTCAAACAGATCTGGGTGCGGTCTTCTACTTCTTAAGAGTTACAAAGAAACTTATCCTTAGGTCCGACATATTTACTTTATTTTTGCAAAAAAAAAACTTGATTAAATTAAAATTACTTTGATGGTTTCATATAAATATTTTTCTTTTTTATTTTAGATTAGGCAACAGATACAAACCTTCACATTATCAAAACTAAAAGGTAAAAAGTAAGCAAAGCAAATTTTTTATAAATAAATAAATGAGATTATAGTCGCATAGCACCAGAACATGCAGGAATGTAGATTTATACATTTAAAATTTCAATTAAGCCAAAAACGAATAGTTTATTTTAATGAGTTATGAAAATTGAGGAATAAAAGCAAGCAATATTACTAATAAAAAAATTTTTTCCGCAATTTCACAGAACAAATCTTTCATAAATAAATAATAAATAAATAAAAATGACTATAGAGCGCGTAGCACCTCATTGGCGCGCAGCTCTTTCAATATTAATATTTAATATTAAGAAAAATGTACTCATGTTTCTTGCTAAAATTCTAGAGGTCCGATGAGTCATGTCAGCTTCTCCAAATGGAGAATCTTCTTATTAAAATTTATTCTTAAATCTTGAGTCAAATGCTTCAGTCTTCTTGAATAAGGTCCAAATAAGAATTAGTTATTAAGTCATTAAGGCCCGTCAGCCAAACTTTCATACTGCTTGAGAGAACCCTTGAGGTAAGTTAGGTATGTCTCAACGGAGCTTATCCACCCTTCCCCTTGGTGGCATCTAGTGTGAGATTACTCGCAATGCAGTTTACACTGTACCAGATTACCTACTAATTTGTCTGACGTGGCCGACATCCATTTTATATAATATATAATAAATACTACATTAAGCGCTATATTCATGTATTATTCACTATTAAATTGAAGTTTCCTAGTTTAGATTTTCATTCAGCTATCAAAAATTAATTTTAGTGAGATAATGAATTTCAGTAGCTTTTGAATTAAATTTAGAATCTGTTTTTAAGGTATTTTTAAAATAATCAGCTTTTTAATGTTCAAAATTATTTGCCTCTATTTTGATTTATAATAATAAAGTTATTTCGCTTAAATATAGCTTAGGTAATTACTTTTTCATTTTTATCTAATATATAGTAAAGTATTTGGACTGGATCATAATACCTCAAGTAGGATAATAATATACAACTCTCACAAGTTGTGAAAAATAGATTAAATAACGTAAACTATATATCTTAGAAAACTAGCTTCTGTATGATTTAATCAAATAGAGTAGAGCTATTCTTAAGGAAAAGTTATAAATAGCAAGATGATAAGATTAAATCCATAATAAAATGAAACTATTCCAATATACTGATTTTATGATTCTATTATCATGAAAAATATATCTAGTTGTTCTTATTAAGTTCGTAGGCTATTTACCTGTTTCCTCAATCTGTCTTGCTATATTTATCGATATCTTCTATCTTTAATCTCCGTTTATTTTTAATCGTAAATCAATCTCAAAAGGTAAAGGATAAAACAGAAAAAAGCAACTTACTCTTATTTTGTTGAAAATAAATTATTTTCATACATAGAAAGACAAACAGCAACTCAACAAAAATTAATAAAATAACTTCATAGAAATTATTCAGTCAAACTTCATCAATCACCTTTCCCAATTATTGTAATTTTAAGTTTTATAAATGACTATAATTTTAAATGGCAGAGTTATATCTGTAAAGTGTATAAAATAAACTGGTATTAAATTTAAAAATATTCAATTGTTTTAGAATTTGAAATTGTTGATAAAGAATCTTTTATTTTTCTATAGTCATAATAGAATCATAGTTTGTTGATGCTAATTATATAACTCCTGCTTCTTACCAAGTCGCCATCTATTACAACAAACATATACTCTATTGCCTTTTCTAGAATGTAAGATAGATAATTCTTTAGTTATTTTTCAGCATGATGTAATTATTTTAATTTTCTTTTTTATCTAATTAGACTGAATAAAAAATTAAAAAAAGAATTGATGAAAATCATAGATTAGAGAAAAAGGAAAAGTGAAGAAAAGAAAAACTCAGTAAGATGATTTTTCTCTTTAAGATCTTAAGAGAAGCTTAAGTTTGTAAAAAAAATGAAACAAAGAATATACTTTTATATTTAATAGGGGAAAAATAGAAATAAATTGAGTTTTAGAAATAAATTTTTTAAATGAGCTTTTTATTATAATCATTTTTAAAAGTCAGAGAATTTTCATTTATGGAAATAATAAACTTTGGGAATTAATTAGTTTAAAAATGAAAATCTTAAAATAAAGAGGAATTTCATTTTGATTATTTCTAACGACAGGATTTTTATAAATAGTGAGCTAGTTGGAGAGAATTTATTAGTAAAATATTACATAATCAAAAATTTATTTTTCTTCCATTAACCTCATTTACTTCCCTATATTCCTTCAAGAATTAGATTGCTTGCAGTCATTTCATTTCCTCCGAGCTTCCATACTTGAAGCCACGAAAATTTTCATTCTTTTTTTTCTAATATTACTATTTAACTGAGTTCTATATGTTCGTCTTTATTATTGTTTTCCACTATTAGAAATTACCCCTCTAAATCGCATCCTTTGACCCATATTCCTCCATTCAAATATTCCCACTCTCCCATACACTAAACAGTACTATTTTCTGATGTCATTGCTAAGGATACTTATAAATTAATAGAATCTTGCTCATTTAATGTGTAAAAAGCTACAGAACTTACAAAACAATTGGTTCTTAAATTTACAGTTAATATCCAATTCCCTAAACTACTTTTTTCTACAATGTGTGAACTATTGAGAGTTTCCATTTCGTTACCAATTTCTCCTGCTGGTAATTAAAGTTTTCTATTGAGAAAATTTCTGACTTCAGAGGCATAACAGCAAAAGAAGATTTTTGCTATAAAGAACAACAAATGTTTCATTATTAAAGATGGAAGCTTTAATTTAAATATAGCTTGCTTATTTAAAATATAATTAGTTATAAATAAATTTTATTTTGTTTCCTTTGAAACGCTTCTTCTAAAGCAAGCTTATCTAAGCCTTTTAAAAATAATTTTAATAAGAATATCTTTCTTAAAGTAAGATAGTAATTTAGTCTAAGTCCTTATTTTTTAATTAGGAGAAAGCTAAATTAAAATGCTAATTTAGCTTTGAATTTTATATTTTATTATTTTGGAGTGGTTTGACTTATTTTCCTAAGGATTTGAATCATACTATTTTAAAGTATTAAATAGCCAGTCAAATCTATTTTAATAGATCTGATTTTAAGATTGTCTTGCTAATAATACTTATTGCATAAGATTGTTTTTGTACATTTCTAACACTAATTTAATCCATATTTCAGCCTTTTTCTTTAAATTCTCCTTTCACTGATTCTTGATTTGTTGCCATATGCTATAATGCTCTTTTTAAATTATTTAGCTTTTACATTAATCCAATTTGATATCATTTTTAAAGAATTTACTTGAGCACTTTAAGTTGAAACATCCCCTTTGAACTGTATGAAATCTTAAAATATTGCAGGTATCTAGGAAGTTCTTTTTCTGATTAAAGCTAAATTTCAATAATATTTCATTCTTACTTAGCCTTATTTGAGTTTAAAATTGATCTAATTCTTCTTTTTTATTATTTGGAGATGGAATAGATGATTCAATTGCTTTACCTACAAGCTCCCTGGAATTGTTCCAAAAATAAGTTATAAATATTGAAGGTCTTGCTCTACAAGATTTGCCATGAGCTGATAGAACAAAATGATTTCATTTCTTTTGCTTTATCAGTTGCTAGAAAGAAATCCTCGTTTATGTCAAGTTTATCTATTTTTTCTTGTCTTAATGAACTTCTAAAATTTTTTAAGTAACCTAGCTCTTGCTTTACAGAGTGAAATCCAATTTAGTTGTCCATTCCTTCAGGCTAATGAGTTAAATCAGCAAGTTCTCTTAAATACCGTAGACTAATAAAAAAATTCTTACAAAAAGAAAGGATTTCCTCACGAAAGTTAAGGGAGAAGTTCTGATCAAGCAATCTTATTATCTAAAACTTACGCTTTTCCTTACTAAAACACTTAATAATAATATATTAAATGCATATTCACAAGCCACTTGAAAGTGATAAGAAGAAAATAAAACAAATATTAAAGCAGAAATGCTAGAAATCAAATGATTTAGTACTTAAAAATAGCTTCATTAAGCTAAAAGTTCTACCTGAGCTCATTAAAAAAATAAGAATCTTTTATATAAAGAAACGAACTATTGCTAGATTTTTTATAAGGCTTTAAATATATTTCTAATTTAAGTAGCTTATGCATTTAATTAAGATCTAAGTTGAACTCTTTTTGATATGAATCAAGACATTAGAGATTTTTCAAGTGATATTATCAATAAATAATTATCTATTTGTTCTTAATTTTCTCAATAAACTTAATTCTTCTATTAAATAAAATTGCTATCAAAATATGAAAAGGGCTTAGATGCTTTACTAAGGTAGAATTTTAACTGTGTAAGAATCGATTTTTTATTCAATTTATTTGGGAAATTAATTTTGTGGTGTAAAGTTAAGTATCGATCTAAAAATGAATTTTAAGATTGAATTGAATGATTGGCATAATATCAATCCTAATAATTTTTGGTATTAGTCTTGAAGAATTAAAAATTAATAAATTCTTTTACTGAATTTATAAGTAATAATAGCTAAATCATTATTAATATTCCTTAATGAATATATATCTTCTATTATCTATCCAATTATCATTATTTATAATAATTTTAAATTGAAGTCTAAATATTTTTATTATATTTTAATTAGTATTTTTATATATTATGATAAATTTAAAGTATACCATTTAGAATCCTAGAGATTTTGTAAATCTTCAAGCAACCATAAAGCTTATTTTCTATATTGGAGTAAAATTACTTTATTATTTTTTCGATTTTTTCTCTTTTCGACTTGAAAAAAAAAAATTTTTGAAAATTTTAGTAATATTTCGGTTTAAGAACTTTGAAGTATTATCATCAATTTATTTTGGCGATTCTTTCAATTTTTTGTGTTTAGCTGATTTCTTATATTTAGTTTAAAGGTGCTATTTAAAATCAGTTGGAGTTATATTATGAAAAACAAACTTTACATTAAGTGAATACCAATTGCTTTGCTAATTAACATTAGCAACTTTAAATTCTTAGTTTCTATCATAACTAGCTGCAGTCCTTTGTTCTTCTTCTTTTTAATGGTTTAAATATGTAATCATACTTTTGAATCATACCCTTTAAAGCTTTACAATTAGATTATTAGTAGTACTATATTTTAGAGTATTTTACTTGAAAGAGCTTAGCACTAATTTTATAATATATAACTATTACTGATTTTCAGGTTTAATATTAGCATCATCAACTAATATTCTAATACTATTTGCTCTAGTTGAGTATTCAATCTGCTCTAGTAACCCTCTTTTAAAAATTATTGCCTCACCCTTTCTTCCTGTCAAAGTTTGAATTATCCTCTCTATACTTTTTTCTTTTATATTATTTTTATTTATATAGTCATGCAAATTCTCTTCCCATTTTTAAATTTATATCCTTTAATCTTCTTAAGTTAAAATAGTATTTTATTAAACAACATACAGCTCTAGCTTTCTTTATCTTCTATTATTGCTTTAGTTTTTTAAATATACCTTTCAAATATTTCCTTCCTTATATATAAGAAAAAAGGATTTCTTTATCTTAAATAGATTTTAGGAAAATGCTAATTTTACATTTAAATTTCAGTGCTAGAAACAATCTATTTTCGTGCTAGTTGTGAAGGATAATTGAGCATTCACTAAGAAGGGCATAAAATAAGTTAGAGTATTTATAAAGAAAGTAAATAATCAAATATATTAAAATGAAAATCTAGAAGAAAGAGTACTTTAAGAGGATTACTGATTAAAAGTTGTGATTTGCTTTCTTTTTCATATTTAAGAATATAATTTCAATTATAACTTTAAGAAAACGCTTTTATTTTAAAGATATTACTACTATTATAACTAGAAACGATTGAAACTTCGTTTAAGTAAGTTATTAAGTTAGATTCCTTTATTTTATAAAAGGAATATTAGACTTAGATTGGGAAGCTTTTTGATTATCTTTATAAGGCTATTTTTATAACTAAAAGTAATTATTCTTAAATAACTAGAAATGGTCTAGTGGCTATGATGACTGCTTTATACGCAGTAGGCCATGTGTTCGAACCCCACTATATTTATACTGCTATATTATAATTTTAATAAAACAGCTATTTTCATTTAAAATAGCTTCTTTCTTATTAATAAATGCTTAATCACTTAGATTCATTACGAAAAAATGCTTATAACGAATTTTAAAGCTAAATATATCATCCAAAAAAAGAAGTATCTTAGAATGAAAGTATGGTTTTTATACCTAATTGATATAGTTAATTAGTTTTCCAAACAAAAGAGATTCTTAGATAGCTGAATAGATCATATATAATTAACTTATTATTGCTATTCTATTCTAATAGGATTTTAATGGAGAAAGCTTGAAATTTAGATCATCATCTGGAAATTATATTACTTGCAAATGAAAAAGGTTGAAGTTATAACTCTTTTCTGATGGCCGAGATAAAAATAGCTCCGCTGTTAAATTTTCTCTTAGTTAGCTTTTCTAAAAGTTAATTTAAATTAAAGTAATTAGATCTAATGACTTTAATAAAGAACTTAATAAATAATCTTAGAACTTTATCCTTTATCTACTGCTTGAATAATTTCTAAGCTACTGAAATAAATTTAAAATAATTAGCTAATTTAAGTTAGAATCTTAATTAGACTGCTTATTTCATTAAATGACATACAAAGCTGCTTTACTTCTTGACTTTTTTGCTACTTTTTATACTTTTAATTTAAATTAATTTTATCTTATTTAATAAAACCAAATCCTTTTTTAAACGTATAAAATAGCTTTAATCTTGATTATTTTAGATTTCTAGCATCTATCATATAAAATATAAGATAAAGGGAGAATTAAAGGAGATAAAATTATAAGTATAGCCATATAATATTTCCAGTGGCTTATAAATGGAATAAAGTTTGTGAAAAGTAATTAAATTTATTCTAAGAGATAGGCTAGAAAATTCTTATTAATACTCATACTAAATCTTTATCTATAGAGAGCTAGAAGATAGTAGGCTATTTATAATGGAAAGACTTTTTACCATTTTAATTTATCACACACTTATAGACTTCCTGTTTAAGATTAAGGTTATTAGATAGGAAGAAAACGCTTAGCAGTAGTTGTAAAATGAAATATAAATAAATGGCTACCAAAATAGGGTAACTTAGTTCATATAGATTTTTGGAGATTATGGAGTACGGAGTTTAACTCCATTCGATAGATTATTCAAAATGCGGTATAAATATCAGGCATAAGAAGTTTCAACTAAGTGATTCTTAAATCCCCAGACTTATATAGAAGAAGATAAAAATAGGTTTATAAAAGGATGACTCCCTTTTCATATAAGCAAACTAGGTTATCATAAAATAATTAGATAAATTGAACTTTATATTGATTTGTATTTATTTTCTAGTTTTTTAATATATAAGAAAAGCATAATTTCAATATCACAAGTAAAGAGTATCTTAATTAATATTTAAAACTAATAACTATTTAAAAAGATAAAGTTATAAAGCTTATAACTAGGTAAATAGTACATTCGATCTTTTTAAATAAAAATGGAAACAATAGAAGAGGAAATTGAGTTACAAGGCAAGACGTAAAAAATTAAGTAAATGCCATTTAAGTAGTACAAGTTTCTGGAGTCTTTGAGTTCGGATGAATAAGGAGTGTTTTCTAACTAGTTTAGTAAAAGCAGTAGTTATGTATAATAAAATTAAAAATAAATATCAAAAGCAAGCTAAAATTATATAGCGCCTTCGAATTCAGAATATTTAGAAATAAAGTAGAAAGAAATTTTTTGGAAGTATTCTAATAAGTCCAGTCTAATTGTAAGTGACTTAAAAAGTGATGGATAATATAAAAAAAGATAAAGAGCTTTTGGAAAGCCTTAGAAAATTTATAATCTTTATCATTAGGAAAATTAAAAATGCACTAATAAAATTAATAAGTACAAAACAACTATAATCAAGAAAAAAATATTCGGCAATCAATCTATAACTGAAAGAATATACCTAAATTGAAAGCCTCCTATTTTTAAATCTTAAAGTCAAAAATAAAAGGCTGAATAAAATCAGGCAAAAAACTAAATACCTTTTAGTATAAAATTGAATTAAATCAGAAAAGAAAAACTTAATAAATAGGAAAAAAACTGGTAAAAAAATTTCATGGAGATATCTTTAAGTTAAGCAAAAGAAAAGCTTTGCGTTAACTTATGAAGTAATTAAATAATCAAAGCAATTTTCATCTGTCTTTTTATGATAGCTTGTATTTATTTTGAATACCTGCTGTTGTCTAAATTGAACCCAGACAAGCTTTAATTAAAGTGTTTTAAAGACATCTAATAATGATTTTTTTAATTTAAATTATTCCTAACTAATTAACTTTAATATTCCTTTTAATCAGCAACTCTACCTATTATTTATTAAAAAGCATGACCAACATTGCTAAAGAAACAATAATTTAGCTCTCATTACTTTATTATTTAAAGAGAAGACTCAAAATTAATAAATAGAAATTTCCTTTATTGATATCTTTAGATAAATTAAGAAAATGCAAAAAAGGAAAATAATCATTATAATTTCCTAAATATAAGCTAAAATCTGGGTTAGGTAGTTAATAAATCTATCAAAGCTCAAGATAATAACAATTTTTCAATTCTAGCAATTTAATCTTTCTATAACTCCTTAATTGTTAATCTTTGTTTCTAGTCAAATTAATAAAGAAATAAATTTTGTTATCAATATATACAACTAAACCTCAATTAGTATTAATGCTTATGTATCTTTTTTTTTATAATTTTGAAAATGATATCAACACCATTTTAAATTAATATACCTTAAACATGAAATTGCACTCAAAATCTTATTGTAATAAAGATTAAAACTTTCTTTTATCTTGATCTTCTCAAAAAATTTATTTTCTTACGAAAGATCACAAACTAATTTATAGAAGACATTTATAAATTGCTTTACATCCTAAATCTAATTTTTATGATTTTTAGATATCTAATAGTTTTGTTTCCTTCTTATAAAAAATATTTATCTTAAGTTTAGATTTATTTACCATTTTAAACAATCTTTATTGTGTTTCTTTTTTATATCCTAAATACATTGAAAGTTTCATTTGCTTAAGTAGGTAAACTTTATTTTACATCAAATATCTAGTTTTTATTTTTAACTACTTATATACTTATATATTTGCTTATTCTAATACACTAAGCTTAATTTAATATGTAAATAACTATCTAATTATTTAATATAAAGCTTATTTATAACTCAGTTGTATTTAGTTGTCCTTTAGCATAATGCAGCGTTAATGATTTTGCATAGCATCATTTTGATTTTAATAATTTATAACAAACTGATATAGATATTTAATCTTCCATTTAATTACTATAATTTACTATTGAAGATCCTTTTCTAACTTCTTGTGAATTTGTTCATTCTATTAAATTTCGTTTATTTTAACTACACTATTTATAAGTTTTAATATGTTTATTTCTTTCTTATGCACCAAATTTTTTAAAGGATATATACTAATAACTAGTTGATTTGTCTTTTTTGAATAAAGCAATGAACTTATTTAAAGATTTATTAGTAGAATTATAAAACTTTAGTACAAATAGCGGTGAAGAAGTGGATTCTTTAAACTTTCTTTTAGTTTTATATCCTTTCAATATACTTATACTTCTAACTATTTTATATATTAGAATTGAATGATTACCTTATCCTTATATATTTTAATATAATCAATATTGGAGTTTATCTGATTGTTAATTACTCTCTAGTTTGCAATCCAGTTGTGATTTCAATATGTTATATTTGTTTTGTGAACTCTATTTCCCATATCTATTATTTGCCCTATGCTTTAATATCTAGCTCTAAATATAACAGCAGCATAGTTTAATATTATTAGCTTTAATTTAATTATCTCAGAAGAAGTTACTAGCATTTCTAATATCTTAATTAATAAAAGTTTATCACTATCTATGATTAATTAACGCTAGGTATATATTTCTAACTAAAGCTTATTTGAATTATTTTATATTTCCCTAGTCTCTTTTATTCCTAATTAAAAGACTTGCACTATATACTTTTTATTATTATATAAGTAGATATTTATAAACTTTTCATTTAGTCTATAGAGAAATCTAGATTATGATGAGAAAGAGGTAGAAATGCTTCCAGGAACACCATATATTTAGCTTTATTTGTATTATAATAAAATTGTATAATAGTAGTTAAAAAAATGAATAGCTAATCTGCATAAGATAAACAAAAGTTAGCACATAAAGCCTAGAAATTTTAATATTATTAGCATAGCTGTCTCATACAAAGTATATAGACCCATAAAGCGAAGATTTAAAACTAACGTTTCTTTTAAATAAAAAAGATTCCCTAGTAATTAATAATTTTATAATATAATGCTAGAACTCATTAGCCATTTAACTTAATTACCACATAAGAAATATTTCATATAAATGATTAACAATAATTTGTTCACACCCATTTAGGTAAGTTAATTTATATCTAAGACAATAAAACAATTTCAGACTATTAATAGATCTAACTAAGAGCTTCGATAATTTTTAATGTCTAAATTAAATCAAATTATTAGTTAAAAAGGTTTATAAATAATTACAAACAAGCTTAAGAAACTATTTTAGATCTCTAAAATATAAAATAAAATTCAAAAAGCAATCTCCTTTTTCATCAACTTTTCCTATTAAGTATGAAAGTTAAAAAAGCTTTAATCTATTTTACTATAAATGAAAATAACTTCAATGATTATTTTAAAAGATATGACATTTTTAATATGTTTTTGATTCCAAATTAATAGAAGTCACTTAAATCTTTATATATTTAGCAATGAAATCTTCTTAAACCTTAAATCTTTCTAGTAAATTACTTATCATAGTTAAATTATAGCAAGTAGTTAAAAAATCCTAAACTCCTAAAGAATCTATTGATAGCACTACTAGCTTAATTACTAGCTGTTTTATTTTTATTTTAAAGCTTTTAATGTTATTAATAATTCAGTTCATAGTCAAATCTAACTCAAAAGTTAGTTAGAAAGTATAAATATGAAAATGAATATTTATTATGGGTTTAATAAAGAAATTTGCTGTTCTATGATGAATTTAAAAGATATTCTAGAGAGTAAAATCCAAATTCTAGGTAAGGCTGATTTGATAGTAGTTCTAATGCTAATTTTGTGTATATTCAGTATATTTAAAAATATATTGGAATGTAGAATGTGATAATGGTAGAAAATGTTTGGTTATAATTAGTAATAAATCAAGGATTGAAATCTATGATTCTAATTTTTAAAAAAGCATAAGCTTTATAAAATAATAAAATAACAGTTAGAACCCTTTAGAATGTATTTAGTTTATAAGATAATAAACATTGGAAACTATTTTTATGGTAAATAAAATAAAAGGTATATTTAGGCTTTAAGATAGAAATCTACCTAAAATTCAATCTCAGTTATGATAAAAGTTAACCTTATTTTCCAAGCAAAAATTCATACTTTTTCGATAATTTTAGAAAATTTATCTAAAATTAAAACCTTTCTCAAAATTTATTCTTAGAATTGAAATTATATAAGTAAATTCTGCAAAATAGTTTCATTAAAATTAAAGTCAGAAATGGCTTAGGCTTAGCTTAGGAAAAATTAAAGAAGTATCCCTTACATTTTCTAGAATATTAAGTATAATTTGAATTAAAGTGTTAATTACCTATACCGAAAATCTAAAATATAACCTTATAAATCCTCAAATTCTATTTTTGCTTAGATTCTTTTTATAATTTATAAAGTATTTTATAGTCTATGCTATAGTTAAATTTTCCCGTTTGCATATACCTTGCACATCCTTTTAATATCTATCAATTATTGTAATAAGCAATTATCGATTTGTATATTCAATCAGAATTTATATAATGAATTATCTTTTATATTTACCTTCTCAATAATAAATTAATATTTTTCTGTTAAAATTAAAGAAAACATTATACTAAAAGTTTCTAAGAAGAAATGTAGGATAAAAAATACGACTTTTTATTATAAGTACATGCTTCATATCCTAACTATTTATTTTTCTTTAAATAAATTTCATTTTGCTAGCTATCTTTAATATATCTTCCTTCTCTTTAATTTTATATTAAAGAATCTCTCAATTTAAAATACTTTACAGTTTGAGATTCAATTGTCTTATAATTATTCTAATGAAGAACATATTTATTCTTTTCTTCCTTTAATACCTAATTTTTCTTTATCAGCATAATGTTTTTAAAAGCTTTAGTTAACAAGCACTAAAATCTTTAATATACTAAATTTTATCTTTCTTAAAAAGAAAAAGACACACTTTCGTTGATCACTAGATATCAACTTAACTTTTAATACAGCAATGATTTAAATTCCTTTTAATTTCTTAGAATTCTAAAGTTTCTTAGCCTAATAAATAAGCTAGCTATTTATCTTTTCTCTTTCCAGTTTTTCTAAAACTAATTAAATATGGTTAAAGCTATCTTAAAGCTTAATTGTCTGAAAGCCGAAAAAAGTATATTTCTTTTATTATAACTTTAAACTGCTTTTATCCTTTATTTTCTGAAATTTAAGCTGCTAGTTTTTATAAAGAGTACGTCTAATATAGACATGATCTAAAGAAAGTAATATATAAAAAGGAGAAACAGCTGAAGATAATTATAGAGAAGAAGTTTAAGGATAAATAAACTATTTTATAGATTAAAGTAACTATTAGTTTATTCAAATAGCTGATATTCAGTTGATAAGCTTTTTATTATTCCAGTGATATACTCTCCTTATAGATTAAATTTCTTGCTTTTCCCATTACCAAGTTTTTTCTTTAAGCTACCTTAATAATTTGCTAGTTTATTAGGATTTGAAATTCTTCTTGAATAATTTTGGAAATAAAATAATTAATAAATATATAAAGTTATAAGTAAGTGTCTTAGACAGTTAAATTAAAGAAATATATACAGATAAAAGATATTAGAAGATGTATTTCCTAGTTTTTAAAATTCTTTACTCTTATCTTTATTAATTATAAAATTATCTTACAGAGAAAAATCTATAATATGATCAAATCCTTTCTTATGGAATTCAAGCATTAAGTTGATTTATAAAATTTCGGATTGTTTGCAAGATAGAGGATGAAAGAAAAGCTACTGTTTTTTAAAAATAATCGATAAAAAATAAGTTAAATTATCAAGGCTTTCCTTTGAAAGTAAGGGTAGAATATATAAAAATACCCTAGTAAGTAATTGAATTTGATTTTATATGGTTAACTATAATATAGCCTATACCATAGTTTGGTATAAGGTATTTAGTACTTTAAACTAAAAATAGATAGTTCCATTATTAATATAAATTACCTTTGCAAAGTACTTTCCCTATTGTTATATAAGGATAGGACTATTATATTTTTAAAGAGTATAGCCTTTCATATTTAATAGATTTATCCTATTTTTATTTTAAATTTGCTTAAATTTTATCTTATATTAAAAGGATTTTTTTTGATTTAAAACTAAGGAGATAATGTGAAGTTATGCTATTTATACAAACTGGTTATTTTCAAGAATCATCACACAAAATTCTCTAGTTTATATATCTATTAATAAATATAGCTTACTTAATCCATTTTAGGCAAGAAATTATGAAAAATAAAAAAATAAAGATTTGAAGATTGCTAAAGAAAGATTCAAAAATAACCTGAGTAACCTAAGATAAACCTGAGGAGTATATTAGTAGAACAAGGATGATCAGAGTCAAACTATAAACTTTCCTGAAAGATAAAATTTCTTTAATAAGCAATGATTTACCAAATATGATATGATGGCAAGTTTTGAAAGCTAAATCAAAGATATTAATAGCCTACGTACTATATCTCCACATTAATCACCTCAACAAGATAGTACTATGATTTTTCAATCTAATAAGCTAATTAATAAAGATTTAATATATAAAATGATTATAATAATGAAAGAGTAAAATTTAATAAACTCAATAAGCTTCCTAATCTCAAAAATTTTACCATTAAATAGAAATTTCTAAATCCAATATTTTTAATTTTAAGGAGATATAATTAGAAGTGCTTATTTTATATAATCATGATCTATCAAGTTAAATAATATCTATTCAATTATTTTTAAAATCTGAAAGATTTATACTTTTTGAGTATTGAATTAATGTTGATTTCTATAAAGCAATAAAAGGAATTCTATATTAATAATTTCCATAATTATTCATTATTATATCCTTTTATCAATAATATAAAAACTTATATATCATATCAGAGGTATTTTTCAACAATTACCTAAGAGTCATATTTTGTATGAGCTTTAATTTACTTAACAGAATATATAGAACCTTCATATTTATTTATAATCTTTTAAGATTATAATTAATTTAACATGGATATACCAATAAGTTAGATATAGCTATATAGTTCCTTTAATGAAAGCTTTAAATAAATAATGCTGCTTATTCAAACAATAATCTAATATCTGCTTAATTAGCACTATTTTAATTTATTTTCTTTCTTTAACTATAATTATAGCTTTTGTAACTTGCATATGAACTTCAATGCATAATGTAGATAAAATATCAAAACCTCAATTAATTATTATTAGCTAATTTTATTTATTGCTTATGAAAGGAAACAAAAGATAGGAGCTAAAGGATTATTAACTGGTTGTTTAAGAAAATTATTTTATGAAAGCTTGAAATAATTAATTGTGCTCTAACTTTTTAAATTCTATAAATAAATTCATTAAGCCTTTTTAATAAAAGCCATAAAACCTCTAGAATAACTTCCAGATTAGTGATCAATTTAAATTTAAATTGATAGTCCTACTACTATTTGTTCTAGATACCCAGATTTAAAATTTAGTTACAATGTTTGAAGTTTATTAAAGGCATAATAAGAGCCTTATTATAATAAGTATTTATATAGTTGGGGTAATTGACCAAATTTAAAAATAAATCAACTTATTTTCATTTTTTCATTACTTTCGGCAAATTTTTAACTATATAACTTAAATAAATTCTTTAGCTGATAACAATTATTTTTAGTGTATAATAACTAATATCTGACTTTATTTGGTTATTAGCAGGTAAATATTAAACAAACGTTTTATACTTAGAAATGAAAAATTTATTTTATCTTTTGAAGTTTAATGTTCATTCATTAGATGTAATTTAATGAATAATAAAATTTTATATCAACCAAAAGTTCTTAAAATCAAAAGACTTGTCAATTTTTTATACCAAAGGCAACTTCCAAGATATATTCCAGCTTTACCTATACTACTACTACTACCAAAACTAGTAGGATTTGAAAAATAAATTCAATTATTGGAAATTTTTTTGTTTCTTTCGTTGCCTAGTTTTAGAGAAAGGAAAAATTATGCTTCTGCTTAGTTTGCTTAGATTAGGATACATCTGAGTATATTTCTTTTTGATAATATTGCTCTTTCATTTTTTGACTCTTTTTTAGAAATTTTTCTCACTCTTACATCCCACAATTCCAATCTTTAAGCTTATTTTATTAATGAGGCACTCTAGTTTCTATTTGCCTAAACTGCTAATTATTTCTTAACTCTCTGTTTGTGGCGGATCATTTTTTCTTTCTATTAGGTGAGGAAAGGTTCAAGGCAAGATTATTTAATGATAGATTTGATTTAAAAGATCTTGATAATTTTTCGAACTACCTACCACGATATTTCTCCTTCTTTATCAAGTTCAAACTTCTGGTATTATATTTAGTGTAAATTTGCTTCTGCTTTTATTCCAAATATTCAGAGCCCGAGTTCTCATTCAAAGACTATTAATCCTTGCTTATTTCAATCTAGCTTTATTGAATTTCAGTGCTATTACAACTTGAAGGTCTAGATTTCTCTTAATTTTATTAGGGAGTTAATGAGTTCCCTAAGAATTTATATTCCACATAAGGCATTAAATTTATCTTTTACTTCTTATTACTTAATTCAACCTCTTCATTGATTGTGTCCATATTATTTTTTTCAAAACTAATATATTTTTAATTCAAGTAATTAAATTTACCGTTAGCTTGCCAATACATTACCATTCTTAAATTAATATTCTAAGCATACCAACATTCTTTAACTCTCCACATACTCTTACAAATATCTCTATACTAAAGACTCTGACAACTCACTTACTCCCAAATCTATTATAAATTCAAGTCCTAAGAATTATTTTATTTAGTCTCTTCCTCTAGATACTCCTTTTCTAATCTCTGTTTTAAGCCTTTTATTTTAGTTAAAATAATCACTTATAAGTATAAATTCTCAAAGCTACAGAGCTATATAAAAATCTAGAAGTATAAACTTTAATAATATTAAAGCAAGATAGAATCTCACAAATTCGCTTTAATGCAATATTTATTATTTTATTCTTATTTCAGCCTATTTTTGAATATCTTTTTATTCCTTTTAATTTAAAATTCTAGGCTTTATAAGAATCCTTGGTATTTTATTACTTTTTAATGCTCTTAGTGACTCTTTGAATATTAAGCTAGATTGTTGTAGAAAGAATAATTAGACTTGAAAATGTTAGATTTATACTTTAAAAATATCAAGTGTGTATCTTAGCTAAGTATAACAATATATGAGAGCTAAATTATTAGAATGAAAGGCTTACTTAAAATGAAGGCAGAAAGAAGCCAAGAGAAAATAACTAAGCTTGCTATTCTAAAAGGATTGATTTAAAACCATTTTGAAATTAAATCCTAGATTTAAATAATAGATTAAAAGCTTAAGTTTAAATTATTCTAAGGCCTTTTATCAAACTAATATTAAATAGGTATTAGAAAACTCTATTCTACATTTAAGACTGATAAATAAATCTATATCAATAAATTAATTTAAGTTTAGAGGTAAAATCTTAAGGTTTTCTGTGCGAATAATTTATAATAATAAGCATACAATTTTTCGAAAATGCATAAGCTAATTTAAGAACAAAGAAGAAAGCTTTGATTAAAAAAATGTCTGCTAATGATTGAAATTGAAATTATGAATTAGGGTGATAACAATTAAATAAAAGCTAGCGTTTTGCCTATAAATATAATTAATAATGAATAGGATTCTTTCACTTAAAATTCAAATATTGCTAGAATTTATTAATAATATAAAGTCTATTTATAAATAGCTAAGTGAAGTTTATGTTTTATTTATTAATTTAAATTATTATTATATTTCTTATCCATTATGTAAACTTAATAAGAATTGATATTACTAAGCATTCTTTAAAGCAATCCACACTTTTTATTTTTATTTGCTTTATAAATTATTAGAATAGTAATTTATAAGGCAGACATGGTCTAGTGGCTATGACGACTGCTTTACACGCAGTAGGTCGTGGGTTCGATCCCCGCTGTCTGTACTAATTTTGATTTATTTATTCTTTTATAACCATATTTAAACAAATTATATGCTTTATATGGTAAACTAAATATAAATAGATCTGATACTCTTAAACTTGAGTAAGACATAACAAAAGTGACAAATAAAAATAAACATAAATGATTATTTAATCTTAAGTTCTTAGTTAAATAAGCCAAGTGAATCTAATAAATTTTCTTAATCAAAACTTTTATTTGTAATTCTAGCTTTCATCTTGCTATAATAGATAGCTTTATATTTATTAAAGCAATGCTTTTCTTTTATTATTCTTTCTTTGAAAACTCTCCTGTCTTGAATGTTTTACATGGGTCACATTTATCTAAACTTTCTTTTTCTTATTTACATCTATAAAATTTTTTAATTTTATTAATTTTTAAAATTTCATATCGAAAAATCTATGATAATTTAATATAATACAGAAGCTAGAGATCCAATATCAAACATTAATAGTTATTTTTATTTTAATTTATATTATTTATATTTAGCAGCTTTTTCAGAATAAACCATAGCATCTATATTTAAGATAATTTAATGAAGACTATTGTTGCTTAAATTTCACTAAGAACTGTTCTGTGTGGATTTGTGACATATGCTTCGAGTAAACTAAATGTAAGTAATCATAATTTTATTCCGATCCTTTGTAATCTATGATAAATTATTTAAAAAATTAGCACTTAAACCTAGTTCCAAATAAACTGTTTAAAGTTTCTGAAATAATTATATTTTGGTGTCAATGTAGACAAAATTCTTATTTGCAGTGATAAAGATATATTAAAAGTCTAAATGAAAATATCATTATTTGCTAGTATTTTTAGAAATATTCTTAACCTTGTTGAATAAATAAATAAATATTATGCTCATCAAGAATCAAATTTGTAATAGTAGAATTATTTATCTATTTAATCTGAAATAATTAAAAGAAGCCTGAATGGTTTTTTTATTCTATGATTATTAATTTTATCTATTTGCTTTTATCTTTATATATTACTAAATCTAAGTATTAGAAAATGTTTCAATTTTGAGAGTATTAGCATTTTCAAAGTTAAGTGTATATTGTAAAACTTTTATTTTTATTATTTCTAGTCTATATTATTAAATTTATAATATAATCAAAAGAGATAATTCTAAATTAGAATATTTAAGTAGTAAGATTAAGCAAGTTACTGAGCATCTCTCAATTTTAGCATTCCTCATTAATTTTTTATAGAAAAGAAACTAAACTCTCTATTATATTTCTCTATTTTATTATTTTTTCCTTTGAATAGTTTTATAATATTATCTCGCAAACTTTAATAAAGATATATCAATAATATCTTTAGTTAATAACTTGATAATTGTGAGTATGTCTGCAAGCATTTTATTTTAGGAAATTAATTCACCATTAAAAGCTTAAAAAGAATATTGGTTTTTCATTAATAGTCTCTATTTTTCTTTTTGTTTATTAGTTAATTTTTATAAGTCTGATGCTTATTCATTTTTTAAATAAAGATTAAAATTAAAATTTTTTCTTCGATAATAAAATTTTAATAATCTGAATGATAATGATTTAGTTGCTTATAACTTAGAGACTTTTGCTATTTAAAAGTTTATTTGTAAAGAACTCTTGTTTAGTATATTCTATTTTTTATATTGAGAAAACTTCCTCTTTTAATAAAGAAGCTACAATCTCCTTTTAGCAAGTTTTATAAAATGCTAGATCTATAATAAAGATTTATAAAAGGTAATTTCATTTTTTTAAAGTATAATAAAAGGTTTAGATTGCTCTATAGGCTAGGATTATTAATATAAATTAGATTTTAAACCAGATATTTTAATTTTTCTCTTTAAGAACTTAATTTTACAACGAAAAATATATAAGCTAAATTAAGACCCTTTACTTTTAATTTAAAAGCTAATACCTGTTTTCTTTTATATCTTTCAATTAATTAAAAATTTAAAAAAGCATATTTCTATTTTATTGTTTTAGTTTATAAAATACCATTATAACTAAGAGAGGAAAAGGCTGCTAAGAAAACTTTTTGTCAAATTTATTTTGCTTTATTTACCTTATAATGAGATTCACTTAATTTTTAGATTAATTGTACCATTCAAGCTCTTAATTTTTAATGCTTACTTTTTCAAATAATTGAAAAAGAGGAAAATGTTTGATTATCTAAGCTTTCAGCGAAAAATACAAAAGTTTAAAATTTTGCTTTACGATTTTTAAAAATAACCCTTTTTTCTTCTAATCTGTTTGTAGAATTTATCCTATTTAATTTAAATTTCTTTGAAATTAAAAAAAATAAGTAAGATGAAAAAGAAAAAGAAGATCTATAATTAAATCATCAAATCAAATGTTTAACCTTATTTACTTCCTTCCTACAATTTATTAGGATATCAAGTATTCTTAAAATCTAAAATTAGCCTTTTCCCTTAAAAGATATTTGAAGAGAATTATGATCTCTTTTTAAAATATTATATGCTTATTTTATATAATAAAATGATTATAATGCTTATTCTTAGAATTTCATTTGAACTATCTTCTTAAAATTAATTTCAATTATTTTATATCTAATTTAAGTTTAACTATAAAAGGAATATATGTATTGGAATCTATGCTGAGGATTTTAGGATGATTTCAAAATCGTTAATAGCAAATTAATTTTCTTACTAATTAGGAAATTACAAAACAGCTTAAAATCATAAGAAGTAAACTAAAGAATTTCTTCATCTTTTTTAGACAAAATTGATTTTGTCCATCACAATGATATACTAAATAAATAATCTAAATAACTTCAATTGAATAAGCTTAAGTAATATAGATTCTTTATTTGCTTAATCTTCTAATTTTTAAGATACTAATTTATATGAAAATTTATGGCTATGACAATTAGAATTATCGTTGGCATTAAAGAATGATTAAACACATAAAAACTATCTTATTTTCCTGGGTAAAATGCACAATCTCATAAAGTGATAAGCGTAAATTTTTTGGGATTCAAGTTATAGAACAGTTGGCTAATAATGATTAACTAAGGAATTATTTCTCATTTATTGCTGTAGGTTTAAATTTACATTCCTTTTATGTTAGTTTGCTATCCTCCTTCCTATATAATAGCATTTAATTATTATATATATCACTCAATTAGGTTGAATAATCATATAATAGTTATAGTGGAGATTATAAAAATTTAGCTGGCAAAGAATGTTAAGCTATTTATGAAATTCAATGAGTAAAAGATCTAGGAGTATCAGTATAATTAATACAACTTAATAAAAAGAAAATCAGAAAGTAATCTTTAGATATAAGAAAGGATATTAGTGCAACTTACAAGTAATCGTTTCATTCTAATTATTTTTAATATTACAGTAGCAATCTACTCTTCTATACACATTTCTCCTTTTTCCTTTTTATATCAAGTTTATAGTTACTTTTAGGATAATATCATAACTAGACCTAAAGTATTTTAACAGTAATAAATAGAAAATATAGCTTTTATAGTAACTTTATACAGACAAACTTCTTTAAATTAAAAATGAAAGAGCTATTGAGAAAAATAGCATTGATAGAAATAATCCTAGTAATTAAGTGAATAAGTTAGATTAAGGATATTTGACATGAATTAAACAAATGTTATATTTATATTTTAAGCTTAGAGTCTTTATAAGGAATATATTTTATTAAATTAATAAAATTTAAAAATGAAGGAAGATAGAAAGAATGTACTGCAAGGAATGCCTACCTTGCTTGGAAATTTATCTCTATCTCTATAGTTTGAAAAAGGATGGCCTTATGAGTTGAACCTTCCAAATCCATTTTCTAATCAAAAAGGATACAAAGCATCTTAGCCGGAAAAGGCTAGGAAGTATATGCAAGTTACAGACTGCCAGCATTATTTTCGCAAGCATTATGCTAAAAATTTGTGTAAAAACTGTTATATAAAACTTGGAAAAGGAAGACCTGCGACTAAATGTGAGCATAAAGACAGAGCGCATTACGCGATGGGAATTTGCTAGTTATGTTACCTCAAAATATACAACATTAAAAAGAGTGGAAAGAAGTCAAGTCAAGTTGCATGAGAGTGAACTAAAATTGAACTCAATATTTTATTAATTTTTCTAATTTTTTATTCCAACTATATCCTTAAGTGTAAGCTTTCTTACTAATTTTAAGAATAATAATAATAATAATAATAAATAATTAAATAAAAGACAATTAATGAAATTATAAAGGTACTAATATTAAAGTATAGTGGCATAGTTAAAGAAGAAGGGGCTTTTCATTATTTTATATGCTGCTATAAAATTTAGCATAAGATCATAATGCATGCTACTGCTAGAAAAGCAGTATCCAGATTCATGAAATAACATATAAGATAAATATCATATAAATATACCCATTAATAGCATCAATAAGTAGATTAATAATTTTTAGTCTATATTTGATGAAAATTAATAAATATAATATTGCTTAAGCAAACATAAGGAAGATATTTAAAGAATCTCTCATAGAGTTTTGCATAAGAAAGTAATTTATAGCATCTCAGTCTTTAATTATATATATAATCAAACAATGATGTTATATTTATATCCTCTTACTAATTTTAGATTTAAAAGTCAGACTTCAACTAAATTTAAATTAGTTCTTAAAACTATTTATGTATAAATGAATTTAAATCTAGTCCAAATAGAAAAATAATAAGAGAATTAGAAGTTAGATCTTAATATAGCATTAAAAAAAGAAAATAATATCAAGTTTAAAGATTTCTTTAAGCAAAGCATAAAGTTTGAATTGCAAATTTATCAAATCCTCCATCGAAATAGGCACAGAAGATATAGTAAGAAGGTGGTGAGATTTAAGTATAATTGAATTAAAGTAGAAAAATAAATAACACATATATAAGATAGTAGATGTAAGATATATGAGATGTAGAAAATTTACCCTAAATTAAATTTATATTGTAATAAATTCTTATTTTTCTATATTAGAGTCTTATGAATAAATAAATATAAAAGAAACAAGTTAATTTATATCTTTATTTTGCTTTAAAACTTAAGAAATGCAGGCATTAAAATCCATAAATTTGTTATCTAATTAATCTAAATTTTTATGATTTATTAAGCAACTATTTTATGAATTTTGTGATCATGATATCCATTTTTAATTAAAGCTTGCTTGTTTTTTTCGAAATAAAAACATTTTTTTGATTAAAGAAATAATTTAGTTTATAGCCAAAATTATAAGAATTATGATATGGCTATTGAAATTCCTTAAGTTGCTAATAGCTTGAAAATTTCAGTAAAATATAATAATAATTTATATCAAAGAAAAATTGGAAAAATTCTAACTTTTTACAAACCTAAAATTATTAATGATAAGTGCCATAAACATAAATTTTTGATTTAAAAATAAAAACTAAAATGATTGAAAATTTTTTTTGAAATAAAAATAAAATGCTTTAATTACTTAAAGTTCTATCTATTAAATCAATAAAAAATAGGAAGAAGAATTAAACAGTTAATTATATAGAATTAATCCTCACTAATTTTAACTAATAATGATTTTAGTTGCGAAGAAATATCTTAATCGAAGAAAAAAATTAAATCTAGCAAAAGATATAAATTAAGCATATAATAAATTATTTTAAACTAAATTAAAATTAAACTTTATAAATATTAGTTCTTTTAATTCTGATTTATGACTTTTGGCTATTTGTCGATTTTACGATTTTTCTTTTAAAATAAAAGAAGCAAGAAACATTATTAAAATAAGGTTGCATTTTATAGTTATATTTACATATAAATGGGTATAAATGCAAAACAAATTTCAACTTATATAGTAGGATTAAGCTTTTTTTAATTGGATTTTTATTCGATTATCTCAGTAAGCTTACAAGCTAATTATTGTAAATTTCATATTTTTATGCTTCGAATGTTAATTTTAAATGAGAAAGTCATAAATTAAATAAAATTTCTAAACTTAAAATTTATTAAAGAAGATCCAAGCTTACAAATTTTTAAGTTGTTAGGTTAAATAATAAGTCAAAGTGATAAAATCAATAGGTTTACTAAAAAATTTAAGAAATATAAGAGAAAACACTGCATAATTTAATCATAGGTAAATCTACCAAAATATGAAGTCTTTATGCATATTATTTTGAATTAATTATATCTTATATTTATGATTTTCTCTTGATAATATTAGTTAGAATAAGCCTAGAAATTTTTTATGCTAGAAATTTTTAATTTTATAACTTTGTAAGCAAAAATAATAAAACTTAGGAAATAATTTAATTTAATCTTATATCATGCTTTACAAATTTTATTATAGATATATATAAAATGACTTCTAAGAAATAACAGAACTTTGAACAAAACATTTAAACAGGAAAATTCTCTAAAAAATAAAAAAGCGAAATAATTACAATGAGTGAAAGTGAGAAATATGATTGATATGACGAACATTAACCACTTGGAAATCCAGAACTAAAAAACTTCCGACACAAACTAAAATAGAAATATTATCTAAGTCATTAAAAGAGTTTATGTTTAAAAATAGATACCTCACTGATAAAGTAGAAAAATTAGAAAAACTAATAACGTCTTTACTTGAGAAACAATATTAATAATTATAAGAAATAGAAGACAAACTGGAACAAAGAATTCTTTAAATTTAATAATAAATTCAGGTAACGCCATTTTCGATTTAACAAAATTAATCAGATCCTATGGAAATAGAAAATGAAGCCTCAAATTAAAATAAACAGTAAACGTTTATTTAAAATAAGTAGTAAATTTAAATTAAGTAAGTGTTACAGGAATAATAGGTTAAAAGAAGAATAAAATGCTACGTGTGCAATAAATAACACCAATGAAAATACTGCTACTAACTAAGCGAAATTTAAAGAAAGAATAAATAAGATATTTTTAGAAAACTATTTAGGATATATCCAACATAAAGCGGAAAAATTTATAGAAAAAAATTCTTTAATTCAAATCTTAATCCTTGGAGAAATAATTAGGACTACATGCAAGATGAAAACTATTCAGAATATTAAAGGATGGTGCGCTAATGAAGTGCTACACCGCCTAACTAAGCCTAGTAGAAATTCAAGACAAACTAATAGAGACAAGCTGATAGAATAGGTCAGATGGCTGACTACTAAGGCTTTAACAAAGCTTTTTAACTTTAACTAACTATGGACTAAAGAAAGATATTTTAATACCTTTAAGCTTTCAACTTAAAACTAGTCAAGTTAGTTTAATAAAAGAATAGTAATATCATATTTAAATAAAAAAAAGCAACAACATCTTGTAATAATTCTCTCTTTCAGAAATATTTCGTCTTATTCTTTTTATCCACTAGTAAATAAATTAAATCCAAAAAAATAAAAGAATCTAAAACTAAGCCTTTAAAGTTAAGATTATAAAGAGTGTTTAATTACCCAACTTTATTTAAGATTAAATAATAAACAAATAGGTAAGCAAAAGTTATAATTAAATCGATAAAATAAATTACAAAAATATTAGATTCTAATAATATATTTAATATAACTTTGCTAGTAGATTTTTCTAAATAATTTATAAAATTTAAATGAAAAAAATAAAAAGTTTATAAAATCTTAATTAAACTGAAAAAAGGTTGAAGATATTATTTAATCCAAAACCTAACTAATGAATACTAAATTTAATTTTAAAATGCTTTTATTGATATTTTCATAAATTGGAATATCTCTATTGATATATATCTTTTTAAATAACTTAAAATAAACTTATTTTATGATTAAGTCACATTCTTTTTATTAAATTTTTATTTCAATAAATAAATATTTTTCTTAGCTGAAGTTTCGGGGGAAAAAAGTATTTAAGCAATATATATAAAGGTTATATAACTTCAACAGAGTTTAAAAAAAATCTTAAGCACAAGTTGATAATTTAAAATTCTTGCTTGAATACAAATCAAAATTTTGGTTTTAAGCATATCTGATAAAAAATCTAATTATCTTTTTAGAACCATTATTTATATTTTTATATGCTTTTTAATTTAAAATTTTACATAAAAAATTTGTTATTCATAAACTTTTATATATATTAAATCAAATTAAGAGATTTATAGAAAAAGAAAATGCTTCATTAACATTTTTTCTGCCTCTGGTTAGCGATCAAATCTCCGGATTGTCTTGCTTAAAGACAGTTCAATTCTAGGTTTATGCTACTTTAATTGATATAGTTTCTTCTTCCATATTTTTCCATCATGTGTTACTAAAGATGTAGCACTTCTTCTTAAAAATATTTGCTTCTATCCAAACTATTTCTATTTCCATTTGAATTTCTTATTTGATATTTAAGGGCTGTTTTTATTCCTTTTCATTTAAGATTGCCTCTATTTTATTCACTTTTGTTTTCTTGGTTTTAATTTATCTTTTCTTGCTTCATAAAGTATTTTTGTTTTTTTGTTGCATTTTTCACAGATCTTTGTCTAGCTCTTCCATCTTAGTTACATACTTCTTGAAATTATTACAGAGAGTATGCAAATTTAAATCCTTAGCGTGAAGGTCGATTTCAAGTTAGAGCTATTTCAACTCTTTTTCCATTCTATGACAATTCTAATAAGTTTAAAAATTATTTTTGAAGTTTGCTTCTAATTCATTCTAGGAACTTTTTCTTTGGTTAGGTTACTCCTGCTGTCATTTTTAGTAAATTTTCTTACACTGGTTCCTTCTTCCGTTATTTTTTTTATTTTGGAGATATTTCTGTTTAGTTAGTAGAAAGATGTTAGTGCTAGCCTGCCTATCTTGGAGAAATGGACGCTAGAAGTGAATTTTATTATTATTTCTTGACTCCTTCTTCTCTTTTGATAGCATAAATCTTTAGCAAGTATCTCCTTTTTATATATTAGCTAATACTTATATATATAAAATAAAAAATATATAAATATTGCTTGATAAGATAATTATATAACCTTAATAATCTTCTATTTTTAAAGGTTAAATTTCATTTTTTTTGGAAACTTTATTTTTATTTTTATTTTTTCTAATTAATTCTATCTGAAAAAGATTTCATATTTTGCAACTAAGCTAAATTCTACTAAACTAAAGATTGCTATTAATATCTCTAATTTATCTTTTTATAATATTCAATGCCAAATATAAATTTAAAATTTAGCACTAGTAGATGCTTATTAATTCTAATTATCTATCTAATTTCATTTTCTTTAATTCGATTTAAATTCCTTAATACAAATTTATTCTAAGAATCGCTTCAAAATCTTGGAAATTATAAAATGGATTAATTTTTGCTTAGTTACTTTATCAATTTTGCAAATCTAATTAACTAATAAATTCCTATTTTAGAGGAATTTGTTCGTAATATAACGATCAAGTTGATATAGCATTTCAACAAATTTTAAAGACTTTAGTAATCTTTATTTTTCTCTTTTTTCTTATTATCTAAAAAATCCCCTTAAGTAAAATATCATGATATAAACTAAAAGCTTTATTAGCCAAATTAATAAAGTATAGTGTAATAACTCACAAGAACAAAAATGAATTCAAAACTATAAAGTTAACTTCATAAGCACTATATTTAGATACTATCTAAACACATATATAAATAGAGGAAGCAAAACTAAATTAACGAGTATTAATAAACATATGTTTATAAGTATAGCTATAATATAATAAATATATTATTTTAATATATATCATATTAAATAGATTAATAATCTAATAAAATCTAGAATTTTATATTTAAATTAAATTTAGATTTTTAGATATAACTAAATGAATAACAAACATCTTTACTAAACTATTTTTAGATTCTGAATGATTTTGATAGAAAATAATTAAAAAAATTATTTGTCAAATTTATTAGGAAATCTAACTTTGTTTTAGTTAATTTAGGTAAATATTTTTGATAGAATTTATTAGAGGGTTAAAGTAAAAATTGGGAAATGTCTATAAAATAATTATTGTTAAATTATTAAAAATAAAAGAAAGAATTTTTCTATAAAGTATAGAAAAAGGTTTAAGCAAATATAGTGAAAATGTATTTAAAAGTATTAAAGTTAATTAATAGATTCCTTTCATATATCAAAATTTTAAAATATTAAAACCTTAAATTGCTAATATTTAATTTGCTGTCTCTGCTATTTATTTTATTTATAAATTTTAATTTGAGCAGGATATTTTGTTAGGAGGAGAAAATTATTAATTAATTAACTTTGTATGTAGTGCTGCTCATATTTTAATTAATTTATATTACTCAAATATTAAAGCATCTAACTGAATCTCAATTTTATAAGAAATATTATTACTGAGATCTATAAGTCAAATTTTATTTTAAAGCTAGTGATTTTTCTAATCTTTAAAGCTATTTTTAATATAATGATTTTAATTCCTTCACCAATTAAAAAATTAAATGTTCTAGAGTTTTAGCTTAATAATAAAATTTATAAAGTTAAAGCAATTCAAAGTTTATATGAAATCAAAGAGTCATTTAAAAGAGAATTTAAATTATAAAAATCAATTTTCATATACTTTGAATCTCGTTTTTCACTAAAATTAAAAGAAACTTAATTTTTTTCTTTTTAGGTTTAATAAATCAAATAATAACTATTTTCATTGCTAGCTATAAAATTCTTTATTTAGTCTAAAATTAAAAAAATAAATTCGCACCAATTATTCATAATTTTCTTTTTACTATAAATGATTGAAGTTTCTGATTTATCTTTTGTTATATCTTTATTTTTATAATTTTAAATATTTTCTATTTTATTTTTTCGTTTATTATATATCATGAAGGTCTTTTTAATAAATTAATTATCTTAGTTATTAATAAATCTAATACTTTTATCATAAGCTAATAAATAATTAGGTATGAATTGTTTTTATTTTTTATTTATTTAAATAGAAAGTAGTTTATAAAGTGCTAATCTAAATCTTTATAAAACTCATAATTATTTTTATTTAGCATCTCATATCCTGGATTTTATAAATTTATTACTAGAATTTCATAAATTTTACATATCTTTAGTTATTTTGCTTGTTTTTAACTGATATTTATCATTTAAAATTTTGGTTTTATCTTTCAATAATTTTTAAGATATATTATGCATTATAATTTCATATGAAAGGTTTTATAGTTTTAATAGATCTAATTGGAATAATATTTGCTATTGTTGAGCAAAATTTCAAGATATATCTTATAAATTCTAAATAATAAGTGTGTATTAATAAGCAATGATCTATTTAGTCTAGAATGCTCTTAAGGATTATTAATTTTTTAGGTGTTAAATATAAGATAAAGAGACATTCAGTAATTATTTATATAAATTGAGTTAAATAATTAATTTATCCTATGGTAGTATAAATAATTTTCTAAATTTAATTTAATTAACTTAGAGAAGAAACTAATAATTTAAATAGATGTAGCCATAAAATTTAAATAGATTATTAGATGGCTAACACACAATCACTAAGAATCATTTATTCACATTTATGAGATAAGAACTTTAAGTATATATTGAATAAAATAAATTTAGTTCTCATTTAAGATAGCTAATGAGATCCAACTTTACTTTTTAAATAATTTCCAAAAATAGAACTGAAAAAAAAGCAAAAGAGTTATAAAAGTATAAGGTTTTGCAACTGAAATTACATAAATCTAAAAGAAATAATCTATTGATTTATTATCTTTAACTAAAGTTGTTACAATCGATCATAAATCTCCAGATAAAAATAAATTTGGTGAACTATGTTTAAGTTTAGAAAATATAGCATAATCAAAAATGCGAAAAAATTAATTATTTTATAAATGGTGTGTCGGGGAAAAACAACTAAAAGATTGAATAAATAAATAAATAAATAAATAATAAATAAATTTGATTATAGAGCGCGTACCACTCTCGTTGGTGCGCAGCTCTTTAATAAAAATGTTTCATACTGACAAGAATGTTTATTACTGATAAAATTATCAGATACTGGTAGACCTTGTTCAATACTGATATAATTATTCAGTACTGATAAAAATGTTCAATACTGATATAATTTAAGAATACTCGTAATCTTTAATACTTGCTGGAGGTTCAAGGACATGGCAGGATTGTGTCTCATTGTATCACCAAAGCAGAGGACGACTTGTGTCAATTATGGGTACTTAAATTCCCCAACCTCTGATGAAGATGACCTTGTTGTTCACCTTCGAACAACTATGGCGGTTTTAAAAAAATTATATAGTAAAACTCAATATATAAAAAAGATTCGAAATATCTATTAAAAATATCTACTAGATAATTATTTAGAAATATTTTAAAAGAACTAGACATTAAATTGACTTTCAGAGATTCTCCATTTAAATCTAAAAGACTGCTATTTTCAAATGTTTAGTTTGTTTATTATCCGGAGTTTAGTAGTGATCTCCTATAATTTTATTTTCTCTTATCTGATTTTCTAATCAAAGCCAATTTTAACATATTCTTTCATATAAGCTTTTTATAAAGAAATAATTTAAAATAAAAGTAGAATAGATTTACATAATGATTCACTCTTTTATCAATTTTAGCTTTAAAAATTACTTTCTCCCTTTTAATTAAACTTTAGTAAAAAGATAAGCATGAGCTTTATTAATTTTAAATAGATATCTTTAATCTTATTTATTGTATATTTTTAGTATAGTCTCTCAGTAGCTGATATAAATAAGGAATCTATAAATTAAATATTTATTTATATCCAAAATATTTATTTTATCTTTAAAACTTAGCTCATTGTTAATTATAATAAGTTTAGCAAAATTAACAAAATTATTATATTAGAATGTAAAATAAAATATTAATAAAAAAAAGATTTTGTAAAGAGATTTATTTTATTCGAGCTTTAAAATGATTTAAATATTTTAAAATATATAACTAAATTATTATATAAGCTTTATAAGCAGACATGGTCTAGTGGCTATGACGACTGCTTTACACGCAGTAGGTCGTGGGTTCGAACCCCGCTGTCTGTATAATTTTATAAGAAAGGTATAATTTTTCTATCTATAATAAAATCTAAAATTTATAAAGAATGTATTTTCTTACCAAAGTCAACTACAATTGAACCATAATATTCAAATCTAAAGATTCAAGATAACTAATTTAAATTAAAAGAAATTATTTTAAGAGCAGCCTTTATTTGAAGTATAAGATACATATATTAGAATAAATAAATCTAGAATAGCTTAATTCTTTGATTTTTTCTCAGCGTTTGAAATATGAAATACTTATGTGAAAAGAGTAATTACAAAATTAGTTTATATCTAATCTACTTAAAGCCAGAAAGATTTTTTATCAAGATTGGTTTTTAAGCAGAATATTTCCATTTTTTATAAATATAGAAAACATTCTTAGATAATTAAAGTCTAAGCTAATAAAGAATTTTAAAATTTTTAGATTTGAGAAATTAAAAAGTTGATAAATTTAAAAATATTATTAAATTCGTTTGTTAATTGAAAAATTCTTTCAAATAAATAAAGATATAAAAAACATTAACAACTACAAAGATAGAGGTACTCTAATTTTAAATAATTTATCTCCAAATAGTTTATAGAAGTTTGAAAAATTAAAGTTAATAACTTTAGATTTTATAAATTTTCATATTTAATCTTTCGCTTGTGTGATTTATTTAATTTACATGATCCAATATTTATATTTGTATAAATCAAGCAAAATAGTTCTTTTTTATGTCTTCTAATATTGATTATTGTAGAATTATTTTTTCAATAAAATTCTTATCTTGTTGGAAGTTTATTTTCTTAGCCATTTATTTATTTTTTAATAAGTTTTACATTTAAATGTTTTTAAATCTAAATATTTCCAAACAAAAAGAATTGAAACTATTAAAAATTCCATTTATAAATCTAAAAAATTTGAGCAGATTATGGAATGAAAACTATTAGCTTCAAATGATTCTTTGCTATAGTATTTTTCACTCTTAAATAATAGTATTTCTCACACAATTTTGTAATTTTAGGTTTATTTCTTGCTTTTATTACTCATAAATCTCTTAGATTTATGTAATTTTACACCTTATCCTTCTTCCTTATCAACTTCACATTTTAGTTTTCTATAATTTTTATTTTGCTTGTTCTTCTTTAAGTTTCGTCATTGAACTATAATAAAATTCTCATAATTTAATATTCTTAATTATCAAATGCTTTAGTAATTCCCATACAAACTCTTATAGATTAACTTATACTATTGCATAGACTGAAATAGAAATTATTTTTACTTCCTCTACATTTCTAAAATGTAACTAGTATATTAAAAATAGTACCAACTACTAACTGAAGTACAACTAATTTAGTTATTCTTTAGATATGCTTAAACTTTATATAATTATTAGTAAGTAAAATCCAAAGAATGCTTAAATACATGTGTAGTCTATTAATATGGCATGTCTAACTTCGTATCTTTCTATTTCATATTATAAAAAGCTTTCTGATTATTAATCTTGTAAGTACATTTATATATTAAACAACTTTATCATAAGCAGATTTAATTCTAAACTTAAATTTTAAATATAAATCTGAGTAAAAATTAAGCTATTAGGTTAAATGCTAGCAAGGATTGATAGAAAATAGTAAGTAAAAGATGATGAGTTTTGCTTAGATTGCTTGTTGAGAAGGTTCTATAAGCTTATACTTTCTAGCTTAAATAACTTTGCTGACTTATCTAATTAAATAATTATAAGAGTCTAGCAGTTATTTTAATTTAAACCGTAATTATAAGTTATTAAAGTTTAGAGCCAAAACAATTATAAAGCTTTAATTTAATTATTTAAAGGGAATAAAATAATTAATTATTAAATAGCATGAATAGGGATTAAGATACCTTCTAAGAAGGGAGTAAATAAAAGGTACATTAATAGAGAAAGCTTAAAATCAAGGCTAATCTTACTACGCATATAAAAAGCAAAATAACTCAAAGGGATTCTTTTTAATAAACGGCTATAAAGGAAAATTGAAACAATGGTGGACTGCTTTATCCCTCTAAAAGAAAGCGCAGTTATGAATCTGATAATATAACTAAATGCATAAAGAAGGTAAAAATATAGTAACATAGCCTATGATAGAATAGGTATATCCTTCAATAGATTTTCTAATTCCTTAAGAAGCGAAATTATTGTAGATTACAACAAGTGAACAGGATGCTGAATGGGTTTAAGTACTAATATGATAAGCTGAAAATAAAAGATTATCAGGGAGATGAATAATTGGTGGAAAAGAAAATGAAATGAACTCTAAAATAAATAGCTAAGTCTGATGTAAAAGTTCTTATAATAGATCTAAGACAATGAAGAAAAAATTACTTATCTGATAAATTGAGTGACTAAATATATAAACTGATAAATGAATGCATTTAGTTTAAGCACTAAAGCTAAAAGAAATAAAAGTTGGTTAGTGTGCAAGAAATCTAGATTTTGGAAAGATCTTGCTTATTTGAAATATCATCTATAGATATTTCTGTTTGTTGAAATCTAAAGAAATTAATCTTAAAAGAAGTTTGCATTAATGATAAAAGCTTGTAATTTCTTGAAAAATTAGTTAACTTAGAGCATATAGAAATAGACGAATTAGATAATCATTACAGCAGTGCAATTTCAGGGAGTTTTCTGAAAGATTTTTGTAAAAATTGTAAGTTAAAAATGATAAAAATAAGAAGCTAAATGATAAATAATGAACTTATATAGCTATTCTTGGAAACTAATGGAAATTAAATAAGAGAAATTAATATCAATGATAACAAGCAAATAGCACATTTTCTTTAATTTTGTCCTTATCTAAGCAAAGTTTAAATTCAAGGAGATTAATCTGATGAAATTTCCCAACAAATTAGCAAAATTAATTTCTAACACTTAGTTCTCTAAAATGTCACTTTTACTTCCCTAGCTTTTTCTAATTTATTTTCAAGAGTAAACACTTAACTCTAATATGTGGAAATTTCATAGCCATCAAATTTTAGAGATGCTAATCTTATTTCTTTGCTATAAAATTCTCCAAATTTAAGATCTTTGAGCTTAAGCTATTTACACCTATAAAATCAAACTCTATAAAAGATAGGAAGCTTTGGATAGAACTTGGAGCTTATTTCTTTAAGCAATGTAGGGAAAATTTACTACTCTACCTTAAACTTCATTTTCAGAAATTGTAAACAGTTGAAGAGCATCAAACTTGCAGATATCTTAGAACTTAGAAGAGAAACTTTGGAAGTTATTAAAGAAAACTGCTAATTATTGGATTGCTTGGAGATAAGCAGATGTGATATTTCTAGTCTAAGTAAAATTAACCTGATAGTGGCTAATAAAAAGCTATCAAAACTAAAATTAGTAGATTGTAATTTAAGCAATTCAAGTGTAAGTTCAATCATCAAAAATTGTAACAACTTACTAAGTCTAGATTTAAGTAACAACTCAAGAATTTCTTAAAAGGGATTTCCTAGCATTACCAAGAAACGTGAACCATATTCAATTTTCAGAAAATTAAAGCATTTAAACATTGAAAATACTTTAATAGGCAAGCAGTGAGTTTAAAAGTTGAACTAAAGATTTAAAAAACTAAAAGTAAAGCATACAAGTAATGAGATAGCTAAAGCAGTTACTTTTGATCTGAATGGCTTTAGCATTTGAAGAATATTTAAATGTTTAATAATAAAATTAACTTTATTTGATTCTAGTTCATTACATTTAATTACTGGTAACTTATTAATAGTCAAAGCATCATCTATTCAATCTATCTCTCTTTATAGCATCTAACTATTCATTATTTTATGAAAACTATATCCCTTTAATTAGCTTAAGGCATTTTATCTTATTCACTATTTTCAATCATTTAGATTTAAAAAGTTACCATTCTTTGCTTTACTTCTTAGTCCCTCTAATCTTGTTGGTTTATAATTACCAAAAAATTATAGTATTTAGAACTTAAGAGAAATTAGTTATTTTAAGGAAAGCTAATTTTATATTTTAAATAGGTAGAATAATTAAAGGTTATCAGATAGACATTCATTAATTTAGATCTTATATAATAAAATTTAATTAAGTTCTATGTGTCTCTATATAAATACCTCATTGTAAAATTATATAATAGTTGGAAAAATTAAATTATAGTACTTAATTAAACAAATCCCTTCTCAAAATATATCTGAGATTATAGATAGCAAAACCATAAAATATCTAAGGGAAATAATTTAAGGGATTGTAGAACTTCAAGAGTGCATAAAGTATTTAAACTAGTTCTATTTGATTAGATTTGTTGATATAATATAAGTAAATAGAGAGTTTCTAATTAATTAAGAAAATAAGATTATTTTATTAAATTTCTATTAAGTTTATCTAATACAACTTTTATTCAATTACATCACTCTGGTATGTGTTTATCTCAATTATTTCTAAAAGGAATGCTTATTAGTGCTAGAATTAATTTTAATATTCTTTACTAAAGTTAATTATTCACATTTGAGCTAGTTTAATAATAAGATAAAATCAAATAAGAGAGCTGCTTTATTTAAAGAAGTTATAAAGAAATACTATTAAGAAAAACCCAGACATGTTCTAAAAGATGCATTTAAGTAAATGAAAGTAAGAAAATATTAAAGCTAGAAAAGTCCTAAGAAAACTCATAAATATAGATTTAATAATACTTAATAATATTTTATTTCTCATGTTAGTTGATAACTCAAACATCAATAACCTTAATATAAAATAATTTACTTTATACTTTTTATATTCAAAATATATTTCCTTTTATATTTATAAATATCTCATATTCTTTAATATTCTTTTAGATATGAGCAAGTATAAAGTATAAATCTATCGATGCGTTAGTTAAATAAATTGATTAATTAAAGTCCTATTTATTATTAAAATGCCATTGTATAACTTTAGCTTTAAAGTTAATTATTTAATATACTATAATATAATATTTCCTTGTAAAATTGATAATCACATTCTAATAAGCTAAGGAATTCTTAAGTGCTTATATAATTTATTTATTTATTAAAGGCTTATTTATATATTAGTATAATGTAAACTTAGTTAAAATTTATGATTTTGATATAATTTAAATTAAATTAAATACTGCTTATTAAATAACTCTACCTTTTATATAATCCAAATTAGATAGTAATAATTAAAGGTTTGCTAGAATGGTTCTTAATACTAGGTACTCTATACATAATGTAGGTATAAGATTGATTATAAAGTAAATATATACACTATTTAATTATATTAGTTCCTAAATCAATTAATCATTATTTATTTATATCTATATACCATATACTTTAACGGATTTCATCTTCTACTATATAAATAGGATTAAATTATATTTAATTTTATTTAATAGTTTTGGAAGATTAAAATCAAAAAGTTAGAGATTAAATATGAAATAATAGAAAATACTTGAATAGACTTAAGAAAAGGATAATAGTATAATCGCAAATCACTATAAAATTTTCAAATCTTATAAAAAGTTAGAGGGTTATTTTTGATTCAAATAAATTAAGGGAAGTTAAACTTATTTAGGTTAGATAAAATCTTCCTGATTCATATGAACTTAATTTTTACTATTCCAACTTCTAAGTATTTAATATAATAATAATATTAATTTTGAGTTTTCCGTTTTAAGGATTTCCAACCCCGTCAGGAGGCCAGCAGTTCATGCTCCCTGCTGTTAAATATAAATGTTTGGGTCGCCCAATTTTAGCGATATTGGGAACTCAGATTTTTCCAGTTTTTCCCTCCTTTAACTTGCCTTGATTCCATCTTAATCTTGTATATTGAACTATCCGGGTTGCAATACATTCTTTTCATTCTTGCTTTTTCTTTTTTCTTCTTTTGTTGTTCTTTTATCCAATAGTTTCTTTATTTCTATTAGAATTTCTAACAATTCCGATAAAAATGTCATATACTTCCACAGCAGAAACATTTCTTTTTTATTTTGAATTATTTTCCTTTATTTTTTTGCTCTTTCTAGGCTTCGATTTCCATTTGTATAGCTCCAGTTTCGCTTGACTCTTTCTTAAAAGTTTACATTTATCTTCTACTTTTCCGAATCTGTTATTCAATTCAGTCTGTTACTAAAGCTAATTTTAGGATTTGTTAGTCTGACTTTGTGAGATATTCCAAAAGGCGTTAAGATCTCTTTCCTAGGACATAAGTCTTGACTCAATTCCTTCTGCTAGGTCTAGCTTTGCCATCAGCATATCATTTTCCTTCTTCAATCTCTTGACCTCTTCCTGGAGGTTCAGTATCACTTTGATGAGCTACTCCATGCTCATCTTGACAGAAGGGTTGAATTCTTATACCTCCTGGTGGAGAACAGACTTCATCTGTTTCCTCGGTTTCTCGCTTGAGGTTGGAGTTTCCGTGTGTATATTCTTCAAGGTTGGAGTTTCCGTGTGTATATTCTTCAAGGTTGGCTTTCGCTCGTTTGTTAGATTCCAGGTTGTTAGTTCAGTGTTGGATAAGGTTGTGATAGAGAAGATTGTTAAAATTATTAAGACTTGGTTTCTTGCTTCCTCCTTTCCTTTTTGGCTTAAGAAGATGTTGTATAGAAGCCTGACTTGAAACCTTGAATCATTTTATTTTATTTTCTAAGTATTTATTTAATTTGAATCTAGTCTTGAAGTTTTAATAAACATAATCAAATACAATTTTAGAGTTTACTAAATGTACTCCAACTAATTTTAAATAATGTATGAAATTGAAGTTGCAAAGCAAAATTGTGTCAAATTATTAGAAATTAAGAAATTGCAAGTAAATTAATTAATTATTAGATATTTAGAGTTAAGATTATTAGATTGCTTATCTTTTATCATTTTATTGTATTTTATTTTAATTTTAGTTATTATTTCTATTATCCAATTGCACATTCATCTAAGCATTCCAATTATTTTTCTCATTTTAGTCAAGTTTTAAAATCAATCAAGAGGTTAGTTTGAGATTTAATAATTGGATTTAAAAAAATTAGAATATATAATATTTAAAGCAAAAACTTCTATTTTTGTAAATAAGCATAAAATTTCTAAGTGTATAGATCATTTTATTAAGGTGACTATCATTTTTAAATTTAAAAAGGTAGAACTAATTTAAGCTAAAATAAAGAACACATAAATAACTATTATTATAGATATTTTTAGTAATCTATATACTATTAATTATTCTAGCATAAAGCTTAGAATCCTTACTATTTATAATGTAAAATGAAAAATAGCTAGACAGATAATAATTTATGATAAAATTACATTAAATAATTAGCTAAATCAGTTTTTAATTTCTGAAGATATTAAATAAAAAGAATTATATATCATTCAAAGCTTAAGGAAATATTTTACAATTTCTAAGTTTTTCTGATTTAATTTTAGCAATTATTTTAGTTAAGCTTATAAAGCTAGTATGATAGAAATTTTAAATATCATATGAATAATTTATTTTAAGATATTTGTGTATTCAAATAGTTTATGAGTATTAAATAGCTATTTATGATGAACTTGTATTTGATTTTTATATCTTAAAACAAAAAATTGATAAAACAATTTTTATTTATGTTAAAGAGTATTAGCAGTAGTTATTGAGTAAATTCAAAAACCTTATGATTAGATTTTTAATTATATTTATTAATGTTAAATGATGTTAATATACTATATAGGAAATTCTCTATAATCATCCTTAATCATAATATAGATAGAAATAAAAAGAAATTTTCGTTAAATCTAATAATTTATTTAATTAAAGCTAACTTATTTATTTTTTTCCTTCAACTTTACCATTTAAAATCTCATAGTAGAGGTGCTAATTTATCTTAAAATACAACTAAACTTTATCTTTTGGATTATTATTATAATGCTTGATGGTTTTTAATCCTATGACTTTCGATAATTTCCTTATTATTTTACTAATAAAGTAAATTTAATACAAAAGTTATATTTCAATGTAACTTTTGCTAAGCTAGAATACTTGTAGTAAATTGGGTCCAGTTAATTATGTTGTTCTTGATAACTTAAAGAATAAATATTCCAAAAAGGTTTAACTTTAATACTAATTATTAAAATAGATCTTTCAAAATCTTATATAATAGATTAAAGAAACCTACTATTATTATTTGTGTAGCCAATGAGGATATAGTAGCATATTAAAAAATAACCAATCTTAATTATTATTCAGAATATAAAACTAAAATAATAAATTACTCTATTTAAAGGATTAAATAAGCAATACATTTATTAATTAAAATAAAGTTTAACTAGAATAAGCGTAATTGTTGATGCTATTAAAAATACCAATCAAGATATAAGAAGTATTAATTTATGTTCTACCTTTAATTTACTCTATACAAATAAGTTGCTTAATTAAGTTTATAAGCTAGGTATTATAAAGTGTTCATTAAAATATCTCTAGCAATAGTTTATTTCCACTATACAAATAATCTGCATTAATATAATTTAATTGAAAGATAAATACATAAATTTAAGCATGCTTACCTTAGAAAAATAAAAGGAATATCTATTCTATTTTATATTTTATTAATTTAGCTAAAATTAAAAAAGCATCTATTTTTAATAATTTCGCTTATAAATTAAATAAGCATAGTTAAGAGGCATACTTATTATATTCATTGCAAAAATAGCAGAAAGTAGAAGAATTTAAGTGCTACTCTGGAATTTTAATTTGATATTAGTAAAATCCTTTTAGTACTCAATTAAGTTATTTTTTATACTATTATATACAATTATTATTTTTAATCTTTTACTCTGATTCATTAGCATACCCATTTTTATCTTTATAAAGTAATTAAAATTTGATAGATTATAATTAATAAAGCTATAATGTATAATAAACTAAAATAAGCTGTTTAGAATTGCTTAAATAGACTTTTAATATGAAAATTATAAAAAAGATATTACTAAATACCTTTTAAAGCAAATGCTTTAGTAACATGATATTAAATAAGTACTAAAGTAGATTTAAACTAAATGCTTTAATTACTATTTTAGTTTAATAGTCTCTTTATAAGGATTCATCTTTATTCAAATAATAAAAAGTATGAAGATAGATACAAACAACGTTCTACAAGGAATGCCTTCCTTACTCCAAAATTTATCGCTACAATTCGAAAAAGACTGGCCTAGAGTTTTAAACCTTCCCAGCCCCTTTTCCAAGACAAAAGGAAATAAAACAACTCAGCCTAAAAAAGCTAGGAAGTTTATGTAAATAACAGATTGTTAGCATAATTTTCGCAAGCACTATGCTAAGAATTTGTGTAAAAACTGCTATATTAAACTTGGTGTAGGAAGATCTGCAACTAAATGTGAGCACAAAGACAGAGCGCACTATGCAATGGGAGTTTGTTAGTTATGCTATCTCAAAATGTACAACATGAAAAAGAGTAAACAGAGATAAAGCCAAACATGCAAAGAGTGAATTAAAATAGAACTATGCTTTATTTATCCTTTTTTCTAATTTTTTATCCTAGCTTTATCATCTAAAATATCATAATTATTCTTACTAGTTTAAGAGATTTCATAGACATAAAGAATTTTCTATTCTAAAATAAAAATAAATAATTAAAATGTATAGTCTAACTTAAACAAAGATAAATATACCTAAATAAATAATTTAGCTAGTTAAAGCCTTTACAAAAATATTAAAATTACAAAAGCAAAGCAAGCAAAGTTATCATTCTTAACTAAGAGATATCAATAGTAGACATCTAGTTAAATTGTAATGCAAATAGTAAAGCATATTCATATAAATAATTTTAGTAATTATTTTAAAATTGATAACTATGATCTATTTACGAGTCTAAAGGATGAAAATAAAGAATTGCAACTATATTTAATATAATATAAGCATAGAAAAATAAATCTATAAAAAGAATTCTTTAATTATCAAGTTCCTAGGCTATTATTTAGTTATACTGCTTCCAATAAATTAGATTTAATATTTCTTTTCTACAACTGCAATAAGCTATGTAAGTAGTTAATTAAATCTAAAATGCGTAAATTGCTTAGAATAAGTTGAGAAAATAGTAAATTTGGGTTAGTTTTTAATTGAATTGATAAAGCATAAAGATAAAGTAGAAAAGTATTTATTTACTATCTCTAATATCAATAGATTTATTCTTCTTGGCTTATATATTTATCAAATTTCTATGTAATAAGTTAAAATAAATTTTTTAAAGTTTGAATAGCTCAAAGCTTAAAGGCAATAAGAGAGAAAAGCAACAACAAAATTAATAGGATAGATTCCTTCGGTAATTTTGATAGTTGTAATTGAAAAAGTCATTGAACTATATTGATCAATCCATTAACAGTGCTGCATAAAAGCAAAGAAGTAAATAAACTAAATAAAAATTAGATAAATAAATCCTTTAAAGCATAAGATATCTATATAAAGCAGCAAAAGTTTATTATAACTAGCTTTAATTTCTTAATTCCAATATTTTATGATCATATTAAATAAATTTAAGTTACTTATATTAGTTTCATTACATATAAAATCATGCTATCATTAAGAAAGAATAATTTAAATTAACAGAATTATGCTATCCTTATTCCTAAATCTATATAATGACTTAAATAATAAAAATAAGCAATGGTATTTATTTTAGATAAATAAAAGCCAATAGTTCTTAGAATGATTGAACTAGAATAATAAGAATATTTATTAAAAAGAATCAAAATATTATAAATCATTTAATCAGCACAAAGTTAGAAAATCATTAGATCACTTATATAATAAATTACTCATATTTTATAAAGAATGAACTATATAAAAATAAAAAATAACTAGCTAGCAAAATATTACTAACTAAATATGCAGCAAAAATAAATAAATAATTATAGAAGCAAGGATTGTAAAAAATATAATTATAAGCAAATATAAAATTAAATTAAATATAAAATTAATTTGCTTATGTTAAACTTATTTCATTTTCCTTAATGAGTATTTTCTCTGGTTTATGCAATTTTTTATTGTTTTATTGTTGATAAAAAGTTGGTTGAGTAGTAGTGATTAAAGAATTTTATTTTAATCTAAAATAAATTAATTTAAATACTAAAAAATAATAAAAGCTCTCTAAATAAACTAATTCAAATGCAGACTCACTTTTTACAAATTTGGAACAAATTGCTATAACTTTACTATATTTCATACTTAATAGCTAGATTCTTCTTTAAAGCAAACTAAAAGTTAATTTCTAGATCTACATGTAACTAAAATTTAAAAATAGCTCTTATTTAATTTTTTAATATTAAGCATGAAACATAAATAAAGATAAATAAATAAAGCCTCAGACTTTCTTTAAATTGCATCAAAGAAATGCGAAGCGCAACTTAAGATTATATTTTCCAAACTGTGAGTAATCCAGTTTAAATAAAAAATCCTTAGAGTTAGATATTTAAATTACAACAAGTTAACATACTTTCAGTAGAAGTTTCAGAAATTGGAAGTAATTATCTCTAGTATGAATGAAATACTTCTTCCTAATCTCTTTCTTATCTCCTTTATCTCAACCTACAATTATGTTTTCAGGAGAATAACTAACTTCAAAGCCACTTTATGCCTTCACCTTCACAGCCACAAACATTTGAATATTAAAATCAAACAGTTTGAAAATTTAATACTATGCAAATAGCCCTCCTGAAAGTGGCTATCTATTAATAACTCCATCTTCTGGACTTAGTTTAGAAACTTAATTTATTCTCCAAGCAGTAGACTGAATCGATAAATAACTTCCTCTAACTTATCAATTTTATAAAAGTGCCTAATCTCTAAGTTTACAATCAAATTCAGAGACTCTAGTTACTAGAATATACTCCGATAGAAATTTAGATATTTCAATTAGGCTAAAAGTTACGAACGCGTTAGGAGATAGTTCAGTTGTACACAACACTACTTCAGTTTAATCAGTATACAAAAATCCATAGCTAAAAAGCGACATTCAAAGTTTAATAAAAGAACTAGAACTTATTAATAACAATTCTGATTCATATCCCTTTAGTTTTTAACTTTCAATTGTCAAGCAGCTAATAGATAGATCTAACTATGATGCTAACACTTAGTCATTTGAAATAGATCAAGTATATAATGAAACCTTTACAATTTTGAATCGGTTTTGGAATACCAGCTCCAGCCATCTTCTCAGTAAGATCTTGAAATTTTTTTAGATCTACTTTTGAAGTTCGCTCAAAATATAGATAATATGGATAATTCGAAATCTATCCTGGAATAGTATTGGCCTTTAATAGAGGAAATCTTGGATTAAATTAAAAATCTAGGTAATATGCAAAAAGCTCTTCAGATAATAGAATAAATTTAAGATTACAGCAAAACCTAAGAAAATAATCCTGATGATCTTTTGTAAATCTTAAACTAAGAAATTTAAAATTTAATCAATCAAGTCTTTCTGCAAGCAGTTCCAAGCATAGCTGGAACAGAAATATCAAAGAAGTATTTTTCTACTTACCTCTAGCAAGTATGCGATTGAAAATACTTTGAAAGTTTTATTAACCTTTAGTGTCCAAATTTAGGAAAGAGAAAGCTTTAAATTTCTTTTTCAACATAAAGTTTATAGCAGATTTTGAAAATAAATCCTGACTGTGTAGATATACAACTTTCTTGCTAGCAGATGCTCAATTAGAAGATCCCTCTAGCATTTAATTATAGTCAATATTAAAAAGAAGAAATAAATATCAATTTCAAAATTTTAAAATGATGATTCTTTGATAAATCTGGATTGATAGATCTAAATAAAGCTAGAATGAATAAAGTATATTAAGTACATAATATATCTGAAGGTATAATAATACTTTTACCTGCTGTTCTAAATGATTAGTTGAAGATTCTTGTCAGAAATGAAATCTTGGAATTTCACTGCTTTTCAAGAGAAAATTAATTAGTTAACTGAAATGTATAAGGTTGCGGAGCTATATATGATAACGAAACAAACACCGTTTCTTGCAATTGTACTCATCTTTCAGAATTCACAACAAATCTTGTACTTAATGAAAGGAGCTAAGAATAACAAGATAGAATCATTCCTTAAAGTAACTAGGATAGTAATTATTTGATTGCGAGTGTTGCTGCATTTATGTTTATAGTTTATATTATAATTGGAGTATTTTTCATTAGTACTGAAAAATCTAAATTCAGATAAATAGCTGCAAGTAACTTTCTAAATATCAAAAGCAATGTTCTTAGTAAAATATAAGATGATATATCAAAATTTAAACAGTCAGGGATGACTAAATGATATAAAGATATAGGTTCAAAATATTATATTAGATGAGGACCTTTTTATTAAGGAAGAGAATGTAGCCAAGCAAAAAATATTTGGTAGCAATATTAAACTAAAAAATCAGAATCAAAATATTTTTAGTTCTAATTTTAACATAAAATCAATTAATTAAGTATCAATAAGAAGTTCAAAAGACACTGAAGTTTAGAATAGAGCAGCTTCCTAACTATTAGGAGAATTTAAAAGATTAGTCTTATAGCAATAATAATAGTAAATCAAAGATATCAGATAGTTCAGGTGTAATTGAGATTAAACATTTTTCATTAAATTTTATTTAGAATGAAAGCTAAAATTTAAGTAATAGTATTTTACAATCACCCTCCAACTAATAATTCTAAGAAGTATAAAAAGCTGAAAGACCCCTCTAGTATTTATAATATATAAAAGAGTTAATTAGCATAATAATTTTAGCAAGCGAAGCAACAAGGAATTTAGCACATATTTTTCTCCTAAGATAATGAAAGTAATTCTAAAAGATTTGTGGAGCAATTATATAAAAAGCTCTTCAATGTATCTTAAAAAACAGATATAAATATTAGCAAGAAGCATTAAAGCTTTTGCACAATTTATCAGGTAATTTTTCATTTTTAGCATGAGAATTTATTAATAAATTTAACATATTCAAGCGTTAATCTTCCATCAAGATTCACAAGACTTTCCGTTTTGATGTCTTTTCTATCCTTAATTTTATTATTTAATGGTATTTATGTTTGCTACATAAGAAATAACTACGAATAACATCGAAATAATTTATTGTAAGTATTTTAGTAACTAGATATTAAAGGTAATTTTTAATTTAAAGACTTCATAACTTTTGCTATTTCCAGTGTTGTGTGACTACCATTTAATATTTTATATGCTTATCTACTTTAAAAATAAAAGGTAAGCTTTTAAATTTTAGATGGCAAATGAAAAATGTTTAGCGTTAAGAATATTCCTTGGAGTTTAACTAATCCTTATAACTAGGTAGTTTATCGTTTTCTATATACTAGTCCATTAATATAGGTTCAAGTGTTAACAACTTATGAACTTAGATTTTTATTCTCAGCTTACTAAGCTTTTTACTAATAGTAGATCCTATTAAATCTATAGTAATAGCTTGCTTCAAGAGAAAGAGAGGATTAGATTAAGCAAATGAAAGGAAGTATTGAGCAAGCAGTTATATATCCTAACTTTATATATTAAACTGAATCAATATAAAGAAATAGAGTCTGTTAGTCCATAAGATATAAGTAGAAATAATAATTGGCTATAATTTATTAAATACTTGAAATCATATTAAGAAAATAAAACTTAATTTAATAACTTAATAGCAAACATCCAATTCTTTATACTGCTATTCACTTAAGCCAAATATTTATAATTATTCAGTATAAAATGTAGAATAAAAAGCTTCTAATATTAAAAATATAGCATTTTCATAATAAAGTTCAGAAAGGATGAATGTAAGCAAGTATAGAATTCTAAAATGCTTGCAAATAAAAGAGAATTTATTATTATAAAAAGGAGAGAATAGATAACTATTATATTGCTACTTTGTGAGATATGATTAAGTATATAATATGGTAATCAATTAAGATATTTAAGCTGTTTAAAAAAGCAAAATGTGTAATAATAAACACTATTTTTATAACTAAAAACCATAAAGCTGGATTTTCTCATATAAGCATGCTATATAATAAATAACAGTATCTTATTAAAAGTATAAAGAGAAAAAATAAAATCTAACTATCGCTATAAGCTAATAGTAGAAATTAAGTTTAGCTTTTACAATTTTAGTACTAAGACTTATATTGAATAATTATTTTAAGAAAGCTATAAAAGCATAAAAATAAAAAAGGAATATATTATAAGGAAATAATAAAAATTAAAACTAGCAAAGATAAAAGAAAAGTTAGGGAATTTCTAGAATGCTCTGGCTGTATTTGATTAAGATTTTTGAGTAAATAAAATAGATAAAATAGATTTAAATAAATATTAAAATGATAAAGCATTTTTCATTATAACTCAAAGAAATTTACAATAGTTTATCAACATTATATATGAAGAGGCTTATCTTGACTAAAGCTATTTTAATGAATATTTAAAGCATTCTATTCTTTTTTAAAGACTCAACAATAATTTAAAGAAATGATAATAAAATTTCAAAAAGGTTGGTATTATCTAAACTTCTTAGACTCTATTAAATAATAAAAGGAATTTAAAATCTAAAGACTTAAATTATAAGCTTACTAATCATAAAGCTATTTATAGTTATCCAAATTATATAATTAAACTATAAAAGAGAATGGATATTAGCTTTTTTGCTTCTAACTATTATTATATATGTATTTTGTTCTTTAAATAGGATTTATAAACTTAAACAAATGCTAATTTATTTAATTATCTCTTATATTAAATTAGTTAAAAGGAATGTTATCAAACATATTATTTCAAATAAAAAATCACTTTCCTTAACAAGTAGAATTTAACTTAATTACACTAAGAAAAACTTCTAGTTCCAGTCTAAAAATCATAAGTTTATTAATTAGTTATAGCTTAGATTAATTAATAACTATATAAGGCTTTTGGGAATATTTTATGGAATCTAATAATTATGAATAAAGTTAGCTATTAAAATCTTAATTCCAATACTTTTATTTATCCTTTAAAATGCTTTTCAAAACTTAATCACTATTACAGGTTTAAGCTTGAAGCTTTGGAAAAAAACATTTTATAGTTACTAGAAAATTAAAATTTAAGTTGGAGTCTATTTTACTTTAGTGAAAACGGATAAAGAAGAGCAAAATAGAGTTTTCTATAATTTAGATATATCGATTATGAATCTAAGATTATTTAGATATGCAAATATATAAGAAATCATGTGCAAAGAAAATTTAAAGTATTGAATTTATAAAAAAGTAGAAGAATATCAGATATAAACTTAAAATTTAGCTTAATATTTAAGTAGCTACTTATTCTTTCATTTATCTCTAAGAATTAAATTTTTAAGTTATAATATTTCTATAAGGATATATCATTAAAGTTAATGAGAATGTAAGGGATTCTAAATATATTAAATAAGAATAATAATAGATGTAAAAGTTCCAGAATTCTGAATATTAGAACTAATTTTATAATTACGTTGAATGTAATATGTTTAGTACATTTTTAATTTCTTCAAGCGCAAAATTATTCTCCTTGCTCTATTTCTTTTTATAAAGGTACTTTAGCATCTTCTTTTCTAAAATTTTTCTTTTCTTTTTGTGGTATTTATTGATCTTTCATTATTCAACTTGAACATTTCTAATCTTCTCTTCAATATTCCTTATGTTTGAATTGGATAAAATGTTAGTCATATAAGCAAATTGTACTTAATTAGCTATCAATGTGAAGTTAGCTCTAATTAGAACTCTTTAATGATTTTAACTTAATCTATTATCTCTTTAGCAATAGACATAAGAATGTATATTTGGAGAAATTCTTAGAAAAAGCTTATTAGTAATTTTAAAAGTAAGTTGCTTATTAAACTATAAGAAAGTACAAGTTTTATAAACATCAAGCTGATACATTTAGATACTTTTACTAGAATATATCTGAAATAGTAAATCTAATTAAGAACATAAAAATTAAAATACAATCATAGTATTAATCAAAGCTAATTAAATTAAAGGTATATCAATCAAGATAAACCTTTATAATTATAAATAAAGTCTAGTTCCTCTACTCTAATTCTAGAGATTTTCAATTCAAAACTTTGTCCCAGTTAAGAAATCAATACTTTAAGATTTATTAAAGTCAATTTTAGTTACCTATGAACCTAATATTTTGCAAGCTACTATAATTATTAAAGTCTAATACAGGAATTAGTTTTACAATTCATTAATGGATACTTCCATAACTCCTAAATTAACTTAATAACTAATGCATTAGTAGTTTATCTATACCATGGTTTAGCATAATAATATAACCTTATGTATTGAATAAAGCAACAACTAGATTATTTAAACCTTTAAATCATATAATTAATAGTAAAGGCATTTCTTTTATAATAAGAGCTAAAGATGCTATTCAAATAAGAGTTCTTTATTTATCTTTAGTAATTAAGTTTATAAATTACCCTACAAATCTTACCTACATTCTATAACCATAAAACTAATTTTCTCTTCATTGCATTTAGCTAAACTTAAGTTAAATACTAAAATCTTAATTAGAAAGAAGCTAATCTACTTTTTATGATTCCATGCATATCTTAATTTAATAATATATCATATTTATATTTTCATGCTTAAGTCTACTAAATAGACTAAAAAGAATTCCTTAGTCAGCCAAATAACTAAATAGTACCAATAAAGCTTAAAATTTAGCTGATGGTATTTTATAAATTGGATTAAACTAACAAATGCTAAGAAGTTTAAAAATAATGCTAGACTAGCTACTTATAATGGAATGCTTAATTTAAACACTTTTATACAAATCAGATATTAATAAGTGTATTTTACTCTCTAATTATTTCTATTTTATATTAGTAAATCTCTTTAAACCTTCCTATCCTTTTAACTTCCATTCTCTACTTAATCTTTTTATTAGGTTTCTATATGCTTATTATATATTGCTTTTATTACCTAAGTCCAACAAATATTCAACCTTACAAATAAAAAGATAACTAAATAATTTTTTGAATGTTTCGTCTAAGCTTTAGGACATAATTAATAAAATGATATGGTTATATAGCACATAACTAAAGTAAAGATGACTCTTAGTAATTACTAAAGTAGATTTAAACTAAATGCTTTAATTACTATTTTAGTTTAATAGTCTCTTTATAAGGATTCATCTTTATTCAAATAATAAAAAGTATGAAGATAGATACAAACAACGTTCTACAAGGAATGCCTTCCTTACTTCAAAATTTATCGCTACAGTTCGAAAAAGACTGGCCTAGAGTTTTAAACCTTCCCAGCCCATTTTCCAAGACAAAAGGAAATAAAACAACTCAGCCTAAAAAAGCTAGGAAGTTTATGTAAATAACAGATTGTTAGCATAATTTTCGCAAGCACTATGCTAAGAATTTGTGTAAAAACTGCTATATTAAACTTGGTGTAGGAAGACCTGCGTCTAAATGTGAGCACAAAGACAGAGCGCACTATGCAATGGGAGTTTGTTAGTTATGCTATCTCAAAATGTACAACACGAAGAAGAGTAAACAGAGATAAAGCCAAGCATGCAAAGAGTGAATTAAAATAGAACTATGCTTTATTTATTCTTATTTCTAATTTTTATCCTAGCTTTATCATCTAAAATATTAGTGCTTTTACTAGTTTTAGAAATATCATAGACATAAAGAATTTTCTATTCTAAAATAAAAATAAATAATTAAAATGTATAGTCTAACTTAAACAAAGATAAATATACCTAATAGATAATTTAGATATTAAAGCCTTTACAAAAATATTAAAATTACAAAAGCAAAGCAACCAAAGCTATCATTCTTAACTAAGAGATATCAATAGTAGACATCTAGTTAAATTGTAATGCAAATAGTAAAGCATATTCATATAAATAATTTTAGTAATTATTTTAAAATTGATAACTATGATCTATTTACGAGTCTAAAGGATGAAAATAAAGAATTGCAACTATATTTAATATAATATAAGCATAGAAAAATAAATCTATAAAAAGAATTCTTTAATTATCAAGTTCCTAGGCTATTATTTAGTTATACTGCTTCCAATAAATTAGATTTAATATTTCTTTTCTACAACTGCAATAAGCTATTTAAGTAGCTAATTAAATCTAAAATGCGTAAATTGCTTAGAATAAGTTGAGAAAATAGTAAATTTGGCTTAGTTTTTAATTTAATTGATAAAGCATAAAGATAAAGTAGAAAAGCATTTATTTACTATCTCTAATATCTTGAAGCATAAAGGCAATAAGAGAGAAATGCAACAACAAAATTAATAGAATAAATTCCTTTGGAAAGTTTGGTAGTTGTAATTGAAAATTCATTGAACTTTATTGATCAATCTACTAAGCATTGAAGCATAAAAGTAAAGTAGTAAATAAACTAAATAAAAATTAGATAAATAAATCCTTTAAAGCATAATATATCTATATAAAGCAGCAAAATTTTATTATAACTAGCTATATCTTCTTAACTCCGATATTTTATGATCATAATAAATAAATTTAAGCTAATTAGATTATTTTTCATCACCTATAAAATCATGCTATCATTAAAGAAGATTCTTAAAGAATCAAAATTAACAGAATTAGGCTATTCTTATTCCTAAAATCTATATAGTGATTTAAGTAATAAAACTAAACAATGATATATACTTTAGATAAATAAAAAGCAATAATTCCTAACTTTTGAGAGGAATGATTGAACTATAATTAGAATAATAGGAAAATTTTTAAAAAGAATCAAAATATTTTAAAGAATCTAATAAGCCTTAAAGTCATAACTAATGATATATATAGAATAAACTAGAGTAAAATAATTAGCAATCGATATAAGATTGCTCATATATGCATTAAAAGTAAAAGGATTAAGCAAATAATTATAGATGCAAGGATCATAAAAAATATAATTATAAGCCCAGCTTTTAGTAAATGTGAATTTGTTTATGTTAATCTTATTTTATTTTCCTCAATGCGTATTTTCTCTGGCTTATGCTATTTTTTATTTTTTTTATTGCTAATCAAAGGCTAGTTGAGTAGTAGTGGTAGAAAAGTTTTATTCTAATCTAAAAATAAATTAATATAAATCCTTAAATACATAGAAGCTCTCTACTAAATCAAATCCAAACTCCCTTTCTTCAAATTTTGGGTAAATTGCTATAACTTTACAACATTTCATACTTTATACCTAATTTACTATTAAGAAAACCACTAAAATTAGATTTACATGTAACTAAAACTTAAAAATAGCTCTGATTTAACTTTATAATATTTAAGTATTATAAATAATAAAGATATATTAATAAAGCTCTTCATTTAATAAAAGTATAAACATTAAATAAAATCTAAGAAATAACATGCTTATTTTATAATTGAAGACCCTTAGTTTGATTTATTAAGTATTCTATTCTTTAAAATTTTAATTTTATAAATTAGTCTTTTTGCATAGTCTAGTCACATACCTTTTTATTCATTTATTATATATTATAATTAAAAATATTATAAAATAAGAATCCACATTAATATTTTATACCCTTTATATTATTATAATTATTATAAAAAGAAGAATATTAAAAGTTTAGTTTTAAAAATGCTTAGAAAGATTCTATAAATCAGATATAAATTTAAAGATACTTCTATTCTTTATAACTTTTAATTTATTAGTATTCTATAGAAATATTAATTTTAAAATTATTTTAAGATATCAATGCTTTACCAACTAACTTGAGTAAAAGGAAGATATAATTTTAATTATTTCATTATAAAAAGCTTTATTAGTTTATATGGTTTAACTTATTTTTTGGTTACTTAATATATAAACTTTTATACTTTCTATAAATAAATAGTGAATAAGGAATCTTAATATTTGGTTGACTTATAATTATATGGTTTAGTCTAATTTAAAAATTTAGTGGTTAATTTACTATTTTATCTTATATCCCTTTTTATAAAGCATATGTATAAATATTTGTTATATAATAGATTATATTCTCACTATTTAATCTGATACTATTTAATTTTAAAAGCAGCTATTGTGATTGTAAATAAATTAATAATTTATACAATCATATAGATTAAATTATAGTCAAGTATAACGTTTAAAACATATTGAAGTAGTATAGTAAGATAAGTATATCACTTTAGAGTTATCACTAAGAATCATAAAATTATAGAGGAAATTAAATATAACAAGAACTTAACTATTTTAAGCTATTTATTGAAATTATAATTATTAAATAAATCATAAGGTTTATAATATTGGGAAATCAGGCTTTTAGTATGAAAACGATTGAGAGCTTAATATAAAATTTAAGCATAAAATAATAATTAAATGTAAAAATAAAGAAGAAATTAAGAAATTCTTTGTATAATACTTCTAAAATGACAACCATATCTATTTTATAAACATTTTGCTTCTAAGCTTCTTGTAAATAAATATAAGCAAGAAATCAAAAGATTTTAGAGTTTCCAACTAAAAGGTAGTTTATCTCTTAAGCTATTTAAAGCTTAATAAGTTTTACATTAATAAACTTTAATTATACAAAGTCATAAGGTTATTTCAAATATACCTTGAACTATAAATGTATTTAGTAAAAAATTAAAATTTAAAATATAAATAAGTTTAATATTAAGCAAGTTCTAAGTTAATAAAAACAGTAAACCAATTTAAAAGTTTAAAAATAAAGCTTTCATAGAATTTATTTATAATATTAGAGCAAATTAGTTTATATTCATTATAAATTTATTGTTATATTTTTAAAGACTTAACAAAATGAAAAAGCATGGTAAAATAAGAAAGTTTACTTTAACTAACTTTTTCGATTTTTTTAGATTCTATCAATAATTATTTATAGTAAATAAGAAAAAAGCCTTTTAATTAACATAATTGAAATAATGTTAAAGTTTTCTTATTCTTTTTATCTCATAAACCTTAAATTTTATTAATAGTGAAAATTTATCAAAAGTAAATAGCTCTTGACTTAAAGAGATAATATTTTATAAAAATATAATAATTCATCCAATCAAATTTAGATTTTTTTTACATGATTATACATTTAATAGCATCATTTTAAAGTCAATTAAAGCCAGAAAAGGATTTAATTTAATTTATTTATTAAAAAAAGATTTAGACTTTACTTTATTAATATGTATAGAAGGAATTTTAATTTTTAAATATTAATTTACCTTTTATTGTGTTCTCATATGATTATATATTTTTAATATCCCTTTTAATTTTCTTGTTAACTGTTTTAAAATTTTTGGAATAAATGGATTTTCATTTATTTCGATTTAATTCTTTTGTTTTTACTGCTTACCTAGATGAAGCAGTTTCCAAGATACTTGAAACTTTTATTAATTATTATATTTATAAATAAAGCTTTGAAATATACATCCTATAATGAAACTATTGCTTAGATTAATAGAAACTAGTATATAGCATATTTCTTTTAACTTCAAACATTTAATTCTAATAATAGATAATTATTTATATGATTTAGCTAGTTCATTAATAAATTTGGTTCTTAGATAAAAAGATATATAATTTATTCATCTTAGCAAAATAGGGAATAATAAAATCTTTGTTCAAAATGTAAAAATTATAAAAAAAAAACAAGGAATAGGGGTAAAAGCTAGATAGGTGCAGAATGGTTCAGGTAGAGACATTTTGCCACTATTATAAGACAAGTTATCTTAATAAATTTAGAATAATTATTTAAGCAAAAGTAGATAGCTTAATATAATAAAATAAATTAGACAGCTCTTATTTTATTTATAATACTAGCTGACTTCCTATAATTAAATATATAGATGATTCGTTTTCTTCATTCATAATTCTCCAAACATTAATAAATAAGCTATATATCTTTAAATATTTTTTTATTCTTTTGTCATTTTAATTATACTTGAAATAAAGTCTTTCAAGAATATGCAATAAAGATAATAATAATAATAATAAACTTAAAGTTATTTAGGTTTTGCATTTCCTGGAATTTCGACCAGTTCCTGCGGACATTTTTTTAAACGTGGGTGTGTTCCACGACCTTTTTTGAAAGTGGGAAGTTACCATTATAAACTTCCAAGTGGTCTTGCGAAGAGTTTTTATTTATAAATCCCAGTTTACGTTATCCATAGTTTGTTAAGTTGTCTTCATGTTCTTTTCTGCTCTTATTCATTTATTCTCTTTCATTATCAGCAGTTTCTTAATAAATGATTATTTGATTTGCAATATCAGCACAGTTTATTTTCTCGTTTTTATTTCATTCTTTTTATCGATAGTTTATTTTCTATTTTTTCTAGTCTTTAAATGAAGTTCATATCGATCATTTCTTTTCCTGGATTTTATTCTACTTTTGAGTATATTGGTGTTTTTTCTATTCCCATTTTCGTATCATATTTAAATTTTTTTTGTGTCTAAGTTCAGAGTTGTTCTTCCGTTATCAAATTGTTTTGAATGAGCCATCTTCTGAGTATTAATAATTCGTTGTTTTAATCCTCTATGCTATTCATTAATTCCCATATTTTTCTCCTTAGTTATAAGCTATTTCTTCGTACTTTGAAATTAATTTTTACATTTGATCTAATTAAATTTAAAGTTTTTGATCAGCTTCGTTCTTAGGTTATCTTATCTCTATAGGTCCTACCATCACTTTACCTTCTGATGACGAACTTGACTCCTCTCGTTGCTGTTGTTTTTTCTAAATTTCTTTTGCCACTCTTCTCTTTAGGTTTTTAAGTTAATTCTTTGAGAGTCGAAGAGATTAATCCATTTTTTTTATGCGATAAAGATAAAAAGCTTTTAGTTTATAACTAAAATTTTTAAAGTTAATAAATATTAAAGACAATCAATTATTATTTAACAGAATAAAGAATCTTAAGATAGTCCTTTTGATATTAACAGACAAAGTTAAAGATCTAATTTATAAGTATTCATTTCTAAATTATAGAGATAGTGAAAAATGTTAAGTTATAATATAGGAATTGCTTAAAAGAATTTATTATCGTAAGATAAATAAGAAATTATGCAGGATCTTGGTAATTTTCTTATTTTAAAAACTGAAAATTAGTAAAAGTCAGTTTGCTCTCTTTTTGTCCGATTTTTAAACCCTTTATAACGAATTTTCTTTCGGATTGTAGATATGCTAAAGTTTATTCTTATAAAGTATTTTAAAATTAGAAAACATTGCTTTTTCTTAAAATTTAAGAGTTTAATCATCCTGTCAAAAATTTTTGAAGGAATATTTAAAGATGCTTATAGAAATTTATAAAAGGTATTTTCTGAATCTGATGAACGAAGAATCTAAAACGTAAGCTTCATATTTTTTATAAATTAAAAAGGTAATTAATATAAAAAGAAATCTAAATAGATAGAAAAATTTATTAATTTATCTAAAATTTGATTCTAGAGTTAGATATTTAACTTAGAAAACACAAGTATAATCATTAAATCTTGCTTGATTAAACTAAGAAATAAAGAAGGACTTTTTTAATTGTTATATCTAAGAATTAAGATGAATCCGAAAATATGGTTAATTTTAAGGAAATTAAGAAATGAAAAAGAAAATTTTTAATATATAAAAATAAGGAAATTTTATATTGCTAAATCATCAGTCTTATTATTTCAAAGTTAAAATTTGTAAGTAGAATAAACTTAGTTAAGGCTTTCTGAAGCCAAAAGTTTTACTAAGAGTAAATAAGATTGAAATAATAAAAATAAATAAATTTACAGTCAAACATAAATGGTAAAAAATACTATTAATTTTCAATTAAAGATAAAACAACTGATTTCTATTAATATAACTAAGACTTTTTTAATATTTGAGTGATAAAAGCGAAAGATAATTGGATTTAATTATTATAGATGCTATATTAATAAGAAAATAAATGTTTAATTTAATTTAAATTAGATAATTAATAATTAGTATATCAGAATATAATGTTTAAATAAAAAATTTCTATTTTATTATTATTTTACTCTATAACGTAATTTAATTATTTTAATAGCTTATAGTTTCTTTAAGATAGCTAAGTATAAAGTCTTTGAAATGTTCAGACTTTCTATATAGGTTAATAACTATAAATGATTTTGCATATTATTTAATTATTATTACCTTTTATTACTTGTTTTATTAGTTTTATTATTCAAGCTTTATAGATGCTATGATATTGGTTTGTCTTGTTCAAACTAGATTTACATCTAAGTAATTTAAAATAAAAAAAGATAAATATCTATAAATTTAACCTTTTTACAAGAATATATTTCTTTTTTGAAATGGCTTTCTTATATTTTGAAAATTAGATCAAAATCAAGTTAATGAAATTAGGAATTTCGATTTTTATTATTAATAAAAAACTAATTATGCTTATAAATAAAAAAATTATCATAGATCCACCTTTATTAAGTTCACCACAATTAATACAAGAATCTAAATTTTATTCTTAATAAAAATCTAGTAATATTTGAGCTTTACATGGTCTCTTTGTTCATATTTTTATTTTTCTCCTCTTTTCAAATCAAAATTGATTACCTTTTTTTTAAATTTCTTGCGAGTCATTTCGAAGGCAGAAGATAGAAGGGATTAGAGGATAATCTGATTCTTGTGTCGAATGTCATTGTAGAGTTAAATTCTTCTATATAAAAAATTATTTCTGATTTCAGTCATGTCTTAAGTTGTTTCTAATTCTCAATCAGATTAATGACATACAAAGGTAAGATAACTCAAAAACCTGGACTTAAGCACTTCCTAGTCAGAATCTCGTACAGATAGAGGGAACTCTCAAATAAGTAAGAGTTATCACACAAAGGGTAAGTCCTTACTTATCAATGGTGGTATCTATTAAAAGAGTACTTTTAATTCCGTCTTCACTAAACCGAATCACCTACTCAGCTGACTAAAGCCCAACATCCATTTAAAAAATGAATATATAATAATTCCATGCAAAAGTTAAAAAATTAAGTTTTTTGATTTTATTTATTTAAAAATACCAATTATTATTGTGATCTTTTATTATCTTAACCAAATTACGTAAACAAACTTATCTATTTTGATATTTATAATAATTTAATTATTTGTTTCTTTATTTTCTTCCTTTCATATAACCTAAACAATCACCTTTTGTTTATATTTTATCAACTTTTAGAGTAAGAAAATTTATTTATTTATTTAAGTGCGTAAAAAATTCTATTTTATCTTAATTAATCTTCAATAAGAATATTTTATAGCAAATGATTATTACCATCAAAGCAATATCTTTTAATGTTAAAACTAATTCTAAGTTTATTACATTTTATATTTTATCTGGCTTTAATTATATTAATTTTATTTTAATTTCACTAATTTCTAAACTTTTAGTTTGATGAGTAATTTAATCTCATATAGAAATAATTTTTTTTTTTTTTTTAAACCGCCATAGTTGTTCGAAGGTGAACAACAAGTTCGTCTTCATCAGAGGTTGGGGAAGTTAAGTACCCATAATCGACTTTATGTCTTCCTCTGCTTTGGTTTGGCCTCGAGACATAAGATTCTTAGACCTTCGACACTGGCTTGGCTTGGCTTCGTTTATTTTTAATTCTGGAACGAAAAAGAAATAATATTGCTAGCTTCATCAGAGGTGGGGAATTTAAGTACCCATAATTGACACATGTCGTCCTCTGCTTTGGTGATGCAATGAGACACAATCCTGCCGTGCCCTTGGACCTCCAGCAAATATTAAAGATTACGAGTATTCTAAAATTATATCAGTATTGAACATTTTTATCAGTACTGAATAATTATACCAGTATTGAACAAGGTCTACCAGTATCTGATAATTTTATCAGTAAGAAGCATTCTTGTCAGTATGAAACATTTTTTTTAAAGAGCTGCGCACCAACGAGAGTGGTACGCGCTCTATAATCAAATTTATTTATTTATTTTATACTTAATCTTTTAATTTGGTTTCTTAAAGACAAAATTACTTTATCTAAGAAATAAGAAAAAGCAAAAACTTATGTTGAGTTAGTATCTGATTTTAATAGAAAATACTGAAATAATAATAAATTTGTTTTTATCCTTAAGAATAAAACTAAAAAAATCACTATTACCTTAATCCTTCATTAAGTTCTTTTCTTTATAGAAAAAGAAACTGAAATAATAAAAAATTAGGTATTTAATTTCTAATTTTAAAATCTGGTAGATTTAATGTTGCTTACTTTTATTGGGTAATTAGGGTATTCTTTTGAATCTTCTAGTTATTATTTTGGAATTTCTTTTTTAAATTTATTTTCCTTTAATTTCAGATTTTGCTTACATTTTACATCTTATTTACAATATTAGTAGCATAAGATATTCAGAAGAAAAGGAATTCTTTATTATAGCGGAATATAATAGAGTAATAAACTAATAATGCTTTAATAATCTCAGAAATTTGAGTTTAAAGCTAAGACTTTCAAGAAATAAATACTAAAAAAGGATTTTTTAGTCAATACATTTATCTAAAAGCAAGAAAAGCTTATAAAATGCAAATTCGAAGCAAAATTTTGAAATTTCATGTGGAAAAAAGTTATTCTAAAATGAGAAATTTGGAATTAAATAAGCGAAAAGTTAATTATCTTTTTATTAAGAGTAAATTACTTCTTTATGCTTATAACCACCAGATGAAACTTTATCTGTTTATATGAAAATAACTATTTAATTATAAAAATATATATATAAATATAGCTTTTTAGGAAATAAATATGATTATAAGCTTGATTATTTTTAAAATGGTTTAATAATCTAAAACTATAAAAATATAAGTGTTAGTAATTCTTAATCTATCTTTATTTATCCAATAAATCGAAATAAAATTACTAAAATCTGGTTATTTTTCACAATATAATATGTAATAAAGGATTTAAAAATTATATTTTGTATTAATTATAAGGGCAGACATGGTCTAGTGGCTATGACGACTGCTTTACACGCAGTAGGTCGTGGGTTCGATCCCCGCTGTCTGTATAGTTTTTAAGGCAACCAATTAGTTAGTATATTATTATTATCTACCTCAAATTTTAATTGAAATAGTAAGTAAAATTGATATTGAAGTATATGAAATGATATTATGGTTAATATTTATATAGTTATAGATATAAGGTATCATATGCAAGCCTTATGCTTATTTTCTTTTTAAATAGAGTGTTTTTTGAAAAACTTGCCCTTATGTCTCAAATAAATATAGAGCAAATTAAAAAATGGAATAAAATATTTCTTGCGGTTTATGCAACAAAGTATTTGATGATAAAGATCGCAAACCTCTGTTTTTACCGTGTGGAGATACTTTCTGTTCAATATGCATCAACTTAGAAGTCCAATCTATGCATTCTTTTAAGTGTATTGGATGTCAAGAAGTGCATCAAAACTTGTAGATAAATTAACTTCCAGTTAACAAATGCATTCTTGACTTAGCTTTAAAGGCTAGCATCATTTAATAGAAGTTTATATGTGACTGCTAAAAAGAAAGATTTATTTATTTCTTTTGTAAAAGAGATAACAAGTTATGTTGCTTTGATTGTTGCTTCGAATGCTTCGATCATAATTAGTAGATACTAAAAATTCCTGATATAAAGGCTGAGTTTATGGGTTTAAAGGAAGCGATAGATACATAAATAGTTTAGAAAGCTCTATATCTTTAAAACTAGATAAGCCTTTTATTTGAAAGTGGGTAGTATAAAGTAATTTATGGGAACTAAATTCAATCATTACTAAAGTAATTTATTGACTTCTTAAAAGGATTATCCAACATTGAGTTTAAAACCTAATTTCTTCAACATTTGAATCTTCCTAACAAATCTGCCTAAGAGGAAATTTAAAAGCCTTCTCTGTCTTAGTAACAAAAAAGCGATTAAAAAACTACATAAAAGGAGGTAATTTAGTAGTCTGTTCAAATTTAAGCTCCAAAATAAGAATCTTTGAAGCAAAATCAGAACCCTCTTGAGATAAAGCCAATAGTTTAATAAATTCAGCAAAATATAGTAAAATAGTAAACTGTTGGATTTAGTAAACTTAGCAGTAGTAATAAGATAAAGTTTACATAAAAAAATACTTTGATTATTAACACAATCAATGGATGAGGAAATGCTTTACTTTAAGAAAAAATAGAAAATGGTCAAACTTATTAAATATGCTTCCAAGTAGTTAGCTCTAGTCAACTAATGATAGGGATAGCCCCTAATTTAATTGATTGAAAAATAAACAATAAAAGTATAGGAAAGCTGCCAGATTGTTTCTGCCTATTTTTTACCAAAGGAGATTGCCATAAATATAGTTAAGGAATTGATAAGGGAATCTATGGAATGGAGATATGAGAAGGTGATTAAATAAAAATGATAGTAAATACATAGAAAAGAAATTTGTCTTTTTGAATAAACTAGTATGATTTTGGAGAAGCTTTTGATAATATTAACTTTTTAAATTTTACATATTATCCAGCAGTTTCGCTTCTAAACACTAAAAGTAGTATAAGAATTGTGAGCTTTGAAAAAGTTTCTTGAAACATCGGATTTTAATTAAATATAAATAAATAAGTCAATTTTTATAGTTGAACTAAATAAATAAAGAAATTAAATTCCTCGTTAAATAAATAAAATTTAAGTTATCTAAATCATATGGTACTAATATAAGTTAAAGGGTACCTTTTATTTTATTGTAAGAGATCATAACTTTAATTAGAAAGATAAAGAGTATTCAAGAATCAAATCTATTTATAAAATTTTGATGTAAAATCGAAAGTTTTTAATCTAAATTAAAATAATCTAAAAAGTTAAAAGTTTGTCCTTAAGATTTTAATTCGGTCAGTTAATATATAATAAGTTAGAATATTGATTTCATGCAACTACATCATTTAATTGTAAGTTGTTTATTTCATAATAAGTTACTAAAAATTAGAAATTTATGTATTGATTATTTATTTTTAAGAGAACATACTAGATTTAAGCTATCAATTTATTATAAAATAATTTAATATTAATTAAAAAGAGCTGCTTTAAAATGTTTATTTTAGACTTCTTTCTCAAAACTATAAAGCTTAGATGAAGGATTAAATATTAAAATAGCAAACTTAAGTTAATAGTAATAAAAATAGTTCTGAAAAATCTATTTTAATACTTCAGAAGATATTCTTGCGTAATTAGAAATCAACTTAGATTAAGAAATGATCTAGAAGTCTTTAGTTATAAGAATAGCTAAACAAATAAATGTAATAAATACTTATTAACTTAAAAACTATGAATAAAGAGACTTAATATCAGTATAACAATAAGATGAATAAAAAAGAATTCAATTACATTGATATATTTGCTGATAAAATAAAAAATCTACGTTGAATTAAATTTAATTTGCAAATAGTATCCCCTTTACAATTACTCTATGGTAATAGATTAAAAGAACTCAAAGACTTTTTCGAATCAGAAAAAATGTAATTATTTTAAATTTTGAAAAATAGGTCATGATTCGAAGAACTGCAAAAAAGATGCTTCTACTGCTATAGATAGGACATATATATAAAACTGCAGATAATTCCAGAAAAAATAAATTTGAAAATAAGAAAATGTGGAAAAACATGACTAAACTATACTGAACTGTAAATGGAGAAATATTTAGGAGAAAGTTATATAATGAAAATCAGCTTCTAGAAGATATTGCTAATGCTTAAGAGAGAATAGCAAGATTAATACTCGGGAAGGACTGAGACTGTAGCAAGATTTCAATCGTAAAGAAGGATTAAGTCGCAACAAATAGTTTTATAATTGAAGAAATTGACTCTGAAAAGAAAATTGTGAATAAGAAAATGATTATAACAAATTATGTACTAAACGTGATCAGTCAAATATAGGTAAACATCATGTTAATAACTTATTATTATATTTTTAATATTTCTTTAAATCATAAAATAACAATTTTCTTAAAATAAAAACTACTTTAGTAATATAAATATAATTTGATCTTAAGACTTTGATTCTGTTTTACACTTAAAAGGTTGTGGATTAATTTCTCTCTATTTTTATTTTTTTACTGTATTTAGCTTTACTTAAAATGATAAAATTTTATTATATAACGATTAGAAGATTAACTTTATTGAATTGAATAAAGGAATAATAGTTTCCCTAATTTATTGTTATCTCTAACTGTTTATGTAAAAATTGTGAATAAATTTAAAGGATTAGAAAGACAAAAATCATACATATTTACTATTATTTAATAAAGAATATAATAGTTTTTCCTGATTTTTATTTTATAAATTTAAAAATTCATCGATAATTAAATCTAAATTTATATCATAAACATAATCTAAGTTCAATAAACACTATTCAAAAGCTTGAATGTTTCTTAAGAATGTGAATATTACTTATCTAAGCTAAGTGTAAATAATAATCAGTTATTAATTCTATCTATTTTACTATATATAAAAAGATAAAAGTTTATTTAGCTTACTATGTTTCTTTTTAACAATTAAGATATAATTTTTTCTTTTTTCCTTTATCATTTTTCCCCAACTTTTTCTTAAGATTTAACACAAACTACTGGCTTAAATATTAAGTTCTAACTTCCCTGATAAATAGATTAAATTAAAATACTTCAAGAGTAAATTTTTAGTGCTTCTTCTCTATTCAAAGAAAAAGTGGTCGCAATCAAATTGATTGAGCATGAGATATTTGATAATTTCTAAATCACAATTATGTCTCTCTACAAATTAAGCTTGCTAAAAAGATGATAATTTATTAAGGACTCTACTAAAAAGAAATAATTATTGTCTTTATAAATTTCTTTGAATTCCTCTAAAACAACTATTATACTTTTTAAAATAGGAGTACTAGCTTAAAGGATTTTAAAAGCTAAGAAGTATCTTATAGATAGCAGTATCAGATTGCTACCAAAGACTCTTCAGCTTTGCTTAAAATATCTGATAAATGATATATATAATAAGGAATATTTAAGATATTAAAGATGCTTAAGGTGTTTAAAATGGTTAAGATATTTAAGTTATTTCTCCAATTAAAAATTATAGTTAAAGAAAAATATAAATAAAAGAGCAAATTCAGGCTAACAATCATTTTGATATTATTTTAAGAAGAAATTAAGCAAATATTAGTACCTAAGATAATTGTTAGAAATTTATTTAAAAAAGATTCAGCAAATAATATTTGGAAGACCGTGTGAAAAATGAATAATCATAAAGCGAATTTTCAAACTAAAATATAAGAGATTTTTTTATTAAAAATTTAAGCATTTAATAAAAAGTAAAAATTTAAATCTAAATTACAAACCTTTCAACTTAAAATAATTTTACATAGCAAAAATATATCAAATTAATGAATAGCACAATTAAGATATTTAGATTATCTAAAATACTTATAGAAAGAACTAGAAAGAGCCAACATTTTCTATTTAAATCATATAAGAAAATAAAGAAATTTAAAATAAACTTTAAATTCTAAAGATAGATTACTAGTTTAATCTAAAATTATAATAAAAAAGCTTATAAATCAAGATGCAAGCAAATAATAGATTGATTGAATAAATGAATTATAGCAGAACTGAATAAATTAGTAATTAAACTAATTATTGATATTGATTGTTGATTAAGCTTCTCAAACTTAAATTAAATGCTTTTTTCTTTTATGCAGATGGGAGCATTTAAAATATTGGCTTAAAAAGGAAATGATAAATTAATAAAAAATGTGGAAAAAATGGCAGTCTAAATCTTAAATTCTAAGCTAATAGATCAATATTAAGAATGAAAAATTCAAAAAAGATAAATCTTCTCCTGCTAAGGATTGGGAAAAATGGAGTTTCCTAACAAATTGAAAAACTTGAGAAACTCAATGAGCAAGATATTATTTAGCTTTGATACTTAATTGAGATAATAAATAAATATATATAGATCCTGAAGGCGGAAAACTAGAATCTTCGACTTCTTTAGTTAGATAAATAAAAGAAATATCAAGGCTTGGAAATTAAGATAATTTTTCAATTTTATATAAAATGCTTTATCTGAAATAAGCAATTATTATCTTTTATTTAAGAATTTAAAAATTTTCTATAGGATTAAATTGATCTATCATAAAATATTAGAATAGATTCCAAGTTTTTTTAACTTTTTAATGTGTTTACTCAATTTTATAGTCCTTAATTATTTTTAAAAATTCTCTTTTAATAGTATTAATTTCCTTCTAGAATGAAACAATTAGAACTGCTTATAAATTATCTTAGTATGCTTTACTAACTACCTTAAACATTTTTATATAGTTTAGACTAATTTATAAAAATTCGCTTTGAAGTAGATATTTTGCTTGTTAAAGCTTAGCCAAAAATTTATTTTTTTAGAAAATTTGATAGGTTGAATAAGATATTATAATTATATATAAAATGGTTCCTAAGAAATAATCGAATAAAAACAAACAGAACATCGATTAATAAAACTCTCTAATCGAAATATACTCCCTAGGAGCGGAAAATATGTGAAAATCACTCCTAGACTCAGTTTAACGACTAGATTCTCTAAATTTTACTGTGCAACAACTATAAAATGAAAAAAAATACTAAAAATGGAAATCAGCGCTAAAATATCCAATTCTTAACTTATCTTATAACTGGAAAAAACGAATTTAAAACTTAAAGATACTAGCAAGCAAAATAATTCTGAATAACTTATTTCTCCTCATAATGATCCTATGGTAGTGGAAGAGCAGTATTCCAAAACCTTTTCTAATCGGAAAAAATATTAAAAATAGCAAAAATGTTGAAAATATCAAAAATTAGGACATATCTCCAAAAATGCACAATAAGATGCTTCTTTTGTTAAAGAAATAAACATATATTTAAAAAATGCTAGCACTTTTAGAGAAAACAGAAATAAACAAGTCAAAAATTATGAATGACATGTCTAAGATATACTGTTCCCCAGAAGGAATACTTTATAAGAAAAAGGCACACGGTGGAGATTAATTACTATTGGATATAGTAAATGCTCAAAAAAAAGAACGAGATAAATGCTTGGACTTAATTTAGATGAAACAAGATTCCTACTGTCAAAAAGGGATAAATTAGCTTTAGTCTATATATGATAGAAGAATGTGAATCTAGTAATTCAAGAGAAGAATGGAGTGATCCCTTCAGCATTTGAGAGAACTCATAAACTGATTCCGTGACTAACCTAACAAATGAAAAAGTCATGTAAATAGATTATTAATATTATAAATAAAAGAAATATAAGTCTCATTAAGATTAAAATAAAAATAGAAATAGAAGCAACAGCAAGCATTTTTTTTAATAAATTATTCCTTTAAACTATTATTATTACTTAAAAGATGTGAAAGCTAAAAATAGAATGCATAAATTATTTATTTACAAATCAAGTTATTGAAAATAAAATAAAGTCTTTAAAAATATAACAATAAATTTATAATGAATATAAATTAATTTGCTCTAATATTATAAATAGATTCTATAAAAGCTTTATTTTTAAACTTTTAAATTGGTTTAGTGTTTTTATTAACTTAGAACTTGCTTAATATTAAACTTATTTATATTTTAAATTTTAATTTCTTACTAAATACATTTATAGTTCAAGGTATATTTGAAATAACCTTATGACTTTGTATAATTAAAGTTTATTAATGTAAAACTTAATAAGCTTTAAATAGCTTAAGAGATAAACTACCTTTTAGTTGGAAACTCTAAAATCTTTTGATTTCTTGCTTATGTTTATTTACAAGAAGCTTAGAAGCAAAATGTTTATAAAATAGATATGGTTGTCATTTTAGAAGTATTATACAAAGAATTTCTTAATTTCTTCTTTATTTTTACATTTAATTATTATTTTATGCTTAAATTTTATATTAAGCTCTCAATCGTTTTCATACTAAAAGCCTGATTTCCCAATATTATAAACCTTATGATTTATTTAATAATTATAATTTCAATAAATAGCTTAAAATAGTTAAGTTCTTGTTATATTTAATTACCTCTATAATTTTATGATTCTTAGTGATAACTCTAAAGTGATATACTTATCTTACTATACTACTTCAATATGTTTTAAACGTTATACTTGACTATAATTTAATCTATATGATTGTATAAATTATTAATTTATTTACAATCACAATAGCTGCTTTTAAAATTAAATAGTATCAGATTAAATAGTGAGAATATAATCTATTATATAACAAATATTTATACATATGCTTTATAAAAAGGGATATAAGATAAAATAGTAAATTAACCACTAAATTTTAAAATTAGACTAAACCATATAATTATAAGTCAACCAAATATTAAGATTCCTTATTCATTATTTATTTATAGAAAGTATAAAAGTTTATATATTAAGTAACCAAAAAATAAGTTAAACCATATAAATTAATAAAGCTTTTTATAATGAAATAATTAAAATTATGTCTTACTTTTACTCAAGTTAGTTGGTAAAGCATTGATATCTTAAAATAATTTTAAAATTAATATTTCTATAGAATACTAATAAATTAAAAGTTATAAAGAATAGAAGTATCTTTAAATTAATATCTGATTTATAGAATCTTTCTAAGCATTTTAAAACTAAACTTTTAATATTCTTCTTTTTATAATTATTATAATAATATAAAGGGTATAAAATATTAATGTGGATTCTTATTTTTAATATTTTTAATTATAATATATAATAAATGAATAAAAAGGTATGTGATTAGACTATGCAAAAATACTAATTTATAAAATTAAAATTTTAAAGAATAGAATACTTAATAAATCAAACTAAGGGTCTTCAATTATAAAATAAGCATGTTATTTCTTAGATTTTATTTAATGTTTATACTTTTATTAAATGAAGAGCTTTATTAATATATCTTTATTATTTATAATACTTAAATATTATAAAGCTAAATCAGAGCTATTTTTAAGTTTTAGTTACATGTAAATCTAATTTTAGTGGTTTTCTGAATAGTAAATTAGGTATAAAGTATGAAATGTTGTAAAGTTATAGCAATTTGCCCAAAATTTGAAGAAAGGGAGTTTGGATTTGAATTAGTAGAGAGCTTCTATGTATTTAAGAATTTATATTAATTTATTTTTAGATTAGAATAAAACTTTTCTACCACTACTACTCAACTAACCTTTGATTAGCAATAAAAAAAAAAAAAAATAGCATAAGCCAGAGAAAATACGCATTGAGGAAAATAAAATAAGATTAACATAAACAAATTCACATTTACTAAAAGCTGGGCTTATAATTATATTTTTTATGATCCTTGCATCTATAATTATTTGCTTAATCCTTTTACTTTTAATGCATATATGAGCAATCTTATATCGATTGCTAATTATTTTACTCTAGTTTATTCTATATATATCATTAGTTATGACTTTAAGGCTTATTAGATTCTTTAAAATATTTTGATTCTTTTTAAAAATTTTCCTATTATTCTAATTATAGTTCAATCATTCCTCTCAAAAGTTAGGAATTATTGCTTTTTATTTATCTAAAGTATATATCATTGTTTAGCTTTATTACTTAAATCACTATATAGATTTTAGGAATAAGAATAGCCTAATTCTGTTAATTTTGATTCTTAAGAATCTTCTTAAATGATAGCATGATTTTATAGGTGATGAAATATAATCTAATTAGCTTAAATTTATTTATTATGATCATAAAATATCGGAGTTAAGAAGATATAGCTAGTTATAATAAAATTTTGCTGCTTTATATAGATATATTATGCTTTAAAGGATTTATTTATCTAATTTTTATTTAGTTTATTTACTTCTTTGCTTTTATGCAACACTGTTAATGGATTGATCAATATAGTTCAATGAATTTTCAATTACAACTACCAAACTTTCCATAGGAATTTATTCTATTAATTTTGTTGTTGCATTTCTCTCTTATTGCCCTTATGCTTCTAGATATTAGAGATAGTAAATAAATGCTTTTCTACTTTATCTTTATGCTTTATCAATTAAATTAAAAACTAACCCAAATTTACTATTTTCTCAACTTATTCTAAGCAATTTACGCATTTTAGATTTAATTAACTACTTAAATAGCTTATTGCAGTTGTAGAAGAGAAATATTAAATCTAATTTATTGGAAGCAGTATAACTAAATAATAGCCTAGGAACTTGATAATTAAAGAATTCTTTTTATAGATTTATTTTTCTATGCTTATATTATATTAAATATAGTTGCAATTCTTTATTTTCATCCTTTAGACTCGTAAATAGATCATAGTTATCAATTTTAAAATAATTACTAAAATTATTTATATGAATATGCTTTACTATTTGCATTACAATTTAACTAGATGTCTACTATTGATATCTCTTAGTTAAGAATAATAGCTTTGCTTGCTTTGCTTTTGTAATTTTAATATTTTTGTAAAGGCTTTAACTAGCTAAATTATTTATTAAGGTATATTTATCTTTGTTTAAGTTAGACTATACATTTTAATTATTTATTTTTATTTTAGGATAGAAAATTCTTTATGTCTATGATATTTCTAAAACTAGTAAAAGCACTAATATTTTAGATGATAAAGCTAGGATAAAAATTAGAAAAAAGGATAAATAAAGCATAGTTCTATTTTAATTCACTCTTTGCATGTTTGGCTTTATCTCTGTTTACTCTTCTTCGTGTTGTACATTTTGAGATAGCATAACTAACAAACTCCCATTGCATAGTGTGCTCTGTCTTTGTGCTCACATTTAGAAGCAGGTCTTCCTACACCAAGTTTAATATAGCAGTTTTTACACAAATTCTTAGCATAGTGCTTGCGAAAATTATGCTAACAATCTGTTATTTACATAAACTTCCTAGCTTTTTTAGGCTGAGTTGTTTTATTTCCTTTTGTCTTGGAAAATGGGCTGGGAAGGTTTAAAACTCTAGGCCAGTCTTTTTCGAACTGTAGCGATAAATTTTGGAGTAAGGAAGGCATTCCTTGTAGAACGTTGTTTGTATCTATCTTCATACTTTTTATTATTTGAATAAAGATGAATCCTTATAAAGAGACTATTAAACTAAAATAGTAATTAAAGCATTTAGTTTAAATCTACTTTAGTAATTACTAAGAGTCATCTTTACTTTAGTTATGTGCTATATAACCATATCATTTTATTAATTATGTCCTAAAGCTTAGACAAAACATTCAAAAAATTATTTAGTTATATTTTTATTCATAAGGTTGAATATTTGTTGGACTTAGCTAATAAAAGCAATATATAATAAACATAAAGAAACCTAATAAAAAGATTAAGTAGAGAATGGAAGTTAAAAGGATAGGAAGGTTTAAAGAGATTTACTAATATAAAATAGAAATAATTAGAGAGTAAAATACACTTATTAATATCTGATTTGTATAAAAGTGTTTAAATTAAGCATTCCATTATAAGTAGCTAGTCTAGCATTATTTTTAAACTTCTTAGCATTTGTTAGTTTAATCCAATTTATAAAATACCATCAGCTAAATTTTAAGCTTTATTGGTACTATTTAGTTATTTGGCTGACTAAGGAATTCTTTTTAGTCTATTTAGTAGACTTAAGCATGAAAATATAAATATGATATATTATTAAATTAAGATATGCATGGAATCATAAAAAGTAGATTAGCTTCTTTCTAATTAAGATTTTAGTATTTAACTTAAGTTTAGCTAAATGCAATGAAGAGAAAATTAGTTTTATGGTTATAGAATGTAGGTAAGATTTGTAGGGTAATTTATAAACTTAATTACTAAAGATAAATAAAGAACTCTTATTTGAATAGCATCTTTAGCTCTTATTATAAAAGAAATGCCTTTACTATTAATTATATGATTTAAAGGTTTAAATAATCTAGTTGTTGCTTTATTCAATACATAAGGTTATATTATTATGCTAAACCATGGTATAGATAAACTACTAATGCATTAGTTATTAAGTTAATTTAGGAGTTATGGAAGTATCCATTAATGAATTGTAAAACTAATTCCTGTATTAGACTTTAATAATTATAGTAGCTTGCAAAATATTAGGTTCATAGGTAACTAAAATTGACTTTAATAAATCTTAAAGTATTGATTTCTTAACTGGGACAAAGTTTTGAATTGAAAATCTCTAGAATTAGAGTAGAGGAACTAGACTTTATTTATAATTATAAAGGTTTATCTTGATTGATATACCTTTAATTTAATTAGCTTTGATTAATACTATGATTGTATTTTAATTTTTATGTTCTTAATTAGATTTACTATTTCAGATATATTCTAGTAAAAGTATCTAAATGTATCAGCTTGATGTTTATAAAACTTGTACTTTCTTATAGTTTAATAAGCAACTTACTTTTAAAATTACTAATAAGCTTTTTCTAAGAATTTCTCCAAATATACATTCTTATGTCTATTGCTAAAGAGATAATAGATTAAGTTAAAATCATTAAAGAGTTCTAGATAGAACTAATATCTACACAGTCAGGATTTATTTCCAAAATCTGCTACAAACTTTATGTTGGAATAGAAATTTAAAGCTTTCTCTTTCCTAAGTTTGGGTACTAAAGGTTAATAACACTTTAAAGTATTTTCAATCGCATACTTGCTAGAGGTAAGTAGAAAAATACTTCTTTGATATTTCTGTTCCAGCTATATTTGGAACTGCTTGCAGAAAGACTTGATTGGTTAAATTTTAAATTTCTTAGTTTAAGATTTCCAAAATATCATCAGGATTATTTTCTTAGGTTTTGCTGTAATCTTAAATTTATTCTATTATCTGAAGAGCTTTTTGCATATTACCTAGATTTTTAATTTAATCCAAGATTTCCTCTATTAAAGGCCAATACTATTCCAGGATAGATTTCGAATTATCCATATTATCTATATTTTGAGCGAACTTCAAAAATAGATCTAAAAAAATTTCAAGATCTTACTGAGAAGATGGCTGGAGCTGGTATTCCAAAACCGATTCAAAATTGTAAAGGTTTCATTATATACTTGATCTATTTCAAATGACTAAGTGTTAGCATCATAGTTAAGCCTATCTATTAGCTGCTTGACAATTGAAAGTTAAAAACTAAAGGGATATGAATCAGAATTGTTATTAATAAGTTCTAGTTCTTTTATTAAACTTTGAATGTCGCTTTTTAGCTATGGATTTTTGTATACTGATTAAACTGAAGTAGTGTTGTGTACAACTGAACTATCTCCTAACGCGTTCGTAACTTTTAGCCTAATTGAAATATCTAAGTTTCTATCGGAGTATATTCTAGTAACTAGAGTCTCTGAATTTGATTGTAAACTTAGAGATTAGGCACTTTTATAAAATTGATAAGTTAGAGGAAGTTATTTATCGATTCAGTCTACTGCTTGGAGAATAAATTAAGTTTCTAAACTAAGTCCAGAAGATGGAGTTATTAATAGATAGCCACTTTCAGGAGGGCTATTTGCATAGTATTAAATTTTCAAACTGTTTGATTTTAATATTCAAATGTTTGTGGCTGTGAAGGTGAAGGCATAAAGTGGCTTTGAAGTTAGTTATTCTCCTGAAAACATAATTGTAGGTTGAGCTAAAGGAGATAAGAAAGAGATTAGGAAGAAGTATTTCATTCATACTAGAGATGATTACTTCCAATTTCTGAAACTTCTACTGAAAGTATGTTAACTTGTTGTAATTTAAATATCTAACTCTAAGGATTTTTTATTTAAACTGGATTACTCACAGTTTGGAAAATGAAATCTTAAGTTGCGCTTCGCATTTCTTTGATGCAATTTAAAGAAAGTCTGAGGCTTTATTTATTTATCTTTATTTATGTTTCATGCTTAATATTAAAAAATTAAATAAGAGCTATTTTTAAGTTTTAGTTACATGTAGATCTAGAAATTAACTTTTAGTTTGCTTTAAAGAAGAATCTAGCTATTAAGTATGAAATATAGTAAAGTTATAGCAATTTGTTCCAAATTTGTAAAAAGTGAGTCTGCATTTGAATTAGTTTATTTAGAGAGCTTTTATTATTTTTTAGTATTTAAATTAATTTATTTTAGATTAAAATAAAATTCTTTAATCACTACTACTCAACCAACTTTTTATCAACAATAAAACAATAAAAAATTGCATAAACCAGAGAAAATACTCATTAAGGAAAATGAAATAAGTTTAACATAAGCAAATTAATTTTATATTTAATTTAATTTTATATTTGCTTATAATTATATTTTTTACAATCCTTGCTTCTATAATTATTTATTTATTTTTGCTGCATATTTAGTTAGTAATATTTTGCTAGCTAGTTATTTTTTATTTTTATATAGTTCATTCTTTATAAAATATGAGTAATTTATTATATAAGTGATCTAATGATTTTCTAACTTTGTGCTGATTAAATGATTTATAATATTTTGATTCTTTTTAATAAATATTCTTATTATTCTAGTTCAATCATTCTAAGAACTATTGGCTTTTATTTATCTAAAATAAATATCATTGCTTATTTTTATTATTTAAGTCATTATATAGATTTAGGAATAAGGATAGCATAATTCTGTTAATTTAAATTATTCTTTCTTAATGATAGCATGATTTTATATGTAATGAAACTAATATAAGTAACTTAAATTTATTTAATATGATCATAAAATATTGGAATTAAGAAATTAAAGCTAGTTATAATAAACTTTTGCTGCTTTATATAGATATCTTATGCTTTAAAGGATTTATTTATCTAATTTTTATTTAGTTTATTTACTTCTTTGCTTTTAGTTAGGATATATTTTTTAAAACTTTTATTTTTAATTTAAAATACTAAAATAACTTAAAGTATATGACAAGTTCTAAAACTAGTAAGAAAGATATATTAGAGGATATAGCTGGGATAGAAATAAGAAAGAAGGAATAAATAAAGCATAGTTTTATTTTGATTCACTCTTTGCATACTTGGACTGATCTCTTTTTACTCTTTTTCATGTTGTACATTCTGAGGTAACATAGCTAACAAACTCCCATTGCATAATGCGCTCTGTCAGTGTGTTCGCATTTATAAGCAGGTCTACCCTTTCCAAGTTTAATATAGCAGTTTTTACACAAATTCTTAGCATAATGCTTTCGAAAATAATGCTAGCAATCTGTTATTTACATAAACTTCCTAGCTTTTTCAGACTGAGCTGTTTTACCACTTTTTTCCTTAGGAAATGGTTTTGGAAGGTTTAAAACCTTAGGCCAGTCTTTATCAAATTGCAGCGATAGATTTAGAAGTAAGGATGGCATTCCTTAGAGTACATTCTTAGAATCTAGCTTCATACTTTTTATAATTTTAAATTAAAGATAATCCTTATAAAGGGACTATTAAACTAAAATATACAGTATACGTTTATTTATTAAATAAGCTTTACATAGCTTTGCTTACTCTTTTAATTATCATATTTATAATTTTATTAATTATGTCTTAATACAACTATTATCTTTATTAAGTTGTTAGTGTCTTTAATCCATAAGATTTATTATAGACTGGAGTTAAGTGATGAGGATATTGTATATAGCATATAAAATAATTAGAAAATAGATTAAGGGAAATACACATAGTTAGAGAATTAAAGTGGTAAGATTGGTAAGATTTAAAGGGATTTACTAATGTAAAAAAGAAAAACTAGAGTGTAAAATACACTATTAATAGCTTATTTGTATAAAAGAGCTTTAATTTAGTATCCATACATATAGTTAAGAAATAACTAGCTAATTATTTAAACTTCTTAACATTAGTTAATATATAAGCATTATCAGCCAAAATAAACTAGATACCTAGCACTCATTAGTTGTTTATTAAATGCTAAAATAAATATTCTAGAAAGTAAACTGAAGAGCAAAATGAATAGAAATGTTTATTAATATAGCCATTTATTTATTAAATTAAGAATATGCTAATAAGCTTTTGTTGGATTGTATTGCTTGGACTTAGTGTTTGAAGATAATAACTTAGTTTATTATATGAATAAAAGATATATTAATATAGCTGTATGACTTATATCTGAGTATATTTATATAATCTTAAAATAAATAGCTAATTAGCTGTTTAATAATACAAGTATTAAGCGAGATTAAGAGAATAAAGAATTTAAGTAAACTCTTAAGGTTAAGGGGTTCTTTTACTAATTATGTTGATTATTTTAAAATGAATTAAAATAGTTAGCAAAGTATCAAACTAGCAGCTAATTTAGTATATTTATAATCTTTTGAAGTATGATTATTAATAACTATCCTTAAAGAAAAGGATTATTAGAATCTAAAATAGCAGCACTTTATTAAATTAGTCATAACTAAATTTATTCCAAACGATGCTAAACTAAGAGTTATTATTCTTTACATTTGCTTTGTTAGATTTGCTAGAGTCTTCAAAATAAATAAATAGCTTGTTATGTTATATAATTCTAAGCAATGCTTGTAAGTAAACTTATTGCTTATATGATATCGTAAGAAATGTTTATTCCTTGCTGCAATTAAATTAGATCAATCATTTAAATTCCAAACAAATCAAATTTATATTCTCTTTAGTATTTTTCTATTTACCTAGCTTATTAAGAGTTTCATATATTAGTCCATTATTATATCTGCTATTCGGTCTTATAAACCATTCAACTAGAATCGCTTAAGCAAACCATTTAACTTATCCCACTACTAAGCAATACCAATTAAGCATACTATCCCTAATGCAAAACCAAGTACACCTATTTTATTTTAGCGAATACAAAGAAAATTTATTTAAGTCTAAATTCTTTAGAATACTACTAAACAAAAAGAACTATTGTACTAGTAAGAATTAGAACTTTAAATAGGAATTCTGCAGTTAAATATAAAAGTACCAAGCAGATTAAGAAACTCTTTAGTAACTAAATTAATAAGCAAACTAAATTTAGTGAGTCATATTTTAACTACTTACTAATTCTAAAGCAAATGCTTCAAATTAAATCTAACTACAAGTAAGCTACAAAGCTTAACCAAGAGTCAAACTATTATCTAGAAATTCTTAATTAGGAGAACTATCTTTTGAAAAGAAGCATAAGACCTAAGTTAACTATTAGAACAAATAAAGAATTAAAATAGTCTAATAAATAAAAGGGCTAATATAGAAAAGGCTATTCTTACAGTGTTATAATAGCATAAATAAATCAAGAGCAATAAGAGATAAAGTTGAAAAAATCTAAATCCAAAATCTTTGAAAAAAGTAGAAAATTAGCGAAAGAAAATAATAGTCTAAGGATAATTCTTAAATATTTAAAAGGCTTTTAAACAAAAAGAATAAGCCTTGGAAAATATTTACAATAAATAATAGAAGTTCAACAAGAGTATATATCTTTGATTGGAAAAAACTAAAATGAACAAAAAGATTTAAATTCTTATAAATTGCAGTCAAGCTATTTAGAATAAGAAATATTAAAGCTTAAAAGTTAGAGTTAGGAATATTAAAAGATAAAGAAAAAATAAATTTTGAGAAATAAGAAAATAAAATGAAGATCTAAAGAACTAAAAGAAAAAAAGTAGAATTTTAGGGATGAAAGCAATAAGCTGAAGGAAAAAATTAATAAATAGAACGAAATAATTGAAAAAATAAATTATTTCAGTTATAAAAAACAAATTGAAGAGTTATAATCTTAAAACGAAAAATTTTAAGAGTGAAATTAAGCGAATATAAGATAAAAATATAAGCAAGGAAAATGAAACTAACAAATTATGGAAACAACTTTAATAAATCTAGAAGGAAATGAAAGGGGTTGAGTAAATAAAAAATAAAAAGTTGAGTTAAGCAAAGATTTGATGATGTAAGTTAGATTTTAATACTTGAAAACAATCTTAGAAGTATTATTTGGAGTAAATTAAAAATGATGAAATAAAATGAAAAATAATTAAGAAATTAAATATCTGAACTTAAAATTAGAAAGATCAACATAATAGCATGAATGAGATTATATTACAAAAAGAAAAATTTAGTAAAGCGAAATTAAAACTTGCAACAATAAATTAAGTTTTTAAAAGATAAATTCGAGTATCTAGCAACCTAAATAGACGTATAAACCAAAATTATAGAAGAGAAAGAAAGTTTAATAAAGGAAAAGAAAAAATTAGATGAAAATAGTTAATTAAAAGCAGCTTTGTTATGCTATTTTTAAATTTGTATAAAATAACTTACTTAAAGATCTAAATGATAAAAATATTTTAATGTCCTTAAAAATTAAAAAAGTAAAAAATTTCATAAAATAGATGATTAAACATAATCATGCAAAATTATTTCAAAAGTAAACAAAATATTCAATAAATTAGTATGAAATTCCCACTTCTTGCATTAATAACTATGTTTTTTATTTTCTATTCTAAAATAAGAACGAAACTCTGATACTAGTTATTATGCGGCCTACGATATTTTTTCTTAATAAGATACGAAAATTTAATTATTTTAATAAAAAAAATAAATTAATATTTAAAGAAAATAATTATAATGAATTATAGTTGATGAATAGATACAAATTTATAAAACAATCTTTAAAGGATTGAAGTAAATAATAAAACTAAATATTTATTTATCATTTAGTCAAAATAAGCATCTTTTACTTGAATCTATAATAAAATTTTTCCTCTTCCTTTAAAGATACAATTACCTTAGATTAAGTCTACTTTTAATTATCCTATATTTTTATTATGAACTGACTCTTAGTAAATAGTTTACGTTAATTAATTAATAAAGTACACTAAGCGAAGGTTAAATTTTAATTAGATCATATGAATTTAATAGAGATAATGATATAGCATTTATTTATCTCATTTTATAATTTTATCTTTACAATATTTTAATTACTAAATACTCAATTTTTAAAGATAATTGTAAGAAATAAAATTACATCTGTGAAATGCTTATCTTTACTATTAATATCATTGATATTTTTTAAACTATATAACCTAAAGGATTATATAAAATAGAGAGCAGACATGGTCTAGTGGCTATGACGACTGCTTTACACGCAGTAGGTCGTGGGTTCGATCCCCGCTGTCTGTATATTTTTGTAAAAGAAGATATAATTTTCCTTTAATAATCAAATGTAAAAATTTAAAACTTAATGATAAGACTTGAAATTCCATTAGGAGATCTTAATTTAAAACTTTAAAAGTTCTTTATTAATTCGAAGCACTTACACAGATATTTTCGAAAATGACTCAAATAAAGGTATTGATTAAATCAAATGAATTCACTTAAAGTTAAATAATGAAATGATTTAAAAATAAATAATTTAATAATTAGGAAATTTAATTTTGATGAAATAATTAAGAAATTAGTTAACTTAAATATATTTATATCAGAAAGTATTTAAAATATTATCTTATTTTAACTAAAAGAACAAAAAATTTATAAAATAAACTACTTACAATATAAATAGATACTTATCTCCCTTTTTAGGAATTTATTAGATATTTATCCTATTTAATATATTCTATATAATTGTTTTTTTTTACCAGGTTTGGTTATCAAGCAATTCTAAGAATTTCATTAGTTTTAATTATTAATTATGATTATTTAAATAAAAAATAATTAACTAATTGAAGTTAAAGAATAAAGAAAGCTAAAAGTAATTAATTAATTTAGAAGCTTTAATTATAAGCTTAGTAAAATATTAGGTAGAACTGATAAAGATATTTCTTAGCATGTTCTAATTAATTGTATTTAAGATTTTAAATGATAAACTCTTTAATTATATCTAATTAATTTATATAGAGTAATAGAGCATTTTATTAATAAGGTAAGCTTATCTCTTACAATATTACTATTATTTATATTTTAAAGCTCTATTTAAGAGATTTGGAAATCAGAAATAGTAATAGTTAAATTAAGCTGTTTCTAATTATTAACTACTTCTTTCTTAGCTGCTTTCACAAAACATGTATTAATGTTAAAATATGAAATAAGATTTTTTTAGTTTCATCTAACTTAGCAATGTTTTGATGTATTATAAGCTTTAAAATTTAATAAAGCCATCATAGTTATTTATATTATAAATGCTAAATATATAGATAATTAATAAAAAGAATAAAGCAACTATTAATAAATAGTTATAATACTAATCCCTTTATTTCATATCTAGTGTCTTTGCTATTTTAAAAAATATTCCTAAAAAAGTTTATTACCCTTATATAAGCAATAAGCTTAAAATAGAAATTAATATGATAAATCATTTTCTGTTTGCCTAAGTTAGTAAATTAACAAAATAAATTCTAAACATATGAATAAATTAATGATACTCAAACATAATAATGCTTATATATTAAAGGGCTTTGCTAATAAATTATATTGTGAATATAATAATTTGATAGTTATAAATAATTAATAATAGATACAACTTTAAATTAAAAATAATTTTATTTTATTAATAATTTATTATTAAAATTAATGCTATTAAAATGCTTCTATCTCTTTAATATTAAATCTAATATCTTCATATGAATATATGCCTATTTAATTAAATAGCTAATGATTATTATTATACTGATATGTTCTACTTAAATGATAAAATTAGTGTGAAATTATTTATTTTTTACTATTTTAGTAATTTATTTAAAAATCTGGCTTAAATAGCTAACTACACAAGGTATTTTAATTAATTATAATTTTTATAAGTTCTTTAGTGTTTCTTTATCATTTAAGAGTAAAGTATTTAAAATATATATGAATTATATCTAATTTTATATTATAAAGAAAAAAGCTAAATATTTCATAGCTAAATACTTAAAGTATTAAATAAGAGATCTAGTTCTAAATTAAATGAGTAAAAGTTATTAGATTTAAAGAACTTATTTAAGTTTAGGTAGTTATATTAAATTACTTATAAGCTACTTTGCTAACTTAAATAAAAACTACATTTCCTAATAAATATTTTTTATTATTTCTCATTTTTAACTAAAATCTTGGAGTTTATATATCCAAAGAAACAAATAAAACATACTAAGATTTTTCTAAGTCTGTTCAAAATTTAGGAATATAATAGAATTTCTAAATTAAAATTTTAACTTAAGTAAATAATTCTTTTATATTTTACTATCTTAAGCTTATCTCCTAAAATTAGAACCAAAAAATAAAACTTTATCAGCAATAATTATTAATTATGAAAATTCTTTATATATAGCAAGAGTATCTTAGTAAAATTTAAACTAAACTTAATATAATAACTCAATGTGCTATCTATTTATTATGTTATCATTTTTTATATAGTCGGTTTACTATTTACTCTCTAGTAATTTTTTTAAATAGGAAAATAATAATTTAGATACCTAAATAATGATTATACATCTTAATCTATTTCTTTATTTTAAGATGCTTACATTAATTTACTATTGCTTGTCTAATTAATTTAAATAAATATATTATATATAATCCTATGCAGCCAAATACTATATTTAACATCCTTTATGTTGAGATTTTATGAATCCCTTCTCTTATTTATTTTTTAATCATACTTAGTTCTTGATAAAGCTATTGATTTATAAATCTAATCTATTTTCTTTATTTTTTTCATTTTTTTTAATTCTAATAAAATGCTTGCAAAGAATGACACAAAACGCGAGTTAAAAGGACTAGTGCTGCTTAAATGCAGAGATAGAGCTAAACTAAACAAATAGATATCACGAGTTATTTAAGAAAATTAATAATTATTATATTACATTTTATTTAATTGTCTTTCATTTATTTTCCTCTATAAGTATACTTAATCTATTTCACTATTACTGTTTATACTTTATTATAAAATAGATAAAATTCATTTAATTATACCTTTTTTATTTAACTTATTTAAATAATAATTGTTTCAGATCTTAGCCTTTTATGCTTTGTTATTATCTAAAAGCTTTTCTTACTTGTAATCAGATGAAATTTGTATCTTTCAGAATTTTTGTGAAGGTCTTGTTTATAAAATTATTTTGTATTAATGATTATGATTCCTTAAATTATTTTAGAATTTTTTATTTTCTTTATTTTTAATTTAAAATACTAAAATAACTTAAAGTATATGACAAGTTCTAAAACTAGTAAGAAAGATATATTAGAGGATATAGCTGGGATAGAAATAAGAAAGAAGGAATAAATAAAGCATAGTTTTATTTTGATTCACTCTTTGCATACTTGGACTGATCTCTTTTTACTCTTTTTCATGTTGTACATTCTGAGGTAACATAGCTAACAAACTCCCATTGCATAATGCGCTCTGTCAGTGTGTTCGCATTTATAAGCAGGTCTACCCTTTCCAAGTTTAATATAGCAGTTTTTACACAAATTCTTAGCATAATGCTTTCGAAAATAATGCTAGCAATCTGTTATTTACATAAACTTCCTAGCTTTTTCAGACTGAGCTGTTTTACCATCTTTTGTCTTGGAAAATGGTTTTGGAAGGTTTAAAACCTTAGGCCAGTCTTTATCAAATTGCAGCGATAGATTTAGAAGTAAGGATGGCATTCCTTAGAGTACATTCTTAGAATCTAGCTTCATACTTTTTATAATTTTAAATTAAAGATAATCCTTATAAAGGGACTATTAAACTAAAATATACAGTATACGTTTATTTATTAAATAAGCTTTACATAGCTTTGCTTACTCTTTTAATTATCATATTTATAATTTTATTAATTATGTCTTAATACAACTATTATCTTTATTAAGTTGTTAGTGTCTTTAATCCATAAGATTTATTATAGACTGGAGTTAAGTGATGAGGATATTGTATATAGCATATAAAATAATTAGAAAATAGATTAAGGGAAATACACATAGTTAGAGAATTAAAGTGGTAAGATTGGTAAGATTTAAAGGGATTTACTAATGTAAAAAAGAAAAACTAGAGTGTAAAATACACTATTAATAGCTTATTTGTATAAAAGAGCTTTAATTTAGTATCCATACATATAGTTAAGAAATAACTAGCTAATTATTTAAACTTCTTAACATTAGTTAGTTTAATCTAAAGCTTAAAGTACCATCAGCTAAAATAAATTTAAGTCAACATTGTTATTATATAACTTATTAGTATATTTAATATTAGTCTTTAAATTTTAGTTTAGTTATTATTTAGATATTATAATCTCATAACATTTGTACTATTGTTTATTATTTATGCTCCATCAAGTAAAGATTGTTTAATATAAATAGTAAATAGATTTATTTCTAAATAAAATATGAAAAGCTATTTTAATTAACTAAATTTAAAGGAAGGAGACATTTAAATTTAGTTATTATTATGAGATGTAACTAAGATTTTTTTACTAGGTCTTCATCTTCCAATTTATTAAATGCTAGAAATAAACATTTCTTAATAGTAATCTCATATTGTGAATAGCATCAATAGTTCTATCCATTTAAGCATTTAAAATTCTGTTTATTTTACTATTTAGCAACTTTCTTATTTCTTCTAAATTATAATGATTGTATTTTATCAACTTCTAAAATAGATTATATTTAAGGTATAGTAATATAACCTTGATGTATTATATATTAAAGTATATAACTAGTATCTTAAAATTAATAAACAAGTTTTGTATATTATTATTAATAATATAAGCATTAAAGGTAACTTTAGAATCAAAGGATCTTAGTAAGCTGTTTAAATAAAAGAATATATCTTTGATTAAAGCATCAATGAATGAATATTGTAAAACTTGATTAAATAATAATTTTAAATAGTTTTGCATTTACATATTCTATTGAAGTATGAATATTAATTATTTATTTCTTTAAGTTAATTAAAGTCGCTTAGTCTCAAATAAATGTGCTTCATTGATATAAGAAATAATCTTAATAAATTAAAAATCATAGTGCTATAACTCTTAAATAATGATATAGTAATACATGTATATTAATTTCTAAAATAAGCTAAATATTGAAGAATCTAAAATTTAAACAATAAAAACTAAATTTCTTTTACTTAGAATTTTTAAAATTATGCTATTTTAAAACTAATTTATTTTCTTAATTAATTTATTAATTTCTCCTACAATTATGGTTTATAAAGCATTTTAATAGAATTAATTTAAGAAAATTTAAAATTTATTTGTCTAATTTATTATTAATTATCCAAGAAATATAAATCATTTATTTTAATTTTTTACATTTTTATATCAAAATCAAATATATTTATTTTATTTTAGCCTGCTTTAACTAAAGGAATTTATTTGAAACTAATTTAACTATAATTACCTTCAAATAATAGCTTATACATGATATCTAATTTAAGAAACTTTGCATGTAATTAGACTAAGCATATTAAGATAGATTTATTTTTATTTTCAGAATCATTCATAGCTTTTATTTTATTTTATTCTATCTCTAATATTACTATTTCAACTAGCATAACTTGCTTTATCTTAGTGAAATCTAAAAGTCTCATAATACTTTATAAATTAAAATTAAATTAAAAAAGATGTTCTTTTATTACTGTGAGGTTAGGCTTAAAGTTCTTGGTTGTTTATTTTGTGTTTTAAAACCTAATTGGAGCAATTGGTTAGAAACTCTAAAAGTTAAATATCATCTAGTTCCATATAAGGAGTATGATGATATGAATAAATAAAAATAAATATTCTCATTAATATAAAATCAAAGATAATCAAAAATAAACTTAAAATTTAAACTATTAAAAATAACTAAAACTAAGCAATCATCTATCCTTTTCCTTTAATAAAAGACTTTTAGTATATTTTCAGTACAAAATTTAGTTAAGAACATATAGTAATAAAAATAGATAATAGTAGCTTTTCTTATTTAAAAATGCTAGTTATAGCAATATAAATTTTTAAATTAAGAACAATGATTTAAGATTAAGGATATATGATAAATGATATTTATAGGTTGATCATTCTAATAAATTGAATAAGCATTTTAGATTAAAATTATTTACTTTTTATTATGAATTAAACTTGAAATGGAATGTTATGATTATTAATAGATTTATTTATAATGGCTAAAATTTAAACTTTTTTAATTATATGCTTAAGAAAATAATAAAGCAAAATTTATTATTTTAGTTGAAGAGATGTAGAAAAGTAGAACTTATATTGTGTATGAGGATTTACCACTCTAATTAGATCATTTTTTTGCTTGATAGTGTTATAAAGTTTTAATAAGAACACTTCAAATCAGAAAAAATGACTTTTAATTAAGAACAAATTCATATATCTTTTATGCTTCAAATTATTAGCATTTTTATATCATTAGTCTATTTCTATAGAGATTCTGCAAGAAATTTAATATTCAAATAGTAAAAATAAGAAAACATTTTAAGAAAAATATAACTAAAGAACACATAGGTATTAAGCTAATTAAGAGAATCATTGCAAATAAGATAATAAGTTAATTCTTTATTAGTTTGAAAAATGCAAACTAAATAGAAAACATAACTTATCTGAATCTTAAAGTATTAATCAATATCTTGCTATCGATTCTTCATTTTTTAAATAATAAAAAGAATAAGAAAATAAATTACCATGAAAGTAGAATAGAATCCAATACATGGATTAAAAGGAATAAATTAAGTATAGTTTTAAAGATTTTAGATTAGGATTATAGTTTTAGCAGGCCTGTATGAATTTATAATAACAAACAACTTAAGAAACATTTAAACTTAATTAGTACTAAGAATCAGCATAGTTACTTTCCATATCATACTCATGGCAAAAATTGTTTTTAATTAAATTTAGATAAGAAACTTAAAATATTTTTTCAAGTTCTTGAAAATTAAGAAATTTTCAAAATAAATAAATAATTTAAAATTAGCTAGATACTCAAATTTTAAAATATTATTTTATAATTTTGTTAAATAAACATTTTTCTTTTGAAAATTTTCCTTTTTAATTTTAGATAAATATTTACTTAAATTTTTCTTAAAATTTTCTAATAAAGCAATAAATAAATGTATTTTAAATAATTCTATTTAAATTAATTAAAAAACCTTTTCTCTAATTTTTCTTTTAAAAATCCAAATTTTAGAAAATTATTTTTTATTGAGTTTTGGCCAAAATATTTTACTTTGGTTTTTTATAAACAAGCATAATATTTATAAATTTTGATTTCGTATTAAATTTAATATTTAATTGTAATAAAAAGGAAAAATGAAGATAAATGCATTAAAAAATTTAGAAATTTATTTACTATTATATTTTTTAAAAAATTTAAATATAGCAAAAATTTATATTAATTACAATAAATTTTTAATTTTATCTCTGTTTTTAATAAATCCTTAATTTAAATGAGATCAGATAATTTGATTGCTAGTGAAAAAGGCTAATTATAAATAATTATATAATTATTAAATTAATAAATCAAATTATTATTTTAAATGTGAATCATTGTTTTTATTTACATTTTCTTTTTAATTTTTTTTACAACAAATTTTCTGAAATTTTAATTCTTTCCGTTCATTTATATTTTTTTAAATCTGAAAAGCTTAAATATGTTAACTCTATTTAGAAATTTAATAACAGCTATTTTCTTTTTTAACTATTTTAATTAATTTTTATATTTTTTCTTATTGTATATTTCTATATTTACTATAAAATATTTATATTTATATTTTATCTCAAACCAAATTTTAAATAATCGTAGCTCTATTTTAATTAATTGTTTAAAGATTTTAATTATTGGTTTTTAATTTATTATTAATGAAAAATTTAATAATAATGTCTTTATTTAAAAATAAATAATAAATTTTGTAAAATAAATTAGAACTTTGACATAAAAAAAGAATTAGAGGATATATAAGTATAAAATAAAATAAGGTATCTAGTTATTTAAAAGTAGAAGAGATTTATTCATAAACAGTACTTAAAAAAATGTAGATAAATGAAGAATAAATAGGCTTAAGAAATAAACATTATTTGTTTCAATTTTAAGAGAGAAATTTGTAATTACTGAAAGAAAATAAAAGGCTCTTGATAATTTGTTAAAACTTTGAAGAAAGATTTAAGATGTGTAAAGAATTTAAGGGATTTTTAGTAATTTAATTGATGAATGTTCTAATCTTAAGAATTCATTAAACTGGCCAGTTAAAAGATAAAGCTAGTAATATTAATAATAAATTTAGAACCACTAAAGATAATTTCAGCTATAGTAGTATTAGAACTCCCCCCAATGAACTAAATATTAAGAGACATAATAATCTCTTAAATAAGATTGGTATTAAAATAATGTTAACAGAAAAATAAATAAATAGAATTATTGAAAAGCATATCATCTACAGTTTAATAGAAAAACAAGCAAGATTAGAGTTAAACATAAATAATCAGCAATCAAATAAACGTTCCCATTATCAATAATAAATATTAAGTACTTATCAAACTTTATAATAGTTTGAAATAAAAGATAGTGATAGATTATTAATGAGATTAAGTAAGTTTTAAAAAAAGATAGTAACTTAATCATATCTTTTAACGTATAAGTGTTTAATATAATAATGAAAAAAGAAAATGAGGTAGAAATAAATTTAAAAGGCTGTAAGAATATAAAATTATAGGGAATAAATATATAAAAATAGAATGTAAGCATATCAAATAAAAAAAAGGATGTAGATATTTATTATTTTTAAGGAAGTAAGTCTTTAAAAAATTATAAAGCTAGTAAGATAATATAAATAAATGCTGTAAATTTAAACTAAATTATATTAAAGATATAAGCTGATTCACAAATGAAAATTAAGATAGTAATTTTTATCTAAAAATAAAGATTTTAATTAAAATTTAAAAGTTAAATAAAGCTATTAAATCATATAAATTAAGCTAGAAAGTTAGACTATATAAAAGAAGGTAAATTTTAAAATTGGGTAAAGAATTAAATCGAAATGAAGTTTCTAAGCTTTATCTGAAAATCGAAAAAAGTATATAAGTCTAAATTATTAATCAAAAAAGTCCGAAAATGGAAAATAAAGAAAAATCAGAATATAATCGTAAATAATTAAAATAAGTCTTGCAAGCTTGCAAGATTGTTTGATTGGAAGATGATAAGAAGTTTATATATAAAGAGGTTTTACATTAATAATTAGAGTGTAAATAAAAATTTTTAAGTCCAAAAAGAGAATAAGTAAATAAAAATGCAGGATGTAAGAATTATATAGCATTAAAGTTTTGTGAAAGAGAAAATGAGAAACTTAAAAATATTTTTTAAAATAATTACCTTTTAAAACGTTCAAAATAACAAAATTATAATATTAAATTAAAAAAAAAATAATTTAAAAGTATAAATTATTAAGAAATTATTATTAGTTTAATTTTATATCTTAAAGGTTTATAAACACTATAATTTTTTGATGTGAAATATTTATTAATTAGAGAAGATTATTAAGATTATAAATAAGTATATTATTTAATTAAAGCAATATTTATCAGTAAACAATAAATTTAAAATATCAAAGCAGTGCTATCTTTATGTGATTCATCACTAGATTATTAAGATAAGATTTATCTAGTGGGATTTATTGCTTAAAAATACTTTATGTTAGGTTAAAAAAGATTCCCTGAAATTACTAGAGCCTTTTTTTAATTGCTAAGGTCAGGTAGAAGATATTCAAATTATTTTAAAAGAAATAACTTTAGAGAATAAAGATATATTAAAAAATTATATAAAATGGCTTCTAAGAAATAACAGAACTTTGAACAAAACATTTAAACAGGAAAATTCTCTAAAATATAAAAAAGCGAAATAATTACAATGAGTGAAAGTGAGAAATATGATTGATATGACGAACATTAACCACTTGGAAATCCAGAATTAAAAAAACTTCCGACACGAACTCAAATAGAAATATTATCTAAGTCATTAAAAGAGTTTATGTTTAAAAATAGATACCTCACTGATAAAGTAGAAAAATTAGAAAAACTAATAACGTCTTTACTTGAGAAACAATATTAATAATCATAAGAAATAGAAAAAAAACTGGAACAAAGAATTCTTTAAATTTAATAATAAATTCAGGTAACGCCATTTTCATTTTAACAGAATTAATCAGATCCTATGGAAATAGAAAATGAAGCCTCAAATTAAAATAAACAGTAAACGTTTATTTAAAATAAGTAGTAAATTTAAATTAAATAAGTGTTACAAGAATAATAGTTTAAAAGAAGAATAAAATGCTACGTGTGCAATAAATAACACCAATGAAAATACTGCTACTAACTAAGCGAAATTTAAAGAAAGAATAAATAAGATATTTTTAGAAAACTATATCCAACATAAAGCGGAAAAATTTATAGAAAAAAATTCTTTAATTCAAATCTTAATCCTTGGATAAATAATTAAGAACGCTAAGTGCAAGACCAAAACTATTCCGAATATTAAAGGATGGTGCACTAATGAAGTGCTACACCGCCTAACTAAGCCTAGTAGGAATTCAAGACAAACTAATAGAGACAAGCTGATAGAATAGGTCAGATGGCTGACTTATAAGGCTTTAACAAAGCTTTTTAACTTTTAACTTTTTTTTTAATTAGATCTTTGTCGGAATTAATTTATTTAATAAGTCAATAAGCAAGAAATATGCTATTTTATAAGGTATATAAATTAAATAAATTATAAAGATAAAATAAAGAAAGGAAATAATTTATCAAAAGAGCTAAATTAAGTTGAAACTAAGTTATAGAAGGAGATATTTAGTGAAATTTTAAATTTATAAATTTCATACATGATTCAGCAAAATTTAAAATTATAATAAGACTTTAGATTTTATTAAGTTGCTTCATAATAGTAAAGCATTATTATTTAATAAATATTTAAGTCTTAAAGCTCATAAAATAAATAATTATCTTGCAAAAGCCTAGTGTAAGAACATAGTTTCTTTTTAAAGAAAGTAAAAAAGAAATATTTCTTAGTATCTTTAGTCATTACAATCGTGCAATACAGATTTAAAAGTTCTTTAATGGGAGGATTTTCTCATTTCTAAAATCAAAATAATATCAATTAAAATAGATAAACTAAGACTTTTAAAACTTAGATTTGATTGCTTTATAACAAGTTAATTTCTACTTTTTTAGTAAAATAAGATGTAATAATTAAGTTGGAAATAGGATTTTAGCTTCTATAATTACAAGTATTCATTTTTTTTCTTCGCTCTTCACTAGAATATTAGTAGAGCTAGTGGAAATCAGCTGTTTATTTAAATTTAATCCATATTATTTATATTGAATAGATCATTTTTTATGTGTAGGTATAGAAAAGGTTAGTGAAAGATATTAAATAGAAGCAATGATAGAAATAAAAAAAGTAACTTTAAGTTAAAAACTTTAGTAGAAAAATAAATAAAGTAACTCTATATAAAAATCTAATTACTATATGATGCTACTAGTACCTGGAACAGATAGATAGAAATCTAAACTATGCAATCTGAATTTAGTTATTTATTTAAATGTTCAGATACGAAATAATAGCAACAGGTAGAAACAACTAGATATTAGATTTAATTTTCATAACATTATTTTGTAAATCTAAATTTAGGTTTTTAAGCCTAGAAGGTTTATAAATGAAAGAAAGTGAGATTGATTTATGAGATTTAAAAATTTAGTAATAGTAATCAAAAAATAATACTCAATTTGATCAACAGCTCGAGGATTTAAGTAAAAGTACTATAATAAATAGTAGCAACTATTTTGAATAAGATATCATCCAAAATAGTTAAGAAATTAAGAGTTAATAAAAGATTAGTATCACTCCTGAAGAAAAAAGGAATTATTAAGTAAGAAATTTGGAAAAGAAAATAGAGGATTTGAGTTACTTAAGTTGGAAGCATAGAAAATCCCTAGTGCATTAAAAAGCTTGAAGAGTTAAAAAAAGATAAAAATTCTTTGAATTCATTAAATCAAAATTCGGTATGTGAGTGTAGTGGAATGTCTTTGTATGGTGAAAAATATAAACTCAATGCTAACTTATTATTCGAGACAAATCAGATTTAGGAGTTGTTTTTTAATTTCGTTATTTAAAGTTTCTATGTCTTATGTCAATTGCATTCTTTACAGTGAATTGTCCCCTGTTTTATTGATATACTATCAAGGTCATAATAAATTTAATGGCCAGAAAAGGGAAATAATAATTACAAAAATTGGAATGATGATAAGAGTTTTATAGTAAAAATGTCTTTAGCAGTATTTATGGATTTTGAAAAGGCTTAAGAGTATAAAAAAATTCCAATCTGATACCAAATTCTCCACATAGTTACCATAATTGGGCAAATTGTTATCATATTTTACTGGAGATCCTTTAATTCTATTATCTCAGAAGAAATGGAAATAATAGTACAAAGCCCTGAAGATTACACAATCTGGTTATCTAATATACCTTAAGATATAAAAGATTAAAGATCTTATAATCTTCTTGCAAAGCTAGATGTATCAGAAGAACCAATAATAGTTTAATTTTTAAATAGTGAAGGATATATGCTGAGGATATGATATTTAAGAATGAATTAAATTAGTGGATAAGTGCAGAGATCTCAATCTCTAGTATTATTATGTTAATTTCTACAAAAATCATAATGGATGGAATCTTCCATTTAAGTATAAGTATTGGCGCATCAAAAAATTCCGTGGTTTAGTTAAGATGATTTATTAAAAGAAATGAAAATGGTTGAGCAACAAATCAGGAAAGCTTAAGACTAAGCTCTATCTATGAAAATGAATATAAATTTTAAACGTGATTTGTTAACATTATAAAGATGAAAAATGGTAAGAAGTATAGTTAAAAAATATTGCTTGACTAAATGATAAAAATTAAAGAATGAATCAAATAAAAAACTATCTGAAGAGAAAAAATTGATTTAATAAGCAAAATGTTTTTAAATTTAAAAATCTAACTATTAAAAAGACATTTAAACCTGAAGATATTATGTGAGAAAACCTTAACGTAGGCATTTGGTATAGAAGACTGTTCTTTTTTATAACCGTATTTATAGCAGCTGCTTTAATAATAGCTTCTTTAATAGCTCTTGAGAATATTTAGGAATTCACAGAGAAACTTAATTAGAATGAAGAATACCCTTAAAATTAACAGATTTTCTGAGAAATTCTTTTATCATTAGTAGTTTATATTATAAACCTGCTATTATAGAAAGCGCTTCGTTTTACTTCAAGAATGGAAAAGCATCCTTCATAAACATTATTATTTAATGACTAAACTATCAAACTTAATATAGCTCTTATATTCAAGACAGTATTTGTATTAATTATAGTTTGATATACATTTGACAAATTAAATGATTGAAAAACTCTAGATTTCGAAGATAAAGTTTCAAACATTGATGGTTCTCTAAAAATGGTTTAATAAGAGTATGCATTTTTTTTATATTGCTTAGTTAATAGCTCCTCTTACTGCTTTTATAAATTATTCAATTATAATGAAGTTTCTATAGTAGAAATGAATATTATGAAGGGAATAAGAAAAAGTAAGCATTCCCTAGTGGAAATTAAATGAAATTTTCCCCTAATAAGAATTAGATATTTCAGGATAATATTCTAACGCTTTCAAAACCTTTGCTCTAGGTTTAATATACTCACTTATATTTTTTCTTGCTTTACTTATTTGCTTTGTAGGATTTGGTATATAATACTGGGTTGATAAATATCTTTACTCGCATTTATTCTCATTTAATAAGCAGCTTAATTAAAGACTAGGCAAGATTAGACAAAAATGCTGACTTGACTCTTATTCATTTATTTCTATGTGTACTTATTATTGGTACTCATGTGTTTAGAAAGATCCTGCGTGGATAATTCTAATGAATGCAGAAATAAATCTCTTTGATAGCATCTTCTTCATACAATCAAACTAACCCGCTATGTAAAATACGATACAGTTGAAATATTTGAATCTACACTATCTTACGAATTTCAAGCAGCATAATTCTTAAATGATTTTGATATTTTAAATCCTATTTTATCTGAAGAAGACTGAGTTTTACATTAAGCGATTAAAGAAATTTCTAAAAAGTGGGAAAATATCCATAATTTTAATAACTAGAAATACTATCAAGAAACTAATCCTTAAACTCTTAACAGGAACATCAAAACAGCACTAAAGGATCTTAAGATACTTAGGTAAAAATCCCCGCTATATAGATTCTTGAAAAAGCTGCAATATCGCAAGAGCAAGATAAATAGACTATTTAAAAAGAAATTAGAGAAATTTCCAGGAAAAGAAACTCTTTTATTAAATAAATTCCTGATTTATTACAAAATTATATAATTAAAGAAAGAGAAATGATTCTAATCAATGCTATGAATAAAGATAACTAGGAAGATTAGGATAATAGATTTATTAGACCTTTTTCTAGGAATCAAGAGTCTTTCATCGGAAAAAAAAAGGATTGAAGGTTTCTATTTAAATGTTTGTTAATCTTAAAGTTGCTGTCAGTAAAAACAGAAAAAGTATAAGAAAAAGTGAGATAAATAGTTAAGTTTTAAATTCAGTTTGTGACGAGATTTCCTTAAGCTTACCCATATTTAACAATATAAACTCAACCAAATCACCAAAATGATTTTCTTACATAAGTTAAAAATCATAAAAGCGTTTAAGAACTTCCAAAATTTCGGAAATAAAAGTGGATTTAGGATTATTTTGAAATGCAAGCTTAATAAAATAAAATTTACGAGTTGAACGAACAAGAAAAGCAGTTGAAAAGTTTAAATGAAAATTAATATTTAAGCAAATAAAGCACCTTTCACCTGTTTTATAAATCATGATATCATAAAGCTCAATAAGTTGGACATTGCTTTTTCTTTCCTAAATCTATATCAATATTGCATTTATTTTTTAATGAAAAAGCTATTGATTATGAGAAATAATTCTAAGTTTATGCTTATTTCAATTTCATTATATCTTAAAATACAAATAAGATTAAATTACTCAAATGGCGAGAACATATTTTCCTTGAAAAAGTTAAATTAACTTTCAATTCTAAATCTAAAGGCTTTGGCACCAATTGCTATAATTAAACATATTCTAGGTTGGATTGGGATAGAGATAAAGTCGCTTAGAATATAGTAAAAAAGATAAATTGCTTACTTTATAAAAGGATCCTATTTCATTAGATATATAAAGGTATATATCAGCTTAATTAAGATATATGTCACTTTTTTATTAAGAAACTATTACTAAGCTTCATAGCTAATTTCAATTAAAACTGAGAAATTAAATTAAACCTCTACCAATCTTAGTGATCATTAGCCTTATTTTAATTTCCAATTTTTCAATCAAGCAATCATTTACTTTACTCATTTAAATACTTATTAAATAGTAGCTTAATTACAATTTTAAATCCTTTCTCGCACTCTTCGATCTAGGCTTTTAAATTAATTGCAGAGTTATATTAGGATTAAATGCTAATTTCACCTTGAAAATTAGATAAAGTTTAGCTAAATGACTAAAGGTTGATTCTAGATAAATAGTCAGATGAAAAGTTTCAGATATGCAGACGAAATTTGACTTAGTAAGGATATCATTGTAGAGATCTGCTTATAGAAAGAATAAAATGCTACATTTGGTACTATTAAGTTATGAAACACTAAATTCGCTAATTATAAGTTAATTTTCATATACTTATTTGGCAGAAAAATATAAAGGATTTATTAGTCAAAGCAAGGATTATTTAAAGTCTTTAAATAGGCTTAACGCATTTCAAAGACAAAACCTTAGATTTTGCTTTTGATTTATAGATGAAAAGGGATAAAAATAATTATCCAAACAGAGACAATAATTTTGATGTACTTATTTAAAAGTGATGAATTAAAAAATTCGAATGAAGCAAAGAATATATAGAAACTATTATTCTAGCTGATGCTAGTGAATATGAAGCAAAAGCTTCATATCATCAAAAATTTTAAAATGCATCGACTTAATTTCAAGCATTTAAAGCTTAATTTATCACTACAAATAATCATTAAAATCCTTTAGCTACCTAAATCGATAAAAGTAGATATCTAACGTTAATATGATAAAATAGAAATATCAATCATGAACATTCATCTCTTCTCTACAATAACCTGGAAGTTTAATATACAAGGAAAATATAAATAATATGCTAGTTTCTTGAAAAGAAAAAGAGACGATCAGCTTATTCTACTCATAACAATAAAAAGAGAAGCTAAATTTCCTTTTTGCTTTTTCCTAAATATATCACATGTCTATGAGATTTTAATTAGATTCTTTTTATATTTTGCTAAATTTATAACTAGCATATAGACTATTTCCGTTATTAATTATAAAAAATCCCAGCTTTAGTTAGATTTTATACGGCCGAGTATTTAAAATAGATACAAGATATTTTATTATTTAAAAAGTTCATGAATCATTAAAAGTTAAGGCTATCCCAAAGAAAGACTCTGATTATATCACTAGCTTTCACACTCTTATCTATATCTGACTTTTTGCATCTAATCATATTCAATTAATCCTTATATAGAAAGGAATTTTAATTAACAAGACTTATCAAATATGCATATCTGGATGATTTATAGATAAAAGGATGTTCAGATAATTAGGTAGTCTAGGAATAAGGTGATTAAATAGGCTTAGATGTAATGATAGGATATTAAATAAGGGTGATTTAATTAAATAGATATAACTATAATATTAAAATGAATATATCTCAATGTAAACTCTGCCAAGCTAATTTCAATTGAAAAGCTAAAATTCCTAAGATTCTTGCATGTGGCCATACACTTTGCTTTAGCTGCTGCAAAAAATAGCAGCAAAAAAATGGACTTTTATGCCCTTTTGATAGCTAATTGTTGTAAGAAAGATATGAAGACTTAAAAGAAAACTTATACATAATAGAGTTTCTAAGTGAGATAAAAGACAACAATCAGTATGAATGATTGAAATGGAGAATTTAAAACTAAAAGTAAATTTTGAATTCGATTAAGTAAGAACTCATTTTCTATAAAAACCAATGCACTTATTAGGTTTATTGCTTACCTTTACATAAATAAATCGCTTAGTAAAGCTTATCCTTGGAATAAAAGCAGATTTAGGACTTTCTTGAGCATAAAAAGTTAGAAAAGTAAGAAATAGCTTAGCAAATACTCTTGAACTCATTCTAGGATTTTTTTAATTGATAGCTATTTGACAATAAAGATCTTAAACAAGTCCATTTAGTTCCACTAGTTCAGCATCTATAACTGTAATATTTAAACCAATGCGGATTTTTAATTTCAAACAAGTAAATGAAGATTAAGAAATAGTTCAATGAGCAAGTTCTTTGGAATCTAATCTAGAGATACTATTCCTTTAGTATTCAAAGCATAAGAGATAGTAGAGAGTACAAATGCATTCCTTAGCCTATGCTTAACTTCTCAAATCATAATTTACACTAAAAAAGCTTTGCAAATGAGCAATTTCTATTTCAGAAAGAAATTCTAGATTTTACATACGAAGATTACTTTTAGTAATAAGCAAAGGTAGGAAATTAGGAAGCTTAAGAGATGCTTTAATTTTATAATAACATGCAGCAAAAGTGCCAAGAAAAGAAAGATGAATGTGCTTGTAAAACTCTAAGTAAAATAAAGTAATTACTATGCAACCCTTTTAAGATAGAGGAGTTTATCAGAAATTAATAAATGCTTAAAGAGTTAATAACTTAATCCTAATAGGACAGCGTTGCTACTATCTGAAGAAATTAGAATACTTCTCCTTTAACTTATAAGGTTATATATAAACATAATTATTTGACTTTCAGAACTAATAAAGATTGCGATTTTTTAGGGTTTTTTATAAAAAATTCAGCTAGAGAGGATTAGCCTACCATCGTTTAAAGAGTAAAAGTACATAGAAATAGCAACTCATAGCCTTTTTGTACTTAAGATTTTATATTTTAAAGTACTTCTATACTGAAGATTCCTTTCAATAACTGTGAAAGTACTTACAGGATATAATATAAAAAGCAGGTTATGATTGCAATGGATGAAGATTATACTCTTACAGTTGAATTGTAAAACGGGGAGCTTTGATAAGGCGAGGTTAGTTCCTTCCGTAATAATATAAGCAAGAATGGATTCACAGTTTAGATAATAGAAACTCAAAACGTTTAGACTTAGCTGGACTAACAGTCTTGGTATGATTAGGGACCATTAGTAGCCCTTCTATTCAAAAATGTAAAGGAATAACATATTTAATATTTTATTTAATTAAATCCTATTTAATCTAACTTTTATCTATTTCACATGCAACTCACTAGCAGCACTACACACTTAAAGTAGTCTAATTCTGCTTTAATAGACATTCATAAAGATTTGAATTCATAGAAGATTATTTGATACAAGTATTAAGCAGAAATAAGCTTTAAAAATAAATGCTTTCATTTATCTTTTTAAGCTTTATTGAATTACTTATGAGTCTTTATGTATTAATCTTTGAGTAACTTGTAATAAACCAACTTATCTATTCGATCTATTTATCATATCTACTTTGCTACTATTCTACAAAAGAGACAAAATAGAGAAATAAGATCAACCTTAATACTTTAAGTCAATCAATTCTTTAATAAATGTATACTAAATATCAGTGTCCCTCTTTGCTCCTTTAAACTTAGAGAGATAATTAGTGCATAATAAGTAAATGAGATAGATAGTAATAGAGTAACAAATCATTTGCATTTTCAAAAATAGAATTACTATAGGAGCAGTTCCTACTCTTTGATAGTATTTGCATAATTCTTAGTTAATAGCTTAGATAAAATATAAATGATTGTCTTAAGTTTATTTCATTTATATAGCTTTGAATTTGAATAAAAGGTCTCTAGTAATAAACTAACTTAGAAAGCTATAAACTTAATACTGTAAATAAAGGTTTTAAAGTAATGATAGGGATATTGCTAGCTGTAAGTAAATAAAAAGTTACTTATTATTTATAAGGGAAGGAAAATATTATTAGCCTATTAAAAGAAATTAGCATTGCTCTACTAAGCTTCTTTTGCTATAATCATTACCAAAATATACTGATCATCCCTTATTTTAAATTAATTACAGAATCAGCCCCTTTTTGCTATTTTTGAGTAATTCTTTATAATAAACTGCTTAGCGAAAGTCTAGTTAATAAGCTAGCATATATATCTTTGAAATACTCATTTTCAAATAATTTGATATAAGAGAATAAGACTGAAGGATATAATTTAAACAAGCTAAAGCTCTCAAATATAATAGCTAAACATTTATTTCTTTACTCAAACAGCAAAACTAATAGATAAAGCACAAGCAGTAATAAGCAATAAAAGCTTAATAGAGGTAACTCTATAAATTATAATACTAGAATAGCTTTTTACTAGAAGATAGAAATTAAATAATCCCTGTGATATATTTCAAAAGCTTAGCAATAGTTTATAGTCTAAACTATCTCAAGTTAGTTAATGCTATTAAACTTAGCTGTATAAAATTAATATTAGGTCAAATATCTCAGAGCATGATTAAGTATATTTAAGAACATATAAGAAAAGATTGAATCATCTAAAACATTTGGCTTATTAAAGCTTGTAAGCAGCTAATCATGTAGTTTGAAGTTAAAGTAATACAAAGCAGTCTTCTAACTTTTTGATATATCTACTTTACACTTAAGAGTATAAAAAATCAAAAAAGCGATTCTAAGAACTATAATAAAATCTTCATCTTCAACCGATTTCACAAAGCATCTCATAATAAATTCCAAGTAACACTTGGTAATATAATAGCAAAAATATCAGTTCTAAGACATATCAAACCTAAAGAGTTAATTCTGAAATAAAAAATTAAATTAACTCTTAAAGCTTTCCTTAAGGATTAAAAATCAATACAATAAAAGAGTTATAATGGTTATAAATTACAAAGGTTAAGCTTATTGCTTAAGTTAATAAAAGAAATATATGCCTGTAAAGAGATAGATGTCTATAACTATCTTAAATAATATTCTTTAAACCTTTATTAAAGTAGATATATTCAATAAGAACAAATAGAAAAAAGGATAATTGAAGTATTGATCGTTATTAAAATTAAATTATACTAAGCATGTTTAGCAACTATAATATATACTAACTCTCAATTTTTAACTAAGTCAGAAACTTAAAATATTCATTTACGTTCAGTTTAGTTAAGAAGCTCTGATCATTATTCAGCATTATAGTAAAAGACTACAAGTGTCATCGCTCTACTAAGTTGGTTTTAACAAGAGATGAAATATTTAAGCTAAATCTAATATAAAATAGTAAATTTTATGGCTACTAAGCTAATAATCAGTACTAATATAATTTTGCCATTTTTAATATTTAAAAGGAATGCAAGAGAAGGAAACAACCATGTTTGATCAAGAACAAAATTAATAAACCTTGCAAACTATATATGAATAAGATTAAGAGGATGAATAGATTGAAAGGAGCTATTAATTTGTCGAAGTATTGGACTATAGCGTAAACTTAGTGAATAATTTGGAAAATGCAAATAATTATTAGAAGATTAGCTTGACTGAAGAAGACAAGACAATGCTGCTAAAGAAAAACTATGGAAAAGAGAAAATAAATTTCAATCCTACTTAGGTTGGGGATATAAAACAAGCCGAAAGACATGAGTAAGCTTAAAGAGTAAAAAAAATAACGAAAAGCACATTTTATATGGAGAAAAATGGTTGTGAATGTTGTGAATTACCCTTAAACGGTGAAAAATTCGGTCTCAATGAAGATTTGACATTTTAAGCAAGTTTAGATTAAGGAATCATATTTTACTTTCGCTTTCTTAAATTTCTAAGTTTTATGCTATTAGCTTGCTTTATAGTTTACGGGCTTCCCTGTTTGATAGATATTTTAATAAGATCAAATAATGCTGAATGAGTAAAAGGATAAAAAGATAAAAGCGAAGTAAGAAATAATACCTGAAATGAAAATACCAGTGAAATAGTTAAAATGTCGCTTGCTGTTTTTATGGATTTTGAGGATATTTCTAATTACAATAAAATTCCTATTTGGTATTAAATCCTTCACATATTGAGCATCTTTATTCTGATATTAATAACATTCTACTGGAGATATATTGATGCTATTACGTATGCCGAAATTGAGATGAAAACCAAAAAACCCTCAGATTACACAGTCTGAATAACAAATGTTCCTGCAAATACGAAAGACTAAGAGCTTATTAGCTTTTTAACGAGTTAATCTTATTATAATAAGAATGAGGTTAAAAATCCCTTAGTAATCAAAGATATCTGTTGAGGTTATGATTTATCGGAATGGATTAAGCTAATAAATCATTATAGGGACTTGAAGTTCTGTTACCATTATGTTGAGTTCTATCAAAAAAACAACAATGGAAAGCTTCCTTAAAAATTTAATTATTGACACTGCAAATAATAATTCTATCCAAGCTAGAAAGAAATCCTTCAATAAATGTAGCATATAAAAATTTAAATAAATCAATTACAGGAAAAAATTGTCAGCTTTGATTATAGCTGTAGAATGAAATATGCATTTGTTACATTCAAATAGCAAGAAATGGCTAAATCACTTGCTGAACAATTTGGAGGAGGCTTTCGCAAAAGATAAGCAAGAAAATTGGCAGGAACAAAGTTGTGCAGGAAATTAAATTGCCTTTAAAAATTTAAAACTGAATATTTTAAAGGAACTCTGCTGGAAATAGATAAAGCACCAGATCCTACAGATGTTTTATGGGTCAATTTGCATGTTGATAAATATTAAAGAAGATTAGTTATGGTTTGTACTTTCCTGATTGCATTAGGTGTCATATTTTCTGCTTTTATCTTATATAAATTTTTAAAAGAATACACTCAAGACCTGAATGAAAGAAATGAGTACTCCGAAACTAAATAACATTTATGAAATCTACTTCTAACGCTATCTGTTTGATGGATAAATATAATCCTGCATGTCACTCTTAGGAATTTTTCTAAAATAGAAAAACATCCTACTTATACATAACTATTTAACTCTTAGGCAATCAAGTTGAGCATTGCAATGATCGCCGCCACTTCTTTTGTCATAATAATAGTTTACTATCCTTTTGAAAAAATGAGCGATTTGATTACCATAAATTTTGACGATTTAAACCTTAGAAAGAATTGGTTCTCAAACAGTGGACTTATTAGAGATGCGTTCTTTATTTTCCTATTATAAATCTTTATTCCCTTTGTCTCTTTTTTCAATCCGATTCTGATTTATAAAGCATTCATGAAAAGATTAATAAAATGAAGGGGGTAGGAAAAAATGAAATATCCATAATGAAAAATTAACGAAATTTTTGAGCCTAAAAAGCTAGACATTCCAGGATAATACGCAACGGCCTTAAACAAATTTGCTCTTGGATTGATATTCGCTCCGTTATTTCCCTTATCACTTCCAATTTGTCTTATTGCAATAGTTATTTAGTACTGAGTAGACAAATACCTTTTTCTAAGAAAATTTTCCTTTAATAATATGTTAGGATGAAAGCTGGAATCAAACTAGATTCAACTGATTTCATGGATCTTATTTATATATTCAGTATAAGCTTATTATTGATACTCTTGTGTCTAGAAGGATCCTGCTAATATCATTTTTATTGGCAGTGCAGTCACCCTTTTTGATTGCTTCTTTTAAATCTAGTCCTTGATAGCAAGATGTGTAAATACTCAGGATATGGATGAATATGATATTTCAGAGCCTTATGATGTACAAGCAGCATATTTCCTAACAGACTATGATATAAAAAATCCTTTTTTATCAGAAGAAGGATAGGAGCTAAGCGGTATGATTAAAAGATTAGAGCAATCAAGACTTCATAGTTAGAAGATAAATAAGTTAAACATGTCTAGAATGCCTAATTTTGAATAATAATTCCAAGCTTTATTAAGTAGTAAACTAAATGAGTCTCAAAATTATAGTGTATATTACTAATCAGAATTGAAAGGCCAGTCAGAAAATAAAGATAAGTCAATTGTCAAATCAAGCTCTAGCTTCTATGGAAAGAGAACTCAATATAAGGATTTTATTTCCTAGAAGATATAAAAACAATAAGCAAAGAATTCTTAGTTCTGTTAATAATAGGTAAGCAGTTAAGAAGAGTAAAGTAATGAGTTAACTAACTCTTAATATTATTAACCTTCTTAATTATAGCAAAACTTGTCTTGGTAGTAGAAAATAAAAAGAATAATAAATCCTTAGTTGGCTATAAATGAAATGCGAAAGAATTACTTGCAATAAAGTAATAAATCAGATGTAAGATTTAATTATTTAGTATCTTCCTCCATTGAAAAATTGAAAAAGTTCCCCTATAACTTCTTACAAAACTCAATCTAACTAACCATCCCAGATTTAATTATTTTAAAAAGACAAGGCAAGAAGGCAATCTTAGTATACCTCTATTCAAAATCAGTCTTAAATATATTAAACCCAACTTGAGCAAAAATAGCCCACAACTAATACTAAATTAAAGGAAGAAAACCCCTCAATTTATCTTTAGATTAATTAATTTTAAGAATAATAACCAGAAGCTAAAATACAATAAAGCGAGGGAGAATTTAAATATTTTATCTCATAATAAAGCGAAAGCTAATCTTAAGAAAGTTAGGATATGAAATCTATAAAGAAAGCATAGTTTGAGATATATAGAACTTAACTTTAATTATAATATCAAACTTCTTCTTTTTAATCTAACTTTACTCTTAATCACTTCTTTGCTTTTTATTTCCTTACTCTTCCTTCTATTATTGATAGAACATAAATAAGTATTATAAAATTCTGAATTTGCATTGACTTTTATATAAAGCTTTCACTGCGTAATTATGTAACACTAAGATACTAATTGAAAAATCGGGTAAGTAGATTTTCAATTAGTAAAGTGGAGAATAATAACAAAAAAGGAAGGAAAAATCTCCATATAACTAATGAATGGTATATAATTAAGCTATTAATAAAGACTTTTCTACTATTTACTAGTAATCCCTTATATAACCAATATGTAATAAAAAGGTGTATAAACTTAAAAATTAATAGTAACCAATAATCAAATGCTTTAGCACTTTAGCATCTCAAATAAATTAGTTGAGTTGCAAATCTAAATAGCTTTAGAAGACTGATTTCTGTCAACTAAGTATTGAGAAATATGTTCATATTTAAAGAGATAAAGTTGATTTAATTGTGTAGTTAGTGAATTATATGAAAGAATTAGCGAAACTAATGTAAATTGCTGTACTTAAACTTATTTTAGAGATATCGAAATATCATCAATGAAGTACTGATGGCTATGTTAAATAATTATTACGAAATTTATTTTAAAAATCCTAGATTTAAATAGCAGAGTATTTTGATTATAAATATATCTTTAAAAAGTAAAATAAACTTTATTAAATAGAGTCTATAAAATAGCTGTTGCTCTTTTAATTGCTTTAGAAGATTACTACTGTATACTAGGAGATTTCGTTCTTAATCATTTTTTTTTTTCATCAAGTTTTAGGATTAAATAATTAATTTGACTTCAAGCTTTTGATCTGAAGCTAAAAGCATAATTTATTAAAATTAATATAGAAAAAAGAGCTGCAAGAATTAAAACTTAGTATACGAGTAAAATTGCTTGTAATATTTACATAATTTTAGACTATTTGTCTACTAACTCCAGTATTAGAATAAACTAGTTGCTTACTAAAGAGTAATTATTTAGTTTTCATGATTCTTTGCCCTTTCAAATGCTAAAGAAAATTTTCTTTATAAGTTTATTTTGTAGCTTCTTAAATACGAATAAGCTTAGTTATATCCTTTTTAATTAAAAGCATCTTTATTTTCTATTTTTACATTCTTTCTTATTTCTCTCATCTCTCTAGAATTAAACTCATTTATACTTGTATCTACCAAATTTGATTCTATATTAGATTTTAATTAATAGAATAAGCTTTATCGCTTAAAGATTTTCATGGGCAAGTTAACCCTCCAAACGAAATATTTTTTTTAGATTTCTATAAATGATTTAGATATAAATATATTACCTAACTGTTCTAGTTATTGCTATTATTTATGATAATAAGCTAAAATTTCTGCCTTTGCTTTAAAAATAATTAAGACACACTAGAATAAAGTGCAATTAACTTATTTCTGATGCCTTTCAGTTATATCTTCTCTAGTTAAAGCTGATTTCTTTGATTTAAAGTATAAATATTTAATAGGATGAGATATAACTTCTAATCCTGATCCTTATTATGTTTAGAGAAATTATACAAATCCTTTAGTCTAATAATTACTAGCCTCAGCTAGTGATAGTTATAAGCCTTTATATTTTTCTTCTAAATCTAACTGTTAAATTTCCATTTCACTTAACTGGCTTTTCCATACTCTTTCAATTCAAGTTCTCATGCAAACAAAACAATTGATTAAGCTGCTATCTAGTTCTCAAAATCTAGATCAAATCTAGCCTTTAGTTTACCTATACCTTGCTATTTAAACCTTTTCTTAAATATCTTGCTTTTAAAAGCAACACAAAGCAGGATTATGAGAGATAAAGCATGCTTACTAAATAGATAAAATAGAAGATAATACTTATGATAAAGGAAAGAGAAAAAGGATTAGAAATACAAAAGAACTGAAAAGACTTTTCATACTTTTGAAATAAGAAGATTCATTCATTTATTCAAATTCAAATAACTAGATTTAAAATAGCTGATCTTTATTATTCAAATAGCTGTATAATAGAATTTTAAAATGTCTTTAAGAAAAGTAGATAAATCATAAGTCCAAAGAGATGATTCTAATTTGATGAGTTAGCAAAGTAAAAAGAAAAAAATTAGGGATGATAAGTAAGCAGTTAATGATTAAGCAGCTTATTAAAGAGACTAAGTTGTATAAAAAAGGAAGATGAAGATGATTGATTTGTGAGGAAATGAAGTGGATCCATCAAGTATTGTGAAAGCGGAAATATAGCTAGCAGAAGAAGAAAATGAAAAATAAAAGGGGAATAAAATGTAAGAATAAAGTGGATTAATTTTAAATTAGGTATATGAATCGATTACTTTAGAGTAACTTAGTTAGCAATATAAACATAATGCCAATATTTAAAAAATTATTGGTAAGCTTTAACAAAGTTACACTGCTTTTAGATAGGTAAGAGGTGATGGAAATTGCTATTACCGGGCTCTAGGATATGCCTATTTAGAACATTTGATTAGAATTACAACACCAAACAGTGAAATAAATAATTTAATCAATAAGTTCACTAGAGGAAAAGGGTATTTTGCAGTCAGAAAAGATTACCAAGGTAAGCACTAAGAACTAAGAAATATATTCATTACTTTGCTACAAAACTTGAAGATGAAAAAGGATAATTAGGATAGGAAAGCCAATAAATATCTATTTGGAGAGATTTACTAAAATAAAAATGAATAGGATGAAGCTCTTGTCTGAGAAATGAGAACTTTAACTGCAAATTATCTAGAAATCCATAAAGAACATTTTGTAGATTTTTGCTAGAAGCCATTTGAAGAAATAGTAAAAGAAGTACTAAAGATGGGAAAAGAAGCGGATGGAATAGGAATAGGACCTTTACAAGTTATCTTTAATATAAAAATTGATATTGTAACCATTGATAGGAATCATTAGTAAGAGCTATTCTTTGAAACTATTAAAGTTAGTGGCAAACTTCCTGTCGTTTCAATTCTATATAAGCCTGGACATTACGATATTATCTACAGTAGTGAAATTTCAGCAATAGATGGATTTGATGAAAGAACATGTTCATATCAAGGCTAGTAAATACCTTTGGGATACAATATTGAAAACCCAGGTCTTCCTGTTTATTTTTTTTACCCTTTGACGAAGGGAGAATAAAACAGCCCAAAAAATGAGAATGCTGAATTAGTTCAGCTAGTTGATTTTCCTTATTAAAAGACCTGGACTCCAGCTAATTAAAAGAGTCAAATTCAAGATTAAAGTAAGAAAATGCTAACATGCTAGTAATGCTAAAGATAGCAATCAGAAGATGAAGTTGTTTAACTAACTTGTCAACATAACTTTGATAAAAAGTGCTTATTTACATATCTTGAAAGGCAAACTGGGAATAAATATATTTAAGCGAAAGGAGATTCTATTCAAGAAGCTGCAAAATGTCCAATATGTGAAGTTCTTCTGACCAACGAAAAAATTAAAGAAGCAATAGGAATCGAAAAATATAACGAAGCTATGAAAATGGCTGATTAAAGAGCCATATAATTATTAATGAACCAGCCATAAAAGCAAATTTAGCAGCAACAATAATAGTAATAATAAAGATATAAACAAGATAATTAAATAAACCCAGTATAATAAATTTAAGAAAACAAAGCAGAAATCTAGAAACATTAATTTAAAATTGAATGCACGTTCAAATGCCAGAAAGAAGGAGAATAATTATTATTCCTGCTTTGCAATCATAAGTTCTGTAAATCTAGTATTGTATCTTATCTATATGAAAAAACAAATGGATTTTATTTGGTTGATGAGGGTGAAATCGGTTATGGCCTAATTTGCCCGGCATAGAATTGTAACCACTAAATTTCTTATAATGACATTTAAATAATTCTGGGCTTTGATTTTTACAAGAAGAAGTACGAAGAACTTCAAGAAAGAAGGAAGAACAAGAAGGTAGTAAAGAGATTATGATAAAATTGTTAAATGCTTATCTTGGAAATTTTATCATCAAAGCAAATATTTTCCATTAAGCTTTTCTACTATTCTTTATTTTTCCTTAGTATCTAATTAAAAGGGAACTTTATATCTTTAATAGAAAAAATAAACATTAAAGCTAATAAATATAAATATCATGCTATAAAGTAATTAAAGAAACTCTTTATAAATTTAAATAATCTAAGTGTGCTTTATTTAGTCAAATAGATAGTAATTTAATACCATTGTTTATGTATCTATTATAAAAGCTTCTGAGATATTATTACATCACATTTGATTGTCAGTTATAGAGAGTAAGTATAAGGGAAGAACTTAAAACTTTACCTGACTTAATATCTTAATTTTAAATAAAAGCAAAATCTCCCCTTAATCTTGTATCATTAGTCTAATTTTTCATTCTTCTTAGTTATAAATCAAAATCACTTCTAAATATTCTTCGTTTTAGCTTTAACATAAGTAGGGTTGATATTTTGATTTGATTTAAAAATACTTCATACAGAGTAAAGTTTATATATAAGTACTTTAGTTAGATATACATATTTTGATTATGATTATTCCTTTTTTATCTTTTTATTTTAACTTAGTGGATATTTTATTCTATACTGTTTAAAGTTAAGCATCAATAGGATTAGAATAGCATATAAAGTATCTTTATAAAGCTTTCGTTATTTATAGTTAATCTATGTTGTCTAATTTAATTTCGTCCTAGTAGTTATTATTTCCCTAGGCTATTCTAAGTGTTTTTTATATAATTAATAAGAGTGATAAATTGTAGATTAGTCTAGCTTCAATTTATTCCTTTTTAGAAGAACAGAGGAACATAAAAGTGTCTATAAAAGATGTAAAGTACAGATACTGTTTATTTAAAGTGAGGAATGATTAGCAGATTAAAATGATTGTTAGGCTAATCGAGTTATTAAGATGAGTGATTTATAAATAAGATAGAATGTAAATAGATTAGAAGTTAAGAGTATATCAATATCATGGCTTATAGCTCTAAATTGAGTACAATGCGGCTTTCTTTCTACATAGTGAAATGAAAGCTAATTTTATCGCTTCCACTACTAGTAAAAAATTAACCACACTGAAGACTAAAATCCATGTTCACATACCGTTAAAGTTAGAATCTAAGACAATCGAATAGTAGATAGAAAACTTCAAGCTTCATATGATTGCTATAATAACAATTATACATCCCATTGCTTTCTTTAAGGTATTGGAACTTTAATCAATATCCTAAAATTAATTAACTTACATTGTTATCATTGAGTAGGAAATGGTATAAGGAACAAAGTGGCAAATAAATAACACTAGAAGCAATAAAAACCAAAATGTCTGAAATAAAGAATTACCTAGATAGTCAAAGTACATAACAATATTATAAAAAGCTACCTATTGTTATTCAATGTCCTTCCTTAAGAAGCAAATGTAAATGCCTATTAAAAATAAAATTAGATATAAGCATTACATAAGATTAGAGAATCTATAGAACTTTGAAGGTCTATCCAAATCGGTGTATTATAAACCTATAAGAAGGTGCTCTCTCTAAATTTAAAAATTATCCAAAAGATCTGGCAAGATGTTTCATTATTTTTCACTACTATATTAGATTGGAAATTATTTATTCTTTTATCAATCTTTTGCTTAAAATTCTGCATTAAGTTTTATCGCTTTCTGTAGTCGTGATAGTCTAGTATTACTTTTATATTGTAGAATTAATTTTTCTTTCATAGTTTTAAGCTTATAAATAAGGATATTCGTCTTATACAATGTTTATTGCTTATCAAGAATTTCCTTTCTTATTTCTTAAGTTTTATGGTTAAATTAATTACTAGGAATTTCTACTTCTGTTGGAGCTTATGAAGAAAATATCATATTCAAACTTCCTGTATTTTATTGAATTTTCCTAAGGTTTTATTTATTGAGCCTTTATTGATTTTCTTTCAAATTTTTATTCTAAATTATTTTTTCAGCTTTCTATTACTATTAAATGCAAGTTCTTGTTTATTTTTATATATTTAATATTCCTGCATCCTCTTTAAGTATCGATATTTATTGTTCTTATATCAGCATATAAATTAGCTACGTAAATTTTTTAACCTCAGCTCTTTCTTATGGCTCCCTAGTCATTTAGATCTTCTTCTGCTCATAAAATTTCAAGATCTTGCTAAATATTTGGAATTTTGAATCTTCTTATTGATTATGAAGGCTAAATTTAATTAGGGTTGTATTTAGTATATTTAGTTCTAGCATTTGTATTTCAAATGTCTCCTATATGAGTTATTTTATAGAACGAGGATTTTTTCGAGAGTGCTAGCATTAAACCAATTATAGCATAAAGTAAAAACATAAACGCAGAAATGCTCGCAATAAGGTAATTACTTTGTAAGTTTTTGCTTGAGTGATGTATAACTTCGTTGTTGCTTGGCTATTAACTTTCAGTTTTAACTAAATCAGTTGTAAATCTTTGAAAGATAAGTACAATTACAGATTACTTTGTTCGTTATATTATTATAAGAAACTTTACATTCTGCATCCATTAATCCTTATGCTAAGTTTTCTTTTGAGAAGCATGTAAATTTCAATGTTGATTTATTAATTAAATTTCTCAGTTCTTCGTTTAAAGTTGCAGGAACTTAAATAATGATTCTTTCTGAAATTCCTTGAATTTAATAAGCATCTTTTTCTTCTTCATTACTGTCTTATATGAGTCCTGATGAATTGAGTAATCCGCCTTTCATTAAGCTAACTCTAAACTAAACGTTTATTTGGTCTTATTGTATATCACTATAATTAAAAGCACTTTGAATCTTTTGTATTTGATACGTTTTACAGTTTAGCTAAACGTCTAAGCAATACGGATCAATATTAAGAACTCGCTTCAATCCTTCAATTGGGAATTAGATCTAAACCTTTTATTTGTTCAAGCTTGTGCATTCAAAAGTAAATGACTCTTCAAAGCTTTACTAATCACATATTTTCTAAGAAAAAGTAGTAAAATATTGATGGTTTATTAGATTAGCACCTAATTTTGGTATATCTTACTATGCTATTTTATTAGTTAAGATTTATATATACTAATCTATACTTTCCCGGCTATATTACTAGTTAGTAGCCTATTGTTCTTAACTAACTATTATTGAGTCCACAATATTCAAGGCTTTGATGACATTATCCTAACTCTTTATTTTGGAAAATAGCTATTCAATTAAGCTTTTATACAGTCCAAGATTTATTTAGATTTACTCATTATACTCAATAAATCTGCTAATTTTTGTACTATATCTATATAAACTATTATATCTTCTTAAGTCAGACTTTAGGACTATAATTACCAGAGATTTGACAAGACTCTATTTGCAGATGAAAAAATATAGTCAACATCGGAATCCTCAGTGTTTGTTTCATTTATGAAATCATCTATTAACTACTTGATACTAGAAAGTTTCCAAATTGCAGAATAAAGAATCAAAATTATCGCTTATTCTAGAAATTTCCTGGATATAGATTCATGAAATGGTGCTAGTTTTCTAGTTATTTTAGGATTATATAATCTGAGGCGTTTTTCAGACTGTTGAGTAATCTCCTAAGGTATCCATCACATTTACCTTAATTTAAACTTCTTAAGTTGATTCTTCGTGCATTTAGTCAGTATTATATTTGCAGTTGATAGGTAGTTTATAGGCTTATCATCCTTGAAAAATTAGTAGCTTAGTGGAAGTTATTCATCTCAATCTAAGACTGAAATGGTAAATTCTGTGTCCAAACTAATTCCAGAAGAAGGTGAAATTTACAACTGGCCTCCTTAAGGAGGTAGATTCGCGTAGAAGGAAATTTGTATGCTACAATATTAAGATGAATTTGAATCTAAAGCTTTGAATGTAAAAGAATATTAAGCACCTGGAGTTAGCTATTTACCTGAGAAGACAATTGAAGGTAGATTTAATGGAGACAAAGGAATTAGTTAATCTGAAGGTTATCATTAATATTAATATTTCGATGCTTCATTAACTTCTACTGTTATATAGTTAGTTGATTATAATTTTAAAACTTGCTTAGCAGGATTTTTAAGCTAAATTGGATTCTCATTTAGTATTTAAAAAATTAGTGTTTCGCTAGAGCTTCTCTTTCCATTACTATAAACCAATGTCAGTTTGTACACTTAATTGCTCTACATTGTATTTGGAAGAAGCTCTAAATTCTTATCATTTTGATTAGAAGATGTAATAACCAGAGTGCCATCTAATTTTCGGCATTCCTAAAGCGGATTGTTTAGGTTATAGAACTTCACTTAAAAATTTCTATATCTTTGTTGAGTTAGTCTTTGTCGTAGCTTTTATCTCCATATATTGCTATCTTGTCTTGTATCTTGTACTATGAATATCCATCTATTACAGCAACTAGATTAGGAGATATCATTGTTAAGTTCATTAAAGCCTCGTCAAAGGTTCCATCTTAGTAAGTCAATTTACTCTTAAATTCATACCATACAGCTGGAAGCGAATTTTTAGGAATGAGGAGCTCCCATTTTGATTATTAATTATTAATCATTTAGTTATAATAAGGCAAGTTAGAAGTGTCGTTAATATCTAATAAAGCCCAACTGATAGTAAAGCTAATATCTTTATGACTGCAATATTGAGCTAATTGAGCATAAAATTTAGCTTCTTAATCACTATAAAGTACAGTGGTATCAGGAGCGATAAAAAAATCAAATTTACCATGTCCAAATGCAATATTTAAGCTTTATCTCTTCCATGCTCCTGGAAAGTTGCTTACCTTTAGAACTATTTCAATTCACTTAAAAGAGGAGAAAATATAATTATCTATTTAAATGGAACTCTAGCGCTTGTCTAATTAGTTTATAGAGGATTATACAGCAAAACCGTTTTCTGGGAGAGTAAAAATCCATTCGTATTTTAAAATTCTTCCAAAATCACAGCAACTTGAATCTCCTCTAAATTAAACGTATTAAGTGCATGATTGAATACTAGATACTGAAGGGAAAGTTAAGATAAAAGGAGCAGGCAAAGGTATTTCAAAGGTATAAAATTGAACAACTGATGTACTATAGGAATTTAGTTACATATTAAAGGGATTATTGATATTATATAAGGGTTTACTTCCATTACATCACCTGGAAGTACTGTAGGCTAAACTCCTAATATTATAATAAGACTTGTTGAATTTCAAGAGCAAGTAAACCCGTTTCCTAGCAAATTCATCTTTTAGCTTGTAAAAATATCAGAGTAATTTGCCGGTACAATGTTCTGATTAAACTCGATTCTTAATGAAATTAAATCAGTTTCAAAGTATGTGTTGCCAATATCTTATTGCGCTACATATCCAATCTAGCTGTCGCATATAAGAGTAACTATATTTTCACCATAGCATGGTATTGGGCAGGAACTGTAGCAGTAATTATTATAGAAATAGAATCCAAAATTGCAACTTAAACAAAAATTAGCAGAATTACAAGTAGAACAGCCATTTTAACACTATATGCAAGAATTTTCTTAAAGATAATATCCTGTAAACTATCACAGGAAGTACAAACTGAACTCGACGAGCAAAGCAAACAAGCTATCATCGATGAGGAGCAGGTAACGCATATGTTTTTATTATTTTAATAATATCCAGGATTACATGATAATTGGCATAAGCCAGATTATAAAGTTTATCCTATCAAGCAAACAGTACAAGTATTTCCGTTCTCTGAGCAAGAATAGCAATTGGCAAGATGAGGAGCACAAGCTTGGCATATTCTTGTTCCGTCATCCCATTCAGTACTTGTGCAAGTATTTTGACAAGAATTATCTAATCTCAATTTATTTGTTAGAGTACAACTAGTACATACTCCTGTTGTTTCTTCACAAGTTGCACAATTAGATATATGGAAGTCGCATAAAATACAAATTTATACAACATTATAAAAGCCAGAATAGCAAGTTGCTTAGCATACATTTGCTTATAATCTCCAATCAGAAATAACTGTAAAACTTGTACAAATAGTATCACTTGTACACGTAACACAGTTTGTTTAAGGACATAAAACACAAATTCCAAAAGAATCATAATAACCTGCGGAGCAAGTCGATATGTAATAATGCAGCATAAGACAGAAGAAGACTATGAAGAATATATCCAGAATACTTTTTTTTAACATTTATAAACATTATATCAGTGATGATCCTAATGAAAGGTGGTATCACTTTAATTAATTATTATTATTATATAATAGTAAGGGGAAATTAATGATGTGTTGGAAGATTTTCTTGCTTGTTTGAATACATGCTTTATTCATTATTTTTCATTATCATCTGAAAATGAAAGTCAATTGATAGCTTCACAAAATACTCAGTAGAATAAATTATTTAATTTAAAGTTAAATTTTTAACTTTGCTAATCTAAGCTTAAAGCATTTTAATATTATGAAAAAAAACTCTTTAAATTGTTTTCATCCAAAATTCTTATTTTCTCATTTAATGAAGCGTTCTAAATTTTGTTATAAACGCTCTTAAGATTAAAAGAGTGCTTGATTATTTAATACAATCATTTAACAAATTTTCTTTATTCAACTCTTATTTATTTTATTTGTGTTTATGCAAACAATTATCTTTAACATTGGTATATTAATTTTATCTACATAGAAGAATCCAAAGTTAAAGCTTATATTAAATAGTTTTTTAAACTTGACAATGGGATCCACATAGCTATTTACAGTATTATAGATATTCTTTAGTGATTTTCTTTAATTGATCAACAATTATTCTCTTCGTTTTCTTTATATAAGGTTTTTCTAAATGTCTGATGTATGAAATTACAGTCAATAATAGCAATTTTCTTTCCTTAACGTCTAAAATGCTGTTCTAATGCAATTATACTTAGAACATTAGCAATTAATCTACTTTTTATATTTACTGTTACTATTTACTTTTAGAAAGATGCTTGAAATACTATGAACTGCTTCTTAAAATTCTAAACTAAGCATGAAGAAAGGAAAAAGAAAGAAAGTATTTTAGTAAATAGTAAATGAAAGAGCACAGTTAAATGTAATAAATACAGCTCTATGAGTTTAAAGCTAGTTGCTCTTCTTACTTACTAATAAGGATCTACTTAAAGCTGTATAATTATATAGATTTAAAAATCAGCCAAATTTGATTTTTTTGAACTAAAGCTAATTTTTTATGTTGAGAGTATAGAGTAAGATAAAGGTTATCTTTAAATGAAGAAAAACTTTCAAAAAAAAGAAATTAATCATTCTGAGAGGTTACCATACACAGTAGCTCTGATTAATAACATAAAAATCTGCAAATTAGATAGAAAATTCTCAATAATTATAGCGAAATCACAGATCATCTACAACTTGAAATTTATTTAGTGAGGTTTAAAATAAAAAAATCATTAGAAGTGATTTAAATCTACTGAAGACTCTAAAAAATAGAACCAAAAATTTAATTTTAGAGTTAGAAGTTTTAGTATAAAAGATAACAAGGATACAACTTTTCAATAAAGAGATAAACATCAATAGAATAATATAAAATCTTTGATCATTAATCACAATATTATACTAAAAGGTAACTAGATCTAGTTTTAGCTAGTTTTGCACTCTTTATACTTATGATTCTATTATATAGACTAACAGTAATTAAGAAGATCATGATGTAGTTAAATATTATAAACAATAAAAGAAATAGGGTTCAAATATTTTTTTATAATAGCTTTAGTTAAATTAAAGCTTAAGGCTATAATTGCAATGGATTAAGTTTAAATAAACAATAAGATAAAATTGTTAGAATTCAAAGTAAATAATCCAGTTTTGCAGTTTTTAATTAGTCTATTAGTCACATCACTTAAAAGCCATCAAATAAGATAGACTAAATTAATTTCTATTATAAACTATTTTCTAACTTTAAATCAGTTAAACAATGAAATTAGAACTCTCTTGAATTTATTTCTATTAATTAAAGAAATAGAAAGCTGCTAATAAAAGCTAAATTTAAATCTAGAAGCTTATGAATACAAAGAAGGAAGTAATAGCTCTTATAAAGAAAGATAGATAACTATAATATAATTAGCTTATGTATTTATTAATATTATATCACTAAGAATTATATAATTAGTCATTTCTTTTTAGATAATATTAGTTTATTAAGCAAAGGAAAGTGAATATTAATTATAAGCGATTTAATAGTAGCTTTAGGTCTATTCAAATATTCATACTTTATTTTAACTATAAATATATGAAAAATTCTGGGAAATAGATTAAAAATTTGAGTTTTTTAAAGGAAGTTGAAGTTATTTTTAAAGTAATGATTCTTTCAATATAACGTGAATAATTTATAGAAATCTATCAGGGAAAAAGAAAATAGTCAATCTGGAAATTGTAAAAAGTAGACAGATAAAATAGTTAAATTATTAATCTTATGATATATAGTAAATTAATTAGAATCACTAATTAATCAGTATTTTAAGTTTAATTTAAAAGAAGCATTATATTCTTACTTAAGGAATATTCAAATCTATAAATCTAGCTTACATGATTTTATCTTTAGTTCATGTTATAAAGTTTAAAATAAATATCACTAATAATTTAAATTAAAACTTAATAAAAATATATCAGGATTCAAATCAGTAGTTTTCGCGGCTCCAGAAAACAGGAGTTAACAATATACTAGAGGATAAAGTCAGGAAATGGGTAATTAATAGGTCACTTATCAAATCGTTTCTCAGGCTTTTGAAGAAAAACCTAGGAAATAGGTTGAAAATATTATGCGCTTAGAATTCTCAAATCTTATCATAGAACAGTAATAATCTATGATTAGCTGATTAAAGTTGTGTTGGACCACAAAGAAGAGGTCAAACAGTTATAGAAATATAGAAAAAATTAATGGAGAAATTTAAATTGAAGTGGAATAAAATTGAGACTCATGACCTAAGAAAGAGACTTTAACGCGTTTTGAAATATTTAACAAAATCAGTATAGTTAATCATAACATTAGCAATAAAAACAGGAAAAAATGTCAACAAATAGAAGAAAACCAGTAAAAATTCAAGCGTTAAATAAATCTAAAAGAAAAAGGAAATAGCAATGATATATGAAAAAAGAAAGCTCAAAATTTAAACCTAAAAGAGTAGTAAAATGATAATATTTTTGTAATTTTTGATTTTATCTATGTATAGATGCTAGAAATTTCAAAACTTCAAATAAGAATTGCTTAATTCACTAGAAGAAGATGGAAAACAAAAAGAAAAATATAAGTAAAACTAAAAAGAGAAAGGTTATGTTACATCAAATTCGGAAAAATATACAAGATAAAAAATGCAACTCATTATCTAGGAGAAAATACTTGTCAAGAATATATACAGCAAAATGAGAAGAGTTGTAGAGATATTCAAACTTTTATATTAGACATCTAGAGCAATCTAAGACTGGAAGGAAAGAGGTTGAAATAACTCCAAGAACACCAAAATTTAAATTAGTATTTTTAATTTATTTATAATGTAAATTTAGCGAGTGAAGAAAATGAAAAATTACTATATTCTTATATAAATATTATTTGATATGATTGATTTTTGCCTTTATAAAATTCTTTAGAACATGCACAAGTTTTAAATAAAAGACGAAAAATGTTAAAAAATTTATTTTTTCCTTTATTCAACTATATAAATTAATCTTATAAATAAAAGTTCATTATTATGGGATATTGTCTAAATCAAAGTCAAAGCTTTTAGACCTTTTTGCTTATATTTCTTTTAACATAATTTAACTACATTAATTAAATTAAAGTGTTAAAGAAGGATCGTCTACTTAAAAGCTTCCTACTGCCCTATCCAACCAATAGGAACTTGATCTCTAGGTGGTCTTCTCCTCCCTTCACTGTCAAGTTTTCGGAATGGCTGTCTCTTTATATAGCTTGCTTTCTTCTTATAAATTTCTCCATTCCTGGTTGGGTAAATAATTTAACTACATTAGCAAGCAAGAAGTTCAATATATGATTACTAAAAAATGTTTAGTAAGCTATATCTATTTAATCTTAATTAAATGGATATACGTTTTAACATTTTTATCAACAAACATATTAAAGAAATTTAGTTCATTTGTATTTATCTTATTACTATTTTGATAAGAAGCTTTCTTTATTCAAAGTTTTTATGTTAATAAGTATAATAATAATAGATAAAATTGTTTAGAGGTCTTCTTGAATTTTCACCAATTTCCCTCTTTCCAACCAGAATAGTCTGGTGAATAAAAAAAAATTTATTGTTTCATTTCTATTTTTTCTTGTCTTAAATCTTGTATTTCTCTTCTCTCTCCATCTTTCATCCATCTACCTTGCTACTATTCTTTTGGCGCTTGTCTCTTTAATTTGATAAATAGATCCTCTCTCAATAATATGAATTCTTTCTGTCAGTCTCTTAACTCTCTAATTAAATTCATTCTTGAATACATAGAAATTTCTACGCTATTTGTATTATTGTCTTTTTTCTTGCAGTATTAGCACTTTCTACTCTTCATTGTATTCTGATAAATTTTTGGTCTTTTTTCAATTTCCATTTGAAAACCTTGCTAATTGTTTTAAAACTATTCTTAAATTTGATTTTGCCCCAATATCGCAATTGGTTCTTGCTATTATGCAGGTTCTGTTTATTTAATTAATTATGATTATGAATCTAATTTCATTTACTATATTTACTAAGAGCAGTCAGTTTGAATATTTCAATAGGCATCAATTTCTCTTTCTTATTTAATTAATCTGTCTTCTACGTTTTCACGATTCTCTATCGATATTTGATTTTACTCCTTAAGCTTCTTAACCTCATTAAGCAAAATTTTTACTAATTCTTTAAGTTATTCAATGCTATTTCGATCCTCACTAAGATTAATTTCTGAAAGATTTCAGTCAACTGGAGTTTCTTATTACTTTGGAGGTGTGGATATTCTCTTCCTAGGTTTTGATTGTTTCTACTTTTTCTCTTCAAATTCTTATTATCTTTTACCTTTCTAATTTTATTTGGTAAAAAACCCAGGCTTCATTTTTTTTATTGTATGTTAATAAGTATTTATCTCATTTATTTCGTCTTCTTTATAACTTAAGACTTCTAGAAAAATTCTAAATCTAAGTTGCTTTCTAATTACACAAGAATATCTTCAGTCATATTAAAATAGATTGTTTAGAGTTATTTTTATTACTATTAGTCTAGCTTTGCTATTTTAATATTTATCCTTCATCTAATTTTTATATTTCTAGAAAGAGTTCTAAAATAAAATTTTGAAGCATCTTTCTTTAATTAAATTAAATTATTTTTATGAATAAATTGATAGCTTTATAATAGTAAGATCTCATATGAAAAATTAGTCAATACATAAAATAATAATTTAGAGTAATTTACTAAGAAAAAGGCAACTTACGATTAAATGATATAGCTGTATGAAATCGTAATATTCTAACTTGATATATATTAGCAGATCAAATTAAAACCTTTAGGAATAATTTTAAACTCTTTTTGACTATTTTTATAGCCTAATAACTTTCGATTTTGCATCAAAAAGATATAAATAGATTTGATTCTTAAATACTCTTTATCTTTCTAATTAAAGTTATGATCTCTTACAATAAAATAAAAGGTACTCTTTAACTTATATTAGTACTAATGATTTAGATAACTTAAATTTTAATTAGATTAATAAGGAATTTAATCCCTTTTTTATATAGTTCAACTATTAAAAATTAACTTATTTATATTTAATTGAATTCTGATGTTTCATGAGGTTTTTTCAAAACTCACAATTCTTATACTACTTTTAGGGTTTAGGAGTGAAACTGCTGGATAATATGTAAAATTTTAAAAGTTAATATTACTAAAAGCTACTCCAAAATCATACTAGTTTATTTAGAATGATAAACTTCTTTTTGTTGTATTAACTATCATCTTTATTTTATCATCATACTATATCTATATTCCATAACCTCCCTCATCAATTCCTTAATAATATTTACGGCAATCTCCTTTGGTGAAAAATAAGCAGAAACAATCTGCTAGTTTTCCTATACTTCTATAGTTTATTTTTCAATCTACTAAATTAGGGGCTATTCCTATCATAAGTTAACTATAATTAACTACTTGGAAGCAAATTTTATAATTTTTACCATTTTCTATTTTTTCTTAAAGTAAAGCGTTTCCTCATCCATTAAATATGTTTATGATTGTACTGTTTTGATCTGCAAAATTTAAATTATTGCTACTGTTAAGTCTGCTAAATCCAACTGTTTACTATTTTACTTAATTTTGTTGAATTTATTAAACTATTGGCTTTATCTCAAGGGGGTTCTGACTTTGCTTCAAAGATTCTTATTTTGGAGCTCAACTTTGATTTTTCTATTAAATTACCTCCTTTTATGCAGTTTTTTAATCGTTTCCTTGTTACTAAGACAGAGAAGGCTTTTAAATTTCCTATTAGGTAGTTTTATTAGGAAGGTTCATATGTTGAAGAAATTAGGTTTTAAACTCAATGTTGGATAATCCCTTTAAGAAGTCAAATACTTACTTCAGTAATGATTGAACTTAGTTCCCATAAATTACTTTATACTACCCACTTTCAAATAAAAGGTTTATTTAGTTTTAAAGCTATAGAGCTTTCTAAATTATCTATGTATCTATCGCTTCCTTTAAAGCCATTACCTCAGCCTTTATATCAGGAATTTTTAGTATCTACTAATTATGGTCGAAGCATTCGAAGCAGCAATCAAAGCAACATAACTTGCTGTCTCTTTTACAAAAGAAATGAATAATGTTTTCTTTTTAGCAGTCACATATAAACTTCTATTAAATGATGCTAGCCTTTAAGGCTAAACCAAGAATGCATTTGTTAACTGGAAGCTGATTAATTTACAAGTTTTGGTGCATTTATTGACATCCAATGCACTTAAAAAAGTGCTTAGGTTGGAATTCTAGGTTGATGCATACTGAGCAGAAAGTATCTCCGCATGGTAAAAACAAAGGTTTGCGATCCTCATCATCAAATACTTTGTTGCATATACCACAGGAAATATTTTATTCCATTTTTTAATTTGCTCTATATTTATTTGAGACATAAGGGCAAGCTTTTAAAAAAGCACTCTATTTAAAAATAAAATAAACATAAGGCTTGCTTATGATACCTTACTCTTTAGCTATATAAATATTAACTATAATAGCAAATCATATACTTCAATAACAATTTTATTTACTATTTCATTTAAAATTTTAGGTGATAATAATATACTAACTAATTGGTTGCCTTAAAAACTATACAGACAGCGGGGATCGAACCCACGACCTACTGCGTGTAAAGCAGTCGTCATAGCCACTAGACCATGTCTGCCCTTATTTTAAATCTTAACATAATTTTTAAATCCTTTCTTATATTTATAAGCTTTTTCACTTAATAACTCAACTCTTAAATAATTATATCCTTAATTAATCCTTTTAGTTTTCTTTTAAAGTAGATATAGATTTCTATTTCCTTTAAATTACAATTGTATATTACTATTTAATGCAAACTAAGTGCTAATAGCAGTATTATAGATTTAAAATGAATTCCTTTAAACTTATTCTTAGTATAATTCATCTATAACTTCTCATAGTTAATCTTTAGCATTTATATGAAGGTAGTTATTTAATTAAGCTAGGAGTTCGCTATTATTTATAGAGCTTTATTTAAAATCTTACTTTTAAGCTTTTTATCAAGCAATATTGTAAGGATATAATCTCACTGAATATAGCTTCAATACAGTCTTTTTCATCATATAAGCTTGGAGCCTCAGAAAAGAGGTTAAATCTAGCTAGATTAAAGAAAAAGGTTTAAATAGCAACTATTAAAATGCTCGTCTAAATTAGATAGATTAAGCAAAGATTATTATCATTGATATTAATTTACCTTACTCTACTAATATTATTTTCATTTTGTTCTCAGATCATCATTCACATTTAACTCAATTAATATTTACTCTCGACACAAGTAACCTTAAATTAATCTAGATACCTTATTATTTATGGCTAATAACTAAAGCAAGCTTATTATTTACTAATAAAGATAATTAGAGTAAAGTTAGCCATATTAAGTTTATAAATTGAAAGAACCTAATAACTCTATTCATTCATTTCTTCCATTCAACCTCCTTTTATCTAGAACTGATAAAAACTTCCCTATCTTAATTCCTTTTATTTTAGTGCTTATAATTTATAAAAGTAGGATAGAATAAGCAAAATATTATAAGTTTAGAGTAGATAAGAAATAAGTAATTCCCATGTATTTTCATTTTATAGAAGCATTAAAACTGTGAAGGCTTTAGTAAATGAAATAATTATTAAGATTTATATTGCTAAAGCTAGTTAAGAAAATATCTTTAAAATGGGAAAAAATAGAAACTTTTGCTGAATTCTTATATTCCCAAGTCAGACAAAAATGCCTCTAAAAAACAGGTGGAAAAATAGTTTTGAAAAGCATTTCAAGAACTAGAAATTTATTAATTTAGCAAAGTTAGATTTTAGAAGACTTTAATATTCTTAATCAAGCTTATTTGTAGTTAAATAACTAAGATTATAATAAGATTAAGCAAATGATCTAATAGTTCTGTAAATATACTTTTGAATCAGATAAAAAGAAGTTAGGATTGAGTTTCTTCAGTAGTTATTTAAGTTTTAAAGTCTCATGTTTCAGATATAAAATTCATCCAACATAATAAAAAATAAAGAAACTAATTATCTTTCTTGCTAGATAATATTCGATTTATTTTTTAAAGATTTTTCCAATGATTTGATTAGGAAATTTACGAAAAAATTGAAAAAGTAAAGTCAAGCAAATAAGAGATTTTAACTAAGTTTTTACTATCAAAGCTTATATTTTAAAATTTTATTAGATAGAAATTATTAAAACTCTGATTAAAGGCTTTAAAGATAAAATCTACCTAATCTTTATATATCTAAAATTGGTTGGATATTTTATTCAATAAACTTCTTAATCTAAACTAAATTTTAAATGTTTAAGACAATTAAGTCAAACCACCTTATAATTAAAAGAGGAATATAAAATTTCATTATAACTTAAAATCAACTTTACACCGAGTATAATAGCTAACCTTTACAGCTAATTTTCATGATTTTTCTTATTTTTATAGTTAAACTTAATCTCATAGATACTTCTTTAAATATTTCTTTCATTAATTAGACTACATCAATTTCTTTTCTTTTAAATAAATGCCTATAATTCATATGCTAATCTATTAAGCAAATCAATTTTCAAAATTTAGTAATAAAAATAGAAAAACTAATTTAGTTATCTGAGAGTAAAACCAGCTCTTTAGTAATTATGATTGATAGATTAAGAACTAGTACCAATTTTATTTTATTGAGAGTTTATATGAAAATATCTAGATATCATATTTATTAATTAATTAGGCTTTGCATTATTAGAAATGATTTTAGAGTACTTTAATTAATTATTTTGGTTTTTAACTTAATTATCTTTATTTTATATGAACCTTATACTTAACCCCTTTACACTTTACACTTAATTCTATTTTTCTATTTATAACGTAAAAGCCTATGTTTTATTTGTTTCTTTGGATATATAAACTCCAAGATTTTAGTTAAAAATGAGAAATAATAAAAAATATTTATTAGGAAATGTAGTTTTTATTTAAGTTAGCAAAGTAGCTTATAAGTAATTTAATAATAGCTAAAGCAAAAGGAGTATATAAGTAATTAATTATAACTAACTAAACTTAAATAAGTTCTTTAAATCTAATAACTTTTACTCATTTAATTTAGAACTAAATCTCTTGTTTAATACTTTAAGTATTTAGCTATGAAATATTTAGCTTTTTTCTTTATAATATAAAATTAGATATAATTCATATATATTTTAAATACTTTACTCTTAAATGATAAAGCAACACTAAAGAACTTATAAAAATTATAATTAATTAAAATACCTTGTGTAGTTAGCTATTTAAGCCAGATTTTTAAATAAATTACTAAAATAGTAAAAAATAAATAATTTCACACTAATTTTATCATTTAAGTAGAACATATCAGTATAATAATAATCATTAGCTATTTGATTAAATAGGCATATATTCATATGAAGATATAATAGATTTAATATTAAAGAGATAGAAGCATTTTAATAGCATTAATTTTAATAATAAATTATTAATAAAATAAAATTATTTTTAATTTAAAGTTGTATCTATTATTAATTATTTATAACTATCAAATTATTATATTCACAATATAATTTATTAGCAAAGCCCTTTAATATATAAGCATTATGTTTGAGTATCATTAATTTATTCATATGTTTAGAATTTATTTTGTTAATTTACTAACTTAGGCAAACAGAAAATGATTTATCATATTAATTTCTATTTTAAGCTTATTGCTTATATAAGGGTAATAAACTTTTTTAGGAATATTTTTTAAAATAGCAAAGACAATAGATATGAAATAAAGGGATTAGTATTATAACTATTTATTAATAGTTGCTTTATTCTTTTTATTAATTATCTATATATTTAGCATTTATAATATAAATAACTATGATGGCTTTATTAAATTTTAAAGTTTATAATACATCAAAACATTGCTAAGTTAGATGAAACTAAAAAAATCTTATTTCATATTTTAACATTAATACATGTTTTGTGAAAGCAACTAAGAAAGAAGTAGTTAATAATTAGAAACAGCTTAGTTTAACTATTACTATTTCTGATTTCCAAATCTCTTAAATAGAGCTTTAAAATATAAATAATAGTAATATTGTAAGAGATAAGCTTACCTTATTAATAAAATGCTCTATTACTCTATAGAAATTAATTAGATATAATTAAAGAGTTTATCATTTAAAATCTTAAATACAATTAATTAGAACATGCTAAGAAATATCTTTATCAGTTCTATCTAATATTTTACTAAGCTTATAATTAAAGCTTCTAAATTAATTAATTACTTTTAGCTTTCTTTATTCTTTAACTTCAATTAGCTAATTATTTTTTATTTAAATAATCATAATTAATAATTAAAACTAATGAAATTCTTAGAATTGCTTGATAACCAAACCTGGTAAAAAAAAACAATTATATAGAATATATTAAATAGGATAAATATCTAATAAATTCCTAAAAAGGGAGATAAGTATCTATTTATATTGTAAGTAGTTTATTTTATAAATTTTTTGTTCTTTTAGTTAAAATAAGATAATATTTTAAATACTTTCTGATATAAATATATTTAAGTTAACTAATTTCTTAATTATTTCATCAAAATTAAATTTCCTAATTATTAAATTATTTATTTTTAAATCATTTCATTATTTAACTTTAAGTGAATTCATTTGATATAATCATTACCTTTATTTGAGTCATTTTCGAAAATATCTGTGTAAGTGCTTCGAATTAATAAAGAACTTTTAAAGTTTTAAATTAAGATCTCTTAATGGAATTTCAAGTCTTATCATTAAGTTTTAAATTTTTACATTTGATTATTAAAGGAAAATTATATCTTCTTTTACAAAAATATAAAGACAGCGGGGATCGAACCCACGACCTACTGCGTGTAAAGCAGTCGTCATAGCCACTAGACCATGTCTGCTCTCTATTTTATATAATCCTTTAGGTTATATAGTTTAAAAAATATCAATGATATTAATAGTAAAGATAAGCATTTCACAGATGTAATTTTCTTTCTTACAATTATCTTTAAAAATTGAGTATTTAGTAATTAAAATATTGTAAAGATAAAATTATAAAATGAAATAAATAAATGCTATATCATTATCTCTATTAAATTCATATGATCTAATTAAAATTTAACCTTCGCTTAGTGTACTTTATTAAAATTTTTAAAACCGCCATAGTTGTTCGAAGGTGAACAACAAGGTCATCTTCATCAGAGGTTGGGGAAGTTAAGTACCCATAATCGACTTTATGTCTTCCTCTGCTTTGGTTTGGCCTCGAGACATAAGATTCTTAGACCTTCAACGTTGGCTTGACTTGATTTCGTTTATTTTTAATACTGGAACGAAAAAGAAATAATTGCGAGCTTCATCAGAGGTGGGGAATTTAAGTACCCATAATTGACACATGTCGTCCTCTGCTTTGGTGATGCAATGAGACACAATCCTGCATGTCCTTGGACCTCCAGCAAGTATTAAAGATTACGAGTATTCTAAAATTATATCAGTATTGAACATTTTTATCAGTACTGAATAATTATACCAGTATTGAACAAGGTCTACCAGTATCTGATAATTTTATCAGTAACAAATATTCTTGTCAGTATAAAACATTTTTTTTAAAGAGCTGCGCACCAACGAGAGTGCTACGCGCTCTATAATCAAATTTATTTATTTAATTAATTAACGTAAACTATTTACTAATAGTCAGTTCATAATAAAAATATAGGATAATTAAAAGTAGACTTAATCTAAGGTAATTGGATCTTTAAAGGAAGAGGAAAAATTTTATTATAGATTCAAGTAAAAGATGCTTATTTTGACTAAATGATAAAGAAATATTTAGTTTTATTATTTACTTCAATCCTTTAAAGATTGTTTTATAAATTTGTATCTATTCATCAACTATAATTCATTATAATTATTTTCTTTAAATATTAAATTAATTTTTTTATTAAAATAATTAAATTTTCGTATCTTATTAAGAAAAAATATCGTAGGCCGCATAATAACTAGTATCAGAGTTTCGTTCTTATTTTAGAATAGAAAATAAAAAACATAGTTATTAATGCAAGAAGTGGGAATTTCATACTAATTTATTGAATATTTTGTTTACTTTTGAAATAATTTTGCATGATTATGTTTAATAATCTATTTTATGAAATTTTTTACTTTTTTAATTTTTAAGGACATTAAAATATTTTTATCATTTAGATCTTTAAGTAAGTTATTTTATACAAATTTAAAAATAGCATAACAAAGCTGCTTTTAATTAACTATTTTCATCTAATTTTTTCTTTTCCTTTATTAAACTTTCTTTCTCTTCTATAATTTTGGTTTATACGTCTATTTAGGTTGCTAGATACTCGAATTTATCTTTTAAAAACTTAATTTATTGTTGCAAGTTTTAATTTCGCTTTACTAAATTTTCTATTTTTGTAATATAATCTCATTCATGCTATTATGTTGATCTTTCTAATTTTAAGTTCAGATACTTAATTTCTTAATTATTTTTCATTTTATTTCATCATTTTTAATTTACTCCAAATAATACTTCTAAGATTGTTTTCAAGTATTAAAATCTACCTTACATCATCAAATCTTTGCTTAACTCAACTTTTTATTTTTTATTTACTCAACCCCTTTCATTTCCTTCTAGATTTCTTAAAGTTGTTTCCATAATTTGTTAGTTTCATTTTCCTTGCTTATATTTTTATCTTATATTCGCTTAATTTCACTCTTAAAATTTTTCGTTTTAAGATTATAACTCTTCAATTTGTTTTTTATAAATGAAATAATTTATTTTTTCAATTATTTCGTTCTATTTATTAATGTTTTCCTTCAGCTTATTGCTTTCATCCCTAAAATTCTACTTTTTTTCTTTTAGTTCTTTAGATCTTCATTTTATTTTCTTATTTCTCAAAATTTTATTTTCTTTATCTTTTAATATTCCTAACTCTAACTTTTAAGCTTTAATATTTCTTATTCTAAATAGCTTGACTGCAATTTATAAGAATTTAAATCTTTTTGTTCATTTTAGTTTTTTCCAATCAAAGATATATACTCTTATTGAACTTCTATTATTTATTGTAAATATTTTCCAAGGCTTATTCTTTTTGTTTAAAAGCCTTTTAAATATTTAAGAATTATCCTTAGACTATTATTTTCTTTCGCTAATTTTCTACTTTTTTCAAAGATTTTGGATTTAGATTTTTTCAACTTTATCTCTTATTGCTCTTGATTTATTTATGCTATTATAACACTGTAAGAATAGCCTTTTCTATATTAGCCCTTTTATTTATTAGACTATTTTAATTCTTTATTTGTTCTAATATTTAACTTAGGTCTTATGCTTCTTTTCAAAAGATAGCTCTCCTAGATAAATATTTCTAGATAATAGTTTGACTCTTGATTAAGTTTTGTAGCTTACTTGTAGTTAGATTTAATTTGAAGCATTTGCTTTAGAATTAGTAAGTAGTTAAAATATGACTCACTAAATTTAGTTTGCTTATTAATTTAGTTACTAAAGAGTTTCTTAATCTGCTTGGTACTTTTATATTTAACTGCAGAATTCCTATTTAAAGTTCTAATTCTTACTAGTATAATAGTTCTTTTTGTTTAGTAGTATTCTAAAGAATTTAGACTTAAATAAATTTTCTTTGTATTCGCTAAAATAAAATAGGTGTACTTGGTTTTGCATTAGGGATAGGATGCTTAATTGGTATTGCTTAGTAGTGGGATAAGTTAAATGGTTTGCTTAAGCGATTCTAGTTGAATGGTTTATAAGACCGAATAGCAGATATAATAATGGACTAATATATGAAACTCTTAATAAGCTAGGTAAATTGAAAAATACTAAAGAGAATATAAATTTGATTTGTTTGGAATTTAAATGATTGATCTAATTTAATTGCAGCAAGGAATAAGCATTTCTTACGATATCATATAAGCAATAAGTTTACTTACAAGCATTGCTTGGAATTATATAACATAACAAGCTATTTATTTATTTTGAAGACTCTAGCAAATCTAGCAAAGCAAATGTAAAGAATAATAACTCTTAGTTTAGCATCGTTTGGAATAAATTTAGTTATGACTAATTTAATAAAGTGCTGCTATTTTAGATTCTAATAATCCTTTTCTTTAAGGATAGTTATTAATAATCATACTTCAAAAGATTATAAATATACTAAATTAGCTGCTAGTTTGATACTTTGCTAACTATTTTAATTCATTTTAAAATAATCAACATAATTAGTAAAAGAACCCCTTAACCTTAAGAGTTTACTTAAATTCTTTATTCTCTTAATCTCGCTTAATACTTGTATTATTAAACAGCTAATTAGCTATTTATTTTAAGATTATATAAATATACTCAGATATGAGTCATACAGCTATATTAATATATCTTTTATTCATATAATAAACTAAGTTATTATCTTCAAACACTAAGTCCAAGCAATACAATCCAACAAAAGCTTATTAGCATATTCTTAATTTAATAAATAAATGGCTATATTAATAAACATTTCTATTCATTTTGCTCTTCAGTTTACTTTCTAGAATATTTATTTTAGCATTTAATAAACAACTAATGAGTGCTAGGTATCTAGTTTATTTTGGCTGATAATGCTTATATATTAACTAATGTTAAGAAGTTTAAATAATTAGCTAGTTATTTCTTAACTATATGTATGGATACTAAATTAAAGCTCTTTTATACAAATAAGCTATTAATAGTGTATTTTACACTCTAGTTTTTCTTTTTTACATTAGTAAATCCCTTTAAATCTTACCAATCTTACCACTTTAATTCTCTAACTATGTGTATTTCCCTTAATCTATTTTCTAATTATTTTATATGCTATATACAATATCCTCATCACTTAACTCCAGTCTATAATAAATCTTATGGATTAAAGACACTAACAACTTAATAAAGATAATAGTTGTATTAAGACATAATTAATAAAATTATAAATATGATAATTAAAAGAGTAAGCAAAGCTATGTAAAGCTTATTTAATAAATAAACGTATACTGTATATTTTAGTTTAATAGTCCCTTTATAAGGATTATCTTTAATTTAAAATTATAAAAAGTATGAAGCTAGATTCTAAGAATGTACTCTAAGGAATGCCATCCTTACTTCTAAATCTATCGCTGCAATTTGATAAAGACTGGCCTAAGGTTTTAAACCTTCCAAAACCATTTCCTAAGGAAAAAGGTGGTAAAACAGCTCAGTCTGAAAAAGCTAGGAAGTTTATGTAAATAACAGATTGCTAGCATTATTTTCGAAAGCATTATGCTAAGAATTTGTGTAAAAACTGCTATATTAAACTTGGAAAGGGTAGACCTGCTTATAAATGCGAACACACTGACAGAGCGCATTATGCAATGGGAGTTTGTTAGCTATGTTACCTCAGAATGTACAACATGAAAAAGAGTAAAAAGAGATCAGTCCAAGTATGCAAAGAGTGAATCAAAATAAAACTATGCTTTATTTATTCCTTCTTTCTTATTTCTATCCCAGCTATATCCTCTAATATATCTTTCTTACTAGTTTTAGAACTTGTCATATACTTTAAGTTATTTTAGTATTTTAAATTAAAAATAAAAGTTTTAAAAAATATATCCTAACTAAAAGCAAAGAAGTAAATAAACTAAATAAAAATTAGATAAATAAATCCTTTAAAGCATAAGATATCTATATAAAGCAGCAAAAGTTTATTATAACTAGCTTTAATTTCTTAATTCCAATATTTTATGATCATATTAAATAAATTTAAGTTACTTATATTAGTTTCATTACATATAAAATCATGCTATCATTAAGAAAGAATAATTTAAATTAACAGAATTATGCTATCCTTATTCCTAAATCTATATAATGACTTAAATAATAAAAATAAGCAATGGTATTTATTTTAGATAAATAAAAGCCAATAGTTCTTAGAATGATTGAACTAGAATAATAAGAATATTTATTAAAAAGAATCAAAATATTATAAATCATTTAATCAGCACAAAGTTAGAAAATCATTAGATCACTTATATAATAAATTACTCATATTTTATAAAGAATGAACTATATAAAAATAAAAAATAACTAGCTAGCAAAATATTACTAACTAAATATGCAGCAAAAATAAATAAATAATTATAGAAGCAAGGATTGTAAAAAATATAATTATAAGCAAATATAAAATTAAATTAAATATAAAATTAATTTGCTTATGTTAAACTTATTTCATTTTCCTTAATGAGTATTTTCTCTGGTTTATGCAATTTTTTATTGTTTTATTGTTGATAAAAAGTTGGTTGAGTAGTAGTGATTAAAGAATTTTATTTTAATCTAAAATAAATTAATTTAAATACTAAAAAATAATAAAAGCTCTCTAAATAAACTAATTCAAATGCAGACTCACTTTTTACAAATTTGGAACAAATTGCTATAACTTTACTATATTTCATACTTAATAGCTAGATTCTTCTTTAAAGCAAACTAAAAGTTAATTTCTAGATCTACATGTAACTAAAACTTAAAAATAGCTCTTATTTAATTTTTTAATATTAAGCATGAAACATAAATAAAGATATATAGATAAAGCCTCAGACTTTCTTTAAATTGCATCAAAGAAATGCGAAGCGCAACTTAAGATTTCATTTTCCAAACTGTGAGTAATCCAGTTTAAATAAAAAATCCTTAGAGTTAGATATTTAAATTACAACAAGTTAACATACTTTCAGTAAAAGTTTAAGAAATTGGAAGTAATCATCTCTAGTATGAATGAAGTACTTCTTCCTAATCTCTTTTTTATCTCCTTTAGCTCAACCTACAATTATGTTTTCAGGAGAATAAATAACTTCAAAGCCACTTTACGCCTTCACCTTCACAGCCACAAACATTTGAACGTTAAAATCAAACAGTTTGAAAATTTAATACTAAGCTAATAACCCTCCTGAAAGTGGCTATCTATTAATAACTCCATCTTCTGGACTTAGTTTAGAAACTTAATTTATTCTCCAAGCAGTAGACTGAATCGATAAATAACTTCCTCTAACTTATCAATTTTATAAAAGTGATTAATCTCTAAGTTTACAATCAAATTCAGAGACTCTAGTTACTAGAATATACTCTGATAGAAACTTAGATATTTCAATTAGGCTAAAAGTTACGAACGCGTTAGGAGATAGTTCAGTTGTACACAACACTACTTCAGTTTAATCAGTATACAAAAATCCATAGCTAAAAAGCGACATTCAAAGTTTAATCAAAGAACTAGAACTTATTAATAACAATTCTGATTCATATCCTTTAGTTTTTAACTTTCAATTGTCAAGCAGCTAATAGATAGGTTTAACTATGATGCTAACACTTAGTCATTTGAAATAGATCAAGTATATAATGAAACCTTTACAATTTTGAATCGGTTTTGGAATACCAGCTCCAGCCATCTTCTCAGTAAGATCTTGAAATTTTTTTAGATCTACTTTTGAAGTTCGCTCAAAATATAGATAATATGGATAATTCGAAATCTATCCTGGAATAGTATTGGCCTTTAATAGAGGAAATCTTGGATTAAATTAAAAATCTAGGTAATATGCAAAAAGCTCTTCAGATAATAGAATAAATTTAAGATTACAGCAAAACCTAAGAAAATAATCCTGATGATATTTTGTAAATCTTAAACTAAGAAATTTAAAATTTAATCAATCAAGTCTTTCTGCAAGCAGTTCCAAACATAGCTGGAACAGAAATATCAAAGAAGTATTTTTCTACTTACCTCTAGCAAGTATGCGATTGGAAATACTTTAAAATGTTATTAACCTTTAGTGCCCAAACTTAGGAAAGAGAAAGCTTTAAATTTCTATTCCAACATAAAGTTTGTAGCAGATTTTGGAAATAAATCCTGACTGTGTAGATATTAGTTCTAACTAGAACTCTTTAATGATTTTAACTTAATCTATTATCTCTTTAGCAATAGACATAAGAATGTATATTTGGAGAAATTCTTAGAAAAAGCTTATTAGTAATTTTAAAAGTAAGTTGCTTATTAAACTATAAGAAAGTACAAGTTTTATAAACATCAAGCTGATACATTTAGATACTTTTACTAGAATATATCTGAAATAGTAAATCTAATTAAGAACATAAAAATTAAAATACAATCATAGTATTAATCAAAGCTAATTAAATTAAAGGTATATCAATCAAGATAAACCTTTATAATTATAAATAAAGTCTAGTTCCTCTACTCTAATTCTAGAGATTTTCAATTCAAAACTTTGTCCCAGTTAAGAAATCAATACTTTAAGATTTATTAAAGTCAATTTTAGTTACCTATGAACCTAATATTTTGCAAGCTACTATAATTATTAAAGTCTAATACAGGAATTAGTTTTACAATTCATTAATGGATACTTCCATAACTCCTAAATTAACTTAATAACTAATGCATTAGTAGTTTATCTATATCATGGTTTAGCATAATAATATAACCTTATGTATTGAATAAAGCAACAACTAGATTATTTAAACCTTTAAATCATATAATTAATAGTAAAGGCATTTCTTTTATAATAAGAGCTAAAGATGCTATTCAAATAAGAGTTCTTTATTTATCTTTAGTAATTAAGTTTATAAATTACCCTACAAATCTTACCTACATTCTATAACCATAAAACTAATTTTCTCTTCATTGCATTTAGCTAAACTTAAGTTAAATACTAAAATCTTAATTAGAAAGAAGCTAATCTACTTTTTATGATTCCATGCATATCTTAATTTAATAATATATCATATTTATATTTTCATGCTTAAGTCTACTAAATAGACTAAAAAGAATTCCTTAGTCAGCCAAATAACTAAATAGTACCAATAAAGCTTAAAATTTAGCTGATGGTATTTTATAAATTGGATTAAACTAACAAATGCTAAGAAGTTTAAAAATAATGCTAGACTAGCTACTTATAATGGAATGCTTAATTTAAACACTTTTATACAAATCAGATATTAATAAGTGTATTTTACTCTCTAATTATTTCTATTTTATATTAGTAAATCTCTTTAAACCTTCCTATCCTTTTAACTTCCATTCTCTACTTAATCTTTTTATTAGGTTTCTATATGCTTATTATATATTGCTTTTATTACCTAAGTCCAACAAATATTCAACCTTACGAATAAAAAGATAAATAAATAATTTTTTGAATGTTTCGTCTAAGCTTTAGGATATAATTAATAAAATGATATGGTTATATAGCACATAACTAAAGTAAAGATGACTCTTAGTAAGTATTAAAGTAGATTTAAACTAAATGCTTTACTTACTCTTTTAGTTTAATAGTCTCTTTATAAGGATTCATCTTTATTCAAATAATAAATTAAAAGTATGAAGATAGAAGCAAACAACGTTCTACAAGGAATGCCTTCCTTACTTCAAAATTTGTCACTACAATTTTAAAAAGACTGGCCTAGAGTTTTAAACCTTCCCAGCCCCTTTTCCAAGACAAAAGAAAATAAAAAAGCTCAGCCTGAAAAAGCTAAGAAGTGTATGTAAATAACAAATTGCTAGCATTATTTTCGCAAGCACTATGCTAAAAATTTCTGTAAAAACTGCTATATTAAACTTGGTGTAGGAAGACCTGCTTCTAAATGTGAGCACAAAGACAGAGTGCATTATGCAATGGGAGTTTGTTAGTTATGCTATCTCAAGATGTACAACACGAAAAAGAGTAAACAGAGAAAAAACCAAGCATGCAAAGAGTGAATTAAAATAGAACTATGCTTTATTTATTCCTTTTTTTAATTTTTTATCCTAGCTTAATCATCTAAAATATCATAATTATTCTTACTAGTTTAAGAGATATCATAGACATAAAAAATTTTCTATCCTAAAATAAAAATAAAAGTTTTAAAAATATAGCCTAACTTAAACAAAGATAAATATACCTAATAGATAATTTTATTAGTTAAAGCCTAAGCAAAAACTTTTAAAAATATCAAATTAAAGCTAATTATAACCTATATCTGATTAAAAGTTAGAAGCATAAGCAGATAAGCATTTGATTACTTTTAGATAAGGCTAAGATAATTAAAAAATAATAAAAAATCTTACATTTAAGATAAAATTAGTTATATTGGAAGTATTAGCATATATACAGAGAACTTAAATGAAATGAAAGGATTTTAAATATTAAAAATTATCAAACAAGTTAATATCTAATTATAAAATAAACTCATAGGCTAAACATTTAGCTATAATTGATTTATTAAAGTGATTTTGGATTTATTGATTTTCTTCTTCTCTATTCTAAGCTTATAATTTATGATTATTTTTAGAATAAAACAAATCCTTATTTAAGGAACTAGATTTTTATTATTTAGAATTATAAATAAAGTAACTAAAACAAACCAATTAAGTATAGCTATTTAAGTGAGAACTGTAAATATCATACATTAAGAGATGATTATATGTTTAAATAATTAGATTATAATTTAATTCTTAAAGAGATGTAAATTAGATAAATCTATTTCTTAATTTTTAATTTTATCTACTTACAATTTAATTTGATATTCATACATTTTATATTAATTATAATTATGAAAATTAAAATGTAGCTTGCTTCTTAATTAAGCCTTTAGTTGATATAACTTTAATATCTAAATAATTTTATAATTTGTTGTTTTATTGCTTAGGATTGTTTGTATATTGATAGTTAAAGAATTACATTAAGAATTTAGTTTATTAATATAGATATTTTTAAACTAGGTTTAATAATGGTTGCTCATTCATATGTTGTGGATAATTTAATTTAATTTAAATAAATATAGCTAGCACTAATAGAAAGATTTTATAAATAGCCTCTATTTACATTTAGATATTATTATATTAATAATAAAGATATTATGCAAAGGCTAATAAAATAGAGATTACTATAAACGTAAAGGGTTATTGCTCTATGATATTCTTAAAATTTACTATATTCTTTTATTATTCCTTCATACATTTTGCATTTCCTAATAAAAGAAAAACTTTTATTTAAATTATATATAAAATTATTTTAGCTTCATAATATATAATGCTAATAAGACAGCTAACTCATAAAAAATGGGATTAAGTTAAAACTGTATAAAATATTGGTTTAGTAAGCAATAAAGTAAAGAAAGAATAATAAAATTATCTAAAATAGATTTAAACTAACAAATAAATTATTATATTATATAGACAAAATTGAAACATTTCTTGTAATAAGTCTCTTATTAAAAGGATTCATCTTAGTCAAAATATGATTAATTAAAAGTATTTTAAGAACTTCAAGTTATGCAATTAGAAAATTTTAAACTCCTAAGAACAGTATAAGAACTAGAAAGAAAAATAGAATATCTGATGACTAACTCTCAAGAGAAAAATTGAAAAGAAACAGTCAGGAAATATCAGAATAGAAAAATTAGAAGAAAAATTCAACCAATTCGCAAAGTTAACTGAAAGCATATTCTTTTAAAATTATAAGTGAATGATCTGATGGATGTTGAGCAGCAGCCCATAATAATTTTCACCCTATATAGAAAATAATGAGATGCTGGTACTGTAAGCGACAAGGTACAAAGTAAGAAGCTACTTCCAATAATGAAAAACTAATGGGTAAATATTTTTAGGATCTATTACAACTAAGAAGGTAAACTGTGTAGAAAAAAATACTATAAATAAAGAGTGAAGCTCCTTATATCTAATATGCGGTTAACGAATCCAATAAAAAGTGACTGGGATTCGACTTATCGGAAAAGATTAGAAATAACAATCTAAAAATCACCAAGACCTATGATAGACAAAATCCAAACAGATTTGAAGTTGAAACTTATACCTAACTTTAAACTTAAAAGTGATTAGCCTAAAAAAGGCAGATCCACTATAATCTATTATTTGTTTATATATTTATAAAAAAAATGGCTCCTCAAAAATAGGCGAATAAAAATTAACAGGACATAGACTAATAAAACTCTCTTATCGAAATATACTCACTAGGAGCTGAAAATAAAAAATCGTAACAATCACTTCTATACTTAATTTAACAACTAGATTCTCTAAATTTTACTGTGCAACAACTATAAAATGAAATAAATTACTAAAAATGGAAATCAACACTAAAATATCCAATTCTTAACTTATCTTATAACTGGAAAAAACGAATTTGGAACTTAAAGATACTAGCATGCAAAATAATTCTGAATAACTTATTTCTCCTCATAATTATACTATGGTAGTGGGAGAAATGTATTCCAAAACCTTTTCTAATCGGAAAATATTAAAAATGGCAAAAATATTGAAAATGTCAAACATTAAGACATATCCCCAAAAAAATGCAGAATAAGATGCTTCTTTTGTTAAAGAAATCAACATATATTTAAAAGCTACTGGTTCTTTTAGAGAAAGCAGAAATAAGCAAGTCAAAAGTTATTAATGACATGTCTAAGTTATACTGTTCCCCAGAAGAAATACTTTATAAGAAGAATGCATATGGTGGAGATTAATGACTATTGGATATAGTGAACCCTCGAAAAAGAAGAGCGAGACAAATGTTTGGACCTAAATGAGACTGAAACAAGATTCCTACTATCAAGAAGGGATAAATTAGCTTGAGTCGATACGTAATAGAAGAATGCGAGTTTAATATCTCGAAAGAAGAATTGAGTGGCCCTGTGAACATTTGAGAAATCTTATAAACTGATTCCATGACTAGCCTAACAAAGGAAAAAATCACGTAAATAAATAATTATTATTATGATATTTCTTTTTAATTTCATATTACTTTATCTAAAAGAAGAAACTAATTACAAATCCTAAGTATTTTGATATAATCTAATTAAATCTATAGGAAAAATAACCTTAAGCATATGTACTCTATTCAATGAGAACAATTAAAAAATATGTAAATATTTTTATTTTAAAGCTTTAATTTTAAAAGCATTATAAATAAAATAATGAATGCATACTAAAATATTTGTTATTTAAATCTCTTTGTTAGTTTACTAATAATTAATATATAAATATTAGAAATAAAAAATTATTTTATATCTTTTTATTAATTTTAAAAGGTAAATTTTAATAATTCTCATTTAATAATATCGGAGTAACATAATAAACTAGCATGTTACTATGATTTACTTATTATATAAAAAATGAAAATAATATAATAATTATTAATTAAAATAGCTTAAATATTATAAATAAATTTAGTTTGTAAAGTTTTATCTTAAAATTAATTATTTATTCTTTAATAAATTAGATTGATTGTTTATACAAATTATTTTTATTTTCCTTTATCAATTTAAAATTACTAAGATATGATAACTTATTATACAAGTTTCAATTATTATAATTGTATTTTAACCAATGCTTTTAAAATAAAATCATAGCAATATTTATAAGCTTTAAATAGGAAATTTTAGATTTGTAAAGCTCTAATTAAGAGTCTCTTACAAAATAATAAATTAAATTATAATATTTAATTTTTATATCATTAATTATTAAATAAAATGTTATATCTTTTTTTAAATATACGAATAGCGGGATTCGAACTCACTATCTACTACGTTCAAAGTAGATAGCCACTATACTATGTTTGCACATATAAATAAAATAATTATATATATCATAAAGTTTTAGCTCTAAGTTTACTATAAATCTTTATATCTACTAAAATTTAAAAAAATTATTGATATTGTGGGATCGAACCCCGTTGTCTGTATAGTTTTATAATAAAATTTATAATTTATATAAATACTTATTTCTTTTATTTGAGTCAATTCCAATTAGATTTTTTTATTTATTCCTAGAGACTCAAATTATTTATAAATTAAAAGAAAATATTATAAGAACAGCATTTTTAGAAGTGTAAGATACATATGTTAGAATAAATAAAGCTAGAATATCTTAGTTCTTTTATTTTATTCTCAGTGTTTGAAGTATGAAATGTTTATGTGATAAGAGTAATTATCAAATTAGTCTATATCTAATCTACTTAAAGCCAGAAATAATATAATTATCAAATTGGTTTTTAAAAGCCAAATATTCCCAAATAGTGTAATTGTAGAAAACATTCTTAAGTAATTAAAATCTAAGTAGTTAAGCATTTTAGGATTTTTAAATTTGAGAAACTAAAAAAGTTGATAGAGTTAAAAATATTATTAAATTAATTCGCTAATTGAAAAATTATTTCAAATGAATAAATATAAGATTAAAAAATAGCAACAACTACAAAGATAGAAATCTCTAATTTTATATCCTTTATTTCCATATAATTTATATAAGTTTAAAAAATTAAATTTAACAACTTTTTATTTTAAAATATTCCTGTTTAGTTATTCGCTTGGATGCTTTATTTAAATTACATAACCACTTTATATATGTATAAATAAACCAAAAACTCTTTTATTTGATTTCTAATCTTAATTATTGTAGAATTATTTTTCAATAAAGTTCAAATCTTGCTGGAAATTTATTTTATTAGCTATTATTTTACTTTTGTATCATTTTTACGTTTGAATGCTTTGAATTTCAAAATTTTCAGAAAAAAATTAAAAATTAAATTGATAAATCTGAAAAATTTTAGCAGACAATGGAATGAAGAATATTAACTTTAAATGATTCTTTGCTATAATACTTATCATTCTTAAATAATAGTATTTCTCACACAATTTTGTAATTTTATGTTTATTTTTTTATTTTATTACTCATAAATCTCTTAGATTTATGTAACTTTGCCCCATTACCTTTCTTCCTTATCTACTGCACACTTTTTAGTTTTCTAAAGCTTTATTTAGCTTTTTCTTCTTTAAGTTTCTTCATTGAACTATAATAAAATGTTCATAATTTAATATTCTTATTTATCAAATGTTTTAGTCATTTTCTATTCAAATTCTTATAATTTAACTTTAACTAAAAAATAGATATGAACTGAGATTATTTTTATTTCCTCTACATTTCTATAATGTAACTAGTATATTAAAATAGTACCAATTACTAACTGAAAAGCAATCAATTTAGTTATTATTTAGATAATTATCATATTTACATTTTGAAGGAAATTTAATTGATTAGGTTATGCTTAAACTTCATATCCTTATTAGTAAGTAAAATCCAAAGAATGCTTAAATACATATGTAGTCTATTAATATGGTATGTCTAACTTCGTATCTTTCTATTTCATATAATTAAAAAGCTTTCTGATTATTACTCTTGCAAGAACATTTATATATTAAGCAATTTTATCATAAGCAGGTTTATTTCTAAACTAAAGTTTTAAATATAAATGTGAGTAAAAATTAAGCTATTAGGTTAAATGTTAGCAAGGATTGATGAAAAGAGTAGAAAATAGTAAGTAAAAGATGATGAATTTTGCTTAGATTGCTTATTAAGAAGGTTCTATAAGCTTATACTTTCTAGCTTAAATAACTTTGCTAATTTATCTAATTAAAACAATTATAAGAGTCTACTGGCAGCTATTTTAATTTAAACCGTAATTATAAGCTATTAAAGTTTAGAGCCAAAACAATTCTAAAGCTTTAATTTAATTATTTAAAGGTAATAAAATAATTAATTATTAAATAGCATGAATAGGGATTAAGATACCTTCTAAGAAGGGAGTAAATAAAAGGCACATTAATAGAGAAGGCTTAAAATCAAGGCTAATCTTACTACGCATATAAAAAGCAAAGTAACTCAAGGGGATTCTTTTTAATAAACAGCTATAAAGGAAAATTGAAACAATGGTGGACTGGTTTATCCCTCTAAAAGAAAGCGCAGCTATGAATCTGATAATATAACTAAATGCATAAAGAAGGTAAAAATATAGTAACATAGCCTATGATAGAATAGGTATGTCCTTCAATAGATTTTCTAATTCCTTAAGAAGCGAAATTATTGTAGACTACAACAAGTGAACAGGATACTGAATGGGTTTAAGTACTAATATGATAAGCTGAAAATAAAAGATTATCAGGGAGATGAATAATTGGTGGAAAAGAAAATGAAATGAACTCTAAAATAAATAGCTAAGTCTGATGTAAAAGTTCTTATAATAGATCTAAGACAATGAAGAAAAAATTACTTATCTGATAAATTGAGTGACTAAATATATAAACTGATAAATGAATGCATTTAGTTTAAGCACTAAAGCTAAAAGAAATAAAAGTTGGTTAGTGTGCAAGAAATCTAGATTTTGGAAAGATCTTGCTTATTTGAAATATCATCTATAGATATTTCTGTTTGCTGAAATCTAAAGAAATTAATCTTAAAAGAAGTTTGCATTAATGATGGGAGATTGTAATTTCTTGAAAAATTAGTTAACTTAGAGCATATAGAAATAGACGAATTAGATAATCATTACAGCAGTGCAATTTCAGGGAGTTTTCTGAAAGATTTTTGTAAAAATTGTAAGTTAAAAGTGATAAAAATAAGAAGCTAAATGATAAATAATGAACTTATATAGCTATTCTTGGAAACTAATGGAAACTAAATAAGAGAAATTAATATCAATGATAACAAGCAAATAGCACATTTTCTTTAATTTTGTCCTTATCTAAGCAAAGTTTAAATTCAAGGAGATTAATCTGATGATATTTCCCAACAAATTAGCAAAATTGATTTCTAACACTTAGTTCTCTAAAATGTCACTTTTACTTCCCTAGCTTTTTCTAATTTATTTTCAAGAGTAAACACTTAACTCTAATATGTGGAAATTTCATAGCCATCAAATTTTAGAGATGCTAATCTTATTTCTTTGCTATAAAATTCTCCAAATTTAAGATCTTTGAGCTTAAGCTATTTACACCTATAAAATCAAACTCTATAAAAGATAGGAAGCTTTGGATAGAACTTGGAGCTTATTTCTTTAAGCAATGTAGGGAAAATTTACTACTCTACCTTAAACTTCATTTTCAGAAATTGTAAACAGTTGAAGAGCATCAAACTTGCAGATATCTTAGAACTTAGAAGAGAAACTTTGGAAGTTATTAAAGAAAACTGCTAATTATTGGATTGCTTGGAGATAAGCAGATGTGATATTTCTAGTCTAAGTTAAATTAACCTGATAGTGGCTAATAAAAAGCTATCAAAACTACAATTAGTAGATTGTAATTTAAGCAATTCAAGTGTAAGTTCAATCATCAAAAATTGTAACAACTTACTAAGTCTAGATTTAAGTAACAACTCAAGAATTTCTTAAAAGGGATTTCCTATCACTACCAAGAAACGTGAACCATATTCAATTTTCAGAAAATTAAAGCATTTAAACATTGAAAATACTTTAATAAGCAAGCAATGAGCTTAAAAGTTGAACTAAAGATTTAAAAAACTAAAAATAAAGCATACAAGTAATGAGATAGCTAAAGCAGTTACTTTTGATCTGAATGGCTTTAGCATTTGAAGAATATTTAAATGTTTAATAATAAAATTAACTTTATTTGATTCTAGTTCATTACATTTAATTACTGGTAACTTATTAATAGTCAAAGCATCATCTATTCAATCTATCTCTCTTTATAGCATCTAACTATTCATTATCTTATGAAAACTATATCCCTTTAATTAGCTTAAGGCATTTTATCTTATTCACTATTTTCAATCATTTAGATTTAAAAAGTTACCATTCTTTGCTTTACTTCTTAGTCCCTCTAATCTTGTTGGTTTATAATTACCAAAAAATTATAGTATTTAGAACTTAAGAGAAATTAGTTATTTTAAGGAAAGCTAATTTTATATTTTAAATAGGTAGAATAATTAAAGGTTATCAGATAGACATTCATTAATTTAGATCTTATATAATAAAATTTAATTAAGTTCTATGTGTCTCTATATAAATACCTCATTGTAAAATTATATAATAGTTGGAAAAATTAAATTATAGTACTTAATTAAACAAATCCCTTCTCAAAATATATCTGAGATTATAGATAGCAAAACCATAAAATATCTAAGGGAAATAATTTAAGGGATTGTAGAACTTCAAGAGTGCATAAAGTATTTAAACTAGTTCTATTTGATTAGATTTGTTGATATAATATAAGTAAATAGAGAGTTTCTAATTAATTAAGAAAATAAGATTATTTTATTAAATTTCTATTAAGTTTATCTAATACAACTTTTATTCAATTACATCACTCTGGTATGTGTTTATCTCAATTATTTCTAAAAGGAATGCTTATTAGTGCTAGAATTAATTTTAATATTCTTTACTAAAGTTAATTATTCACATTTGAGCTAGTTTAATTATAAGATAAAATCAAATAAGAGAGCTGCTTTATTTAAAGAAGTTATAAAGAAATACTATTAAGAAAAACCCAGACATGTTCTAAAAGATGCATTTAAGTAAATGAAAGTAAGAAAATATTAAAGCTAGAAAAGTCCTAAGAAAACTCATAAATATAGATTTAATAATACTTAATAATATTTTATTTCTCATGTTAGTTGATAACTCAAATATCAATAACCTTAATATAAAATAATTTACTTTATACTTTTTATATTCAAAATATATTTCCTTTTATATTTATAAATATCTCATATTCTTTAATATTCTTTTATATAAGAGCAAGTATAAAGTATTCAGTCTAGCATTATATTAGTTGAAATAAATTAAGAAATTAAAGTACTATTTATTATTAAAATGCCATTGTATAACTTTAGCTTTAAAGTTAATTATTTAATATACTACAATATAATATTTCCTTAGTAAAATTTATAATCACATTCTAATAAGCTAAGGAATTCTTAAGTGTTTATGTAATGAAGTTATTTATTTAAGGTTTATTTATATATTAGTATAATGTAAGCTTAGTTAAAATTTATGATTTAGATATAATTTAAATTAAATTCTGCTTATTAAATAACTCTACCTTTTATATAATCCAAATTAGATAGTAATAATTAAAGGTTGATAGAATGGTTCTTAATACTGGTACTCTATAATGTAGGTATAAGATTGATTATAATGTAAATATATGCACTATTTAATAATATTAGTTCCTAAATCAATTAATCATTATTTATTTATATCTATATACCATATACTTTAAGGGATTTCATCTTCTACTATATAAATAGGATTAAATTATATTTAATTTTATTTAATAGTTTTGGAAGATTAAAATCAAAAAGTTAGAGATTAAATATGAAATAATAGAAAATACTTGAATAGACTTAAGAAAAGGATAATAGTATAATCGCAAATCACTATAAAATTTTCAAATCTTATAAAAAGTTAGAGGGTTATTTTTGATTCAAATAAATTAAGGGAAGTTAAACTTATTTAGGTTAGATAAAATCTTCCTGATACTTATGAACTTAATTTTTACTATTCCAACTTCTAAGTATTTAATATAATAATAATATTAATTTTGAGTTTTCCGTTTTAGGGATTTCCAACCCCGTCAGGAGGCCAGCAGTTCATGCTCCCTGCTGTTAAATATAAATGTTTGGGACGTCCAATTTTAGCGAGATTGGGAACTCAGGTTTCTCCAGGTTTTCCTTCCTTTTACTTGATATGGTTCCATCTTGATCTTGTATATTGAACCATCAGGGTTGCAATACATTCTTTTCATTCTTGCTTCTTCTTTTTTCTTCTTTTGTTGTTCTTTTATCCAATAGTTTCTTTATTTCTATTAGAATTTCTAACACTTCCTATAAAAATGTCATACACTTCCACAGCAGAAACATTTATTTTTTATTTTGATTATTTTCCTTGATTTTTTTGCTCTTTCTAGGCTTCGATTTCCATTTGTATAGCTCCAGTTTCGCTTGACTCTTTCTTAAAATTTTACATTTATCTTCTACTTTTCCGAGTCTGTTATTAAAGCTAATTTTAGGATTTGTTAGTCTGACTTTGTGAGATATTCCAAAAGGCGTTAAGATCTCTTTCCTAGGACATAAGTCTTGACTCAATTCCTTCTGCTAGGTCTAGCTTTGCCATCAGCATATCATTGTCCTTCTTCAATCTCTTGACCTCTTCCTGGAGGTTCAGTACCTCTTTGATGAGCTACTCCATGCTCATCTGGCCAGAAGGGTTGAATTCTTATACCTCCTGTGGAGAACAGACTTAATCTGTTTCCTCGGTTTCTCGCTTGAGGTTGGAGTTTCCGTGTGTATATTCTTCAAGGTTGGCTTTCGCTCGTTTTGTTAGATTCCAGGTTGTTAGTTCAGTGTTGGTTAAGGTTGTGATAGAGAAGATTGTTAAAATTATTAAAACTTGGTTTCTTGCTTCCTCCTTTCCTTTTTGGCTTAGGAAGATGTTGTATAGAAGCCTGACTTGAAACCTTCAACCATTTTATTTTATTTTCTAAGTATTTAATTAATTTGAACCTAGTCTTGAAGCTTAAATAAATATAATCAAATACAATTTTAGAGTTTACTAAATGTACTCCAACTAATTTTAAATAATGTATGAAATTGAAGTTGCAAAGCAAAATTTTGTCAAATTATCAGATTAAGAGATTGCATAGAAATTGATTAATTATTAGATAGTTAGATTTAAGATTATTAGATTGCTTATGTTTTAGTATTTTATTTTAATTTAATTTTAGTTATTATTTCTATTATCCAATTAAACATTCATCTAAGCATTCCAATTCTTTTTCTCATTTTAGTCAAGTTTTAAAATCGATCAAGAGGTTAGTTTGAAATTTAATAATTGGGTTAATAAAAATTAGAATATATAATATTTAAAGCAAAAACTTCTATTTTTGTAAATAAGCATAAGTTTCTAAGTGTATAGATCATTTTATTAAGGTAACTATCATTTTTAAATTTAAAAAGCTAGAACTAATTTAAGCTAAAGAAAAAGTAAAGAACACATAAATAACTATTATTATAGATATTTTTAGTAATCTATATACTATTAATTATTCTAGCATAAAGCTTAGAATCCTTACTATTTATAATGTAAAATGAAAAATAGCTAGACAGATAATAATTTATGATAAAATTACATTAAATAATTAGCTAGCTCAGTTTTTAATTTCTGAAGATATTAAATAAGTAGAATTATATATCATTCAAGAGAGTAAATTAAAATATCTTTATACAATCATTAAAGGAAAAAAGCTTAAGGAAATATTTTACAATTTCTAAGTTTTTCTGATTTAATTTTAACAATTATTCTATTTAAGCTTATAAAGCTAGTATGATGGAAAATTTAAATATCATATGAAAAAATTAATTTTTAAGATATTTGCGTATTCAAATATTTTATGAGTATAAAATAGCTATTTATGAAGAACTTGTATTTGATTTTTATATCTTAAAACAAAAAATTGATGAAACAATTTTTATTTATGCTAAAGAGTATTAGCAGTAGTTATTGAGTAAATTCAAAAACCTTATTATTAGATTTTTAATTATATTTATTAATGTTAAATGATGTTAATATACTATATAGGAAATTCTCTATAATCATCCTTAATCATAATATAGATAGAAATAAAAAGAAATTTTCGTTAAATCTAATAATTTATTTAATTAAAGCTAACTTATTTATTTTTTTCTTCAACTTCACCATTTAAAATCTCATAGTAGAGGTGCTAATTTATCTTAAAATACAACTAAACTTTATCTTTTGTATTATTATTATAATGTTTGATGGTTTTTAATCCTATGACTTTCGATAATTTCCTTATTATTTTACTAATAAAGTAAATTTAATACAAAAGTTATATTTCAATGTAACTTTTGCTAAGCTAGAATACTTGTAGTAAATTGGGCCCAGTTAATTATGTTGTTCTTGATAACTTAAAGAATAAATATTCCTAAAAGGTTTAACTTTAATACTAATTATTAAAATAGATCTTTCGAAATCTTATATAATAGATTAAAGAAACCTACTATTATTATTTGTGTAGCCAATGAGGCTATAGTAGCATATTAAATCATAACCAATCTTAATTATTATTTAGAATATGAAACTAAAATAATAAATTACTCTATTTAAAGAATTAAATGAAGCATTACATTTATTACTTAAAATAAAGTTTAACTAGAATAGGTGTAATTTGTGATGCTACTCAAACTAACAATCAAGATCTAAGAAAAATTGATTTATGTTCTACATTTAATTTACTCTATATAAATAAGTAGCTTAATTAAGTTTATAAGCTAGCTATTATAAAATATTCATTAAAATATCTCTGCGATAGCTTATTTCCACTATACAAATAATTTGTAGAAATCTAATTTAATTGAAAGATAAATACCTAAATTTAAGGATGCTTATCTAAGAAAAATAAAATGAATATCTATTCTATTTTATATTTTCATTAATTTGATTAAAATTAAAAAAAGCATCTATTTTAAATAATTTCGCTTATAAATTAAATAAGCATAGTTAAAAACTAAATATAAGAAGAATTTAAGTGCTACTTTGGGATCTTAATTTGATATTAGTAAAGTCCTTTTAGTACTCAATTAAGTTATTTTTTACATTATTAAATATAATTATTATTTCTACCCTTTTACTTTAAATCATTAGCTACTCATTTCTATCTTTATATAATAACTAAAATTTGATAGATTATGATTAATAAAAATATAATGTATAAAAAACTAAAAATAAGCTGCTTAGAATTGTTTAAGTAGACTTTTAATATCAAAATTATAAAATAGATATTACAAGAAATCTATTAAAGCAAATGCTTTAGTAACATGATATTAAATAAGTATTAAAGTAGATTTAATTAAATGTTATAATTACTCTTTTAGTTTAATAGTCTCTTTATAAGAATTCATCATTATTCAAATAATAAAAAGTATGAAACTAGATACAAACAATGTTCTACAAGGAATGCCTTCCTTACTTCAAAATTTATCGCTACAGTTCGAAAAAGAATGGCCTAGAGTGCTAAAACTTCCAAGCCCCTTTTCTAAGACAAAAGGAAATAAAATAGCTCAGCCTGAAAAAGCTAGAAAATATATGTAAATAACAGAATGCCAGCATAATTTTCGCAAGCACTATGCTAAGAATTTGTGTAAAAACTGTTATATAAAACTAGGAATAGGAAGACCTGCAACTAAATGTGAGCATAAAGACAGAGCGCATTATGCAATGGGAGTTTGCTAATTATGTTACCTGAAAATGTACAACACGAAAAAGAGTAAACAGAGATAAAGCAAAGCATGCTGAGAGTGAATTAAAATAGAACTATGTTTTATTTATTCTTTTTCCTAATTTTTTATTCCAGTTTTATCGTCTAAAATATCAGTGCATTTACTAGTTTTAGAGATATCGCAGACATAAAGTGTTTTTTTAATTAAAAATAAAAATAAAAACTTAAAAATGTATAACCTAACTTAAGCAAAAGATAAATATGCCTAAATAAATAATTTAGCTAGTTAAAGCCTTTAAAAAATTATTAAAATACCAAAGCAAAAGCAAAATAAGCAAAGTTAACATTCTTAACTAAGAGTTATCAATAGTAGACATCTAGTTAAATTGATATTAAAATAGTAAAGCATATTCATATCAATAATTTTAGTAATTATTTTAAAGTAGGTAACTATGATCTATTTACAAGTCTAAAGGATGAAAATTAAAGAGTTGCAATTATATTTAATATAGTATAAGAATAGAGAAATATTTTTATAAAAGGAGTTCTTAAATTATCAAGTTCCTAGGCTATTATTTAGTTATACTGCTTCCAATAAATTAGATTTAATATTTCTTTTCTACAACTGCAATAAGCTATTTAAGTAGCTAATTAAGTATAAATGCGTAAATTGCTTAGAATAAGTTGAGAAAATAATAAATTTGGCATAGTTTTTAATTGGCATAATACAAAATAAAGATAAAGTAGAAAAGCATTTATTTATTATCTCTAATATCGATAACTTTATCCCTCTTAGCTTATTCATTTTTCAAATTTCTATTTAATAAGTTAAAATAAAAGACTCTGATAGTTTGAAAAATAAAGGTAATAAGAGAGAAACGCAACAACTAAATAAATAGGATAAATTCAGACGGTAAGTTTGAAAGTTGTTTTGGAAATTCATTGAACTATATTGATCAATCTACTAAGCATTGATGCATAAAACAAAGAAGTAAATAATCTAAATAAAAATTATATAAACAAATCCTTTAAAACCTAAGATATCTATATAAAGCAGCAAAAGTTTATTATAACTAGCTTTATTTTCATAATTCTAATATTTTATGATCATAATAAATAAATTTAAGCTAATTAGATTATTTTCATCACCTATAAAATCATGCTATCATTAAGGAAGTATCTTGAAGAATCAAAATTAACAGAATTATGCTATTCTTATTCCTAAAATTTATATAATGATTTAAGTAATAAAGCTAAACAATGATGTTTACTTTAGATAAATAAAAAACAATAATTCCTAACTTTTGAGAGGAATGATTAAACTAGGATAATAAGAATATTTATTAAAAACAATAAGTTTATTATAAAGCATTTATTCAGCACAAAGTTAGAAAATCTTAGATCATTTATATCAACAATTACTCATATTTAATTTAGAATAAACTAGATAAAAAATAAAAAATAACTAGCTAGCAGAATATAATAACTAAAATATATAGAAAAAATAGTAAGAATAAATAATTATGAAAACAAGGATTGAAAAAAATATATCTATAAATAAATATTCTATTAAATTAAATATAAAATGATTTGTTTATGCTAACCTTATTTCATTTTCCTTAATGAGTATTTTCTCTGGATGATGCAGTTTTTTAATTTTTTTATTGTTGATAAAAAGTTGGTTGAGTAGTAGTGATAGAAGAGTTTTATTTTAATCTAAAATAAATTAGCATAAATTCTAAAAAACATAAAAACTCTCTAAAATTAACTAATTCAAATCTAAACTCACTTTTCCCAAATTTTGGACAAGTTGCTATAATTCTACTACATTTCATACTTAAAAGCTAATTTATTATTCAGAAACTCACTAAAAGTTAGATCTACATGTAACTAAAACTTAAAAATAGCTCTTATTTAACTTTTTAATATTTAAATATGAAACATATTAAAGATATATAAATAAAGCTCTTCATTTAATAAAAGTATAAGTATCAAATAAAATCTAGTAAATGATATTCCTATTTTATAATAAAAGACCTTTAATTAGATTAATAAATATTATAATATTTAAAATTTTAATTATATAAGTTAACCTTTTGCATAATCTAATCACATACCACTTGCATTCTATTTTTATATATAATAATTTAAAATATTATAAAATTATAGGAATCTTTGTCTATATTTTATACCCTTTGATCTTATTATAATAATTATAAAAAGAAGAATATTAAAATTTAGTTTTAAAAATGCTTAGAAAGATTCTATAAATCAGATATAAATTTAAAGATATTTCTGTTCTTTATAACTTTTAATTTATTGAGTATTCTATAGAAATATTAATTTTAAAATTATTTTAAGATATCAAAGCTTTACCAACTAACTTGAGTAAAAAGAAGATATAATTTTAATTATTTCATTATAAAAAAAAGTTAAAAGTTAAAAAGCTTTGTTAAAGCCTTAGTAGTCAGCCATCTGACCTATTCTATCAGCTTGTCTCTATTAGTTTGTCTTGAATTCCTACTAGGCTTAGTTAGGCGGTGTAGCACTTCATTAGTGCACCATCCTTTAATATTCGGAATAGTTTTGGTCTTGCACTTAGCGTTCCTAATTATTTATCCAAGGATTAAGATTTGAATTAAGGAATTTTTTTCAATAAATTTTTCCGCTTTATGTTGGATATATCCTAAATAGTTTTCTAAAAATATCTTATTTATTTTTTCTTTAAATTTCGCTTAGTTAGTAGCAGTATTTTCATTGGTGTTATTTATTGCACACGTAGCATTTTATTCTTCTTTTAAACTATTATTCCTGTAACACTTATTTAATTTAAATTTACTACTTATTTTAAATAAACTTTTACTGTTTATTTTAATTTGAGGCTTCATTTTCTATTTCCATAGGATCTGATCAATTCTGTTAAAAGGAAAATGGCGCTACCTGAATTTATTATTAAATTTAAAGAATTCTTTGTTCCAGTTTGTTTTCTATTTCTTATGATTATTAATATTGTTTCTCAAGTAAAGACGTTATTAGTTTTTCTAATTTTTCTACTTTATCAGTGAGGTATCTATTTTTAAATATAAACTCTTTTAATGACTTAGATAATATTTCTATTTGAGTTTGTGTCGGAAGTTTTTTTAGTTCTGGATTTCCAAGTGGTTAATGTTCGTCATATCAATCATATTTCTCACTTTCACTCATTGTAATTATTTCGCTTTTTTATTTTTTAGAGAATTTTCCTGTTTAAATGTTTTGTTCAAAGTTCTGTTATTTCTTAGAAGTCATTTTATATATAATATATAGTAAATCTTTATTAGTTTATATGGTTTAACTTATTTTTTGGTTACTTAATATATAAACTTTTATACTTTTTATAAATAAATACTTATAGCTATAATCACTTCTAACTATAACTATCTTTATTTCTTTAATCAACTTTAAATTTTATTTTCTGCTTTATTAACTTTAAAATAGTTTAAGGCTTAACTTAATAAAGTAACTTAGACTAGTTATAGTAAAGAGATTTGTAATAACAATGTTACTTGATAGATAAAATAGTGAATAAGGAATCTTAATATTTGGTTGACTTATAATTATATGGTTTAGTCTAATTTTAAAATTTAGTGGTTAATTTACTATTTTATCTTATATCCCTTTTTATAAAGCATATGTATAAATATTTGTTATATAATAGATTATATTCTCACTATTTAATCTGATACTATTTAATTTTAAAAGCAGCTATTGTGATTGTAAATAAATTAATAATTTATACAATCATATAGATTAAATTATAGTCAAGTATAACGTTTAAAACATATTGAAGTAGTATAGTAAGATAAGTATATCACTTTAGAGTTATCACTAAGAATCATAAAATTATAGAGGAAATTAAATATAACAAGAACTTAACTATTTTAAGCTATTTATTGAAATTATAATTATTAAATAAATCATAAGGTTTATAATATTGGGAAATCAGGCTTTTAGTATGAAAACGATTGAGAGCTTAATATAAAATTTAAGCATAAAATAATAATTAAATGTAAAAATAAAGAAGAAATTAAGAAATTCTTTGTATAATACTTCTAAAATGACAACCATATCTATTTTATAAACATTTTGCTTCTAAGCTTCTTGTAAATAAACATAAGCAAGAAATCAAAAGATTTTAGAGTTTCCAACTAAAAGGTATTAAATACTCTACTTTAAGAAATATTTAATTAGCTATATATTTTCATAAAGATTACCTTAGCATTAGAAATAGTAAGCTACAATATCTTATATTAGTTATAATTAATCTATCTAATAAATTCATATTTAATGTTTATCTCTTAAGCTATTTAAAGCTTAATAAGTTTTACATTAATAAACTTTAATTATACAAAGTCATAAGATTATTTCAAATATACCTTGAACTATAAATTTATTTAGTAAGAAATTAACATTAAAAAATATAAATAAGTTTAATATTAAGCAAGTTCTAAGTTAATAAAAATAGTAAACCAATTTAAAAGTTTAAAAGTAAAGCTTTCATAGAATTTATTTATAATATTAGAGCAAATTAGTTTATATTAATTATAATTTTATTGTTATAGTTTAAAGGTTTAATTTAATTTTTGATAACTTAATTTGTAAATAATTTATAAAGGCTATATTTAACTTTTACATCTTTCTAAGTAATTATAATAGTTTAAAGGAATAATAATTTAAAAAATGCTTGTTGTTACTTCAATTTCTATTTTTATTTTAATCTTAACCAAATTTTTAATTCCTTTTATTTATTATATCTAATGAAGCCTACCAAATTTTCTAAACAAATAAATCTTCTGGCTAAGCATTTACAAACAAAACATCTACTTCAAAATGAATGTTTATAAATTAATCTAAACTATATAGAAATCTCTAAGACAGATAGTAAAGCATATTAAGATCATTTATAAGAAGCTCTAATTGTTTCGCTCTAGACTCTAGAAGGAAATCAATACTTTAAATATAATATTTTTAAATTAATTAGGGACTAAAACTTTAAGTAAGCACATTAAAATGTTATAAAACTTGGAATATATTAATATATTTTATGATAGATCAATTAAATTCTCCAGAAAACTTTTAAAATCTTAAATAAAAATAATAATTGCTTATTTCAGATAAAGCATTCTATATAAACTTGAAAAATTAAATCTATGAAGTGAAAGAAAAGATAAAAGAAGATTTCTCAATAATAAAAGTTAAATGTAGGAAGTTATAAATAAGTAGCTTTAATTAATTTATTATGGATGAAAGTAATTAAGTTGAGTTTGTCTATATAAATATAATAAGAAAAAATAAGCTAAAAATTGGTAAAACTTAATTAAGTCTTTATCAATAAATAAATAATCTTTAAAGTAATTAAAAATTAAAACTATCTAATAGTTGTAAGTTAAATTATGTATTTAATTAAAAAAATATTTGCAGATTCTCTTAATCAATCTAGTTTAAATTAAAGTAAAGCATATGAGCTTCATTGCTTTCAAGTGCACAAAAGGAAATCAGTTTAAATTAAAAAAACAATAATCATTATAAGAAGATAAAGTGATTTAAAGGCCATTCTTGATATAATCTTTGAGATTTAGTTGTTTCATTAATCGTCCCTTTAAGTCCTGATAAAGTGGCTCAAGATTTAATATCACCATCATACTCTACTTTAGGCATATTAAATTTTGAATTTTCAGATTTTAAATATTTTTAGCGTTTATAAAATCTTAAGTTCTTAAATTAATTAAATTTAAATATGTTTTATCATAATTCGTATAGATAATTAAAAAAATCATTTTCCATCTCAATAATCTTGATTCAATCTCATTTAATCTTTTCTTTTTCAACTCTCTCTAACCACATTGTTCTAATAATTCTTCCATTTTTTCTTCATTTCGCTCTAAAACTTAAATTCTTCTTTAAGGCAACTTAGAATGAAATCATTTAATTCTTAATCAATTTATTAGTGTTGTCTTCGAATAATGAAGTTATGAGTAATATAATTTTGGTTATAGATTAAAAGTTAAGCTAATTATAGAATCTGAAGTCTTTAAATTCTTCGACTAAAACTTGAGATTTTCATTAAGGGGAATGCAAATAGGTATCTTATTCACCGCAAATGCAAATTTCAAAGTGTATTAATTAAAAGTTTCTTTATTTCAATTCATATTATAACTAAAAATCATTAATTTGTAAATTTATATTTTTTTAGAATCTTTATCTTGTTTAATAACACGAAAGATATAAATTGGAAATTTTTGTTTAAAAATGCTATTTTCTAAGTCTTCAAAATAAATGCATGCTATAGGAATCCACTCATCTCTTATTTGCTAATAAAGATCACTGACTGCCTTTGTAAATTTTGAATCTCCATCTTAAAAAGGAAAAATTAGTTGGAAATATCCTATTAAGAGTTATTAGGTTTTATAGAAGAGAATTGTTTCTTCGGAGACATTTTTTATTTATTATCATTGTAAAGGTTTTAGAGATTGTTATCTAATATCAGAGATCTTTTTACACAGTGGATTTTATAATTTTCTTAATCCCCTACTATCCTTAATAATAATAACTATTTTTAGATAATAGGCTATCCATTTATGTTTAAATTTATTTAATTCTACTTTCCTCCTTAGAAAAATAATCTTCAAATTTTTGCACTTTTATGCTAAACTTTACTCAAAAGAAATCTTAAACTGTGACTCATAGTTATTTTTGGCAACAAATTTATGAATTTGAAAGTTCTATTAAATCATCCGCAAAGTCACTTACTATATAAGTTTTCAAAAAAATAGGAAATCCACATCCCTTTTAGAATTCTTCCAGATATCTTATAGCTATATATAATATAAAATTAAAAGAACAGACTTTGACTATATTTTTGTAGAGCTTTCTTATTATTTTTGATCTATCTTGTAAAATATCAATAACAAACTTATCATCAATTTTATCATGGAATTATTCTAAAACAATTATGAAACTAAAGAGTAATCTTAATCTTACAAAAAGAGATTTCTTTTATATAGTATTAAACATTTTTTTTACTTTAAATAGGATAGCTTTTATTTGTTTTTCATGTAACCATCTACGTTGTAAATTAATAATCTAGGTTCAGAATTATTAGATTAATCTAGATGTGAAATATTTCGATCATAAATGCATTTTTATAAATGTTAATTTATTTCTTTATCACATTTTTTAGTAAGCAATTTAGTAAAGCAATAAATGTAAGTTGCGTAAAACACTCTTGCTTCCCTATTTAAAAATAGGAGGTATGCTTACTTCCTTCATTATATTTGGTATAGTAAATGTTCTGAACATATTATTGATAAAATTTGAAATTTATTAATGTAATTCTCGCCCGTTATATTAGATAAGTTCCATTTTGATTTCATCACTAACTGAGACTTTATTATTCTAAAATATACTTCTATTTACATAAATTTAATCTTAAGTTTTACAAATTTGTCCCTAATAATTTTTATAATTTTTTAATTTCATAAATTTTTAATATATAAAATAAATAAATTTTCAGATTGCATACAGAAGTATAATTTATAAAATTATCAGCTTTATGTTGTCATCTTTCCATTTAAAATGATTGTTATTATTCCTTCCCATGTCTGTATTATTGTTTATTTAATTAAGCCCTATTATTGTAGTTTTTACTCTATTCAATTTAGTTTCATCTCCCTGTCTAGGTTTAATCGTATTTGATAATTATTATAGTTAAAGTATTGTTCTATATTTCTTTTTGCAATCCGAATTTTCTCAGTCTTGTATTACCACGCTCCCATGTTTCCATATTTTTCAAGCTGCTCTGAGTTAAAAAAGATTAAAAGGTATTCCATTTGGTATCAGTTAGATATTTATATTTATTTTGTCTTTTCGTAGTTCTCAAATTTTGTAAAATTCTTTAATTACTACGTCCCTTTCTATTAATTTCAGCTAAAATTTTTGCAATTAATATTTTCTTTGTAGACATGTGTTAGAATAAGCCAATCCTATTCCTTTTAATTTTTGCACCTTATTCTTGCTACCTCCCTTAAGTCAATTCTTTATTTAAACAATTGGGCATTCCCAACGTTTGGATACTTGAGTTTGTCCGGTTATTAATAAATATTGTAAATTCTAAAATCTCTTTCATGCCTTTGCTTATACGTTTCAGTAGTTCCCTACTCTAATATTCGGTATGTGGTGGGTTTGCGAGAGACTAATTTTTTGCTTTGAGCTTTCATTAAAAAATATAATTATAATAATAATGATATATTTAAATGAAGATACCTTTATTTGGTTAGTCACTAATTAGATTTTGTTAAAAGCTTTTTATCTCAATAGGTTTCGTATTCGAATTCTTCTAGCTTCTCTGTGTCTTAAATTCTTATTACTTTCCTGTTTTCTCCTTTAGCTAAGGATTTGTAATCAAAGCAACCATCATTTTTCTAATCTTCTAAGTTCATCCATAATCCTTTGAACTTATAAGTATGGTTAAAATCTTTCTTTCTAATATAGTCTTCCGTTTCACATGAAGTAATTTTAAATAGGTTGTAAATTCCTTTTTCTAATGCTAAGTCTCACTTTGATTAAATTTGTAGAAATTTCTTACCCTGTGGTTATATTTTTTGCAGCATCAACATAAAATTTTTCTTTTAATGCAAAGACTAAGGAAAATTCTGTTTTCCTCTTGAATTTTGATTAGTTATTTATTGAACTAGATTTACCCCAATTGATTAATTCTCTGATAAAAGTTTTATCTTAAACTCTTTTCGATTATATTAAATTAAATTACCATCAATTAGGAGAGAAGCTATTAGTTAATTTCTTATTTAAAGTTCTATTCATTAATCAATTTTTTGATATTTAGCATAAGAGATTAAGTTATTTATTTTAGACCTTAAACTTCTTCTGTTAGTTTTCTAACTGTTCAATTACAGCATGCAGAAATAATTACTTAAGTCTGGTTAACTATTTTGTTTTGCTTGAGAGATCTGCAATTTCTTAAGAGCCGATTAACAAAAATACTCTAAGAACTCAAAGCTATGTAATAGGAGAATTTTAAACTTTTAAGAAATGTAAAAGAGCTTGAAAGAAAAATAGCATATCTAATGACTAACACATAAATTATAAAAAATAAACATTTCTAACCAGTCAATCTGAGAATTGAACAAATAAAATCAAAATTCAATCTATAAGCGGATTTGACTGAAAGCTTATTTCTAAAAAATACTACAACAAATAAACCATGGATTGGAACCGAATCTTCAAACAGCAAAAATTCTGATAGTAAAGGACAGAAATTATGCTGATATTACAGGAAATATGATCACTTTTTAAGATATTACTAAAAATGGCAATTAAAATAAAAATTTGAAAGCTATAAGTTATGAAAATTCTTAAGTAATCTATACTGCACTCAAGAAGGTTTATTATACAGAAAAAAGATGTACATAGGAAATGAACTCTTAAAGGACATCGCATTTGCTCATTAAAGAAGAAATTTGAATATTTTTGGAATCGAACTCGATTGAAGCAAGATACCTGGGTGAACAAAATACTGCTAGATATGTTCTCTAAGAAGGAGGCTCAGAAGAAGATTGAAAATGAAATAATACTTAAGACAACTATAAACTTTAAATTTCGATTAGTGGCAAGCCAAATAAAGGTGACAACACGTTAATAAAATATGTTAATTATGTTATTTTATCTATAATTATTTTTATTTCAATCATTTTAAGTTTGATTTAGTTTTTAATGACTTTTATAAAATGTTATGCAGATTTATAGTAAAATTAGAACTAAGAATTGTGAATTTTTATTAATTATTCTATTTATTTTAAGTAAATTTCAATTAAAATTATGTCTAGATTTTTTTAGTGGCTATTATTTCTGCTTTAATGCAATAGATTGCGGGTTTAATCCCCGCTATCTACATATTTTATAAACAAAATTTTCTTTATAAATAAATAAATTTGATTATAGAGCGCGTAGCATTCTCATTGGTGCGCAGCTCTTTAAAAAAAAATGTTTCATACTGACAAGAATGTTTCTTACTGATAAAATTATCAGATACTGGTAGATCTTGTTCAATACTGGTATAATTATTCAGTACTGATAAAAATGTTCAATACTGGTATAATTTAAGAATACTCGTAATCTTTTCTACTCGCTGGAGGTCCAAAGACATGGCAAGATTGTGTCTCATTGCATCACCAAAGCAGAGGACTACATGTGTCAATTATGGGTACTTAAATTCCCCACCTCTGATGAAGCTCGCAATATTATTTCTTTTTCGTTCCAGAATTAAATCTAAACTAAGCCAGTGCAAAAGGTCTAAGAATCTTATGTCTCGAGGCCAAACCAAAGCAGAGGAAGACATAAAGTCGATTATGGGTACTTAACTTCCCCAACCTCTGATGAAGATGCCTTGTTGTTCACCTTCGAACAACTATGGCGGTTTTAAAAAATATATAATAAATGAAATAAAAGTTAAATCTTATAATAGATGGTGATTACCTTTAAAGAAATTAAATAAATATTTAAAAATCAAAATTTCCAATTTAAAATGCTTAAAATTTTGCTTAAATTTGTAAAAATATTGTTATATTTTTACTTAAAAAACGTTTATTAAAATATATTTATTTTCATTGAAGCAAATATAATAAATCAATATATCTTTGTAATTTTGCTAAATTACTCTTGGTAAATAAAGAAAAATAGTAAATACATTATAATTTATTTATTTATTTATTTATTTATTTATTTATTTATTTATTTATTTATTTATTTATTTATTTATTTATTTATTTATTTATTTATTTATTTATTTATTTATTTATTTATTTATTTATTTATTTATTTATTTATTTATTTATTTATTTATTTATTTATTTATTTATTTATTTATTTATTTATTTATTTATTTATTTATTTATTTATTTATTTATTTATTTATTTATTTATTTATTTATTTATTTATTTATTTATTTATTTATTTATTTATTTATTTATTTATTTATTTATTTATTTATTTATTTATTTATTTATTTATTTATTTATTTATTTATTTATTTATTTATTTATTTATTTATTTATTTATTTATTTATTTATTTATTTATTTATTTATTTATTTATTTATTTATTTATTTATTTATTTATTTATTTATTTATTTATTTATTTATTAAAGAATAAAGAATTTCTTAAAGATAAATGAAAAATATAAATAGATAAAATGGATATTTATACTATAAAGCTTTTAATATTTATTAATTTAATTTTAAGCAAACTTAAGAATAAATCATTAATTTAAAGATAAACTTTGCCAAATTAAATAAATTTATAATATTTAAGCAACTTTAATGAATAGTTTCTACATTCCTTACATTTTTATTTAATAAGTAACTCAAAGCAACATCAAAGTTAATTAAATTCCTCTAATATTAAAATGAGTATTATTTAGTTATGGCTTTTTAAAATTAATAAAAAAAGCTATAAAATAATTTTTTATTTCTAATCATTAAATCTTTTTAAACATTTTGTAAACTGACAAATAGATTTGAGCAAAGATATTGTTTATTATATATTAATTTTTATTTATAATGCTTTTAAAATTTAAGTTTTAAAATAAAAATATTACAATTTATTTAAGTTTATCTCTCATAATGAATAGAATACATAAGTTTAAGTTTATTTTTCTTATAATTGTATTTAAATTACATCACAATAATTAAAAACTTACTATTTATCTCTGCTTTTAGATAAAAAAACATGAAATTTAAAAAGAAGATTCATATCAATTTATTTGTTAGTTGAGATCTATTTTAGTAATTTTAATTATTCGTTCTTAACTTCTATTGATTGCAAAATCAATATTCTTATAAAATTAATCTTAATTAAGCTTTATTTTTTATGAGTTCGCTATCTTATTGCATAATATATTATTAAGCTTATACAATTAGACAGCATCATTTAAATAAAATTTAGTTCTTTTATTAAGAAGAGAAAATACTAAATGCATGAAGGATTAATAAAAGAATATGGCAATTTTTAAGGGTATCATAGAACAATAACCATTTACATTTATAGTAATCTCTATCTTTATTAGCATTTGCATAGTGTCTTTATTATAAATGAGGTTATTTATAAAATCTTTCTATTAGTGCTAGCTATATTTATTTAAATAAAATAAAGTGTTCCTAGGCATGTGAATGAACAAATATTATAAAACTTAATTTCAAAATATCTATATTAATAAATTCGAATTCTAAGTGTAGTTCTTTAATTATCAATATACAAATAATCCTAAGCAATAAAAAAGAAAATTATAAAATAATTTAGATTTTAAAATTGTATCAACTATTAATTTTTGTTTCATTAAGAGTCGAACTACATTTTAAAATTTCAATGATATAGTTTAATATAAAATGGACAAACATCAATTTGAATTGCAAGTGGATAAAAATTAAAATTGAAGAAATAGTTATTAAGCTAATTTTAATACTCAAAAGAAAAAGTTAAAGCTAATTAATTAAAACATATAAACATCATGGGCTGTCCATAGTTAGTTTATTGATAGTCTAAATAATTTAAATTTAATTGTTTTATTAACTTTCCTTGAAGAAAATCTTTAAAAAATAAGGTTTTTGCTAACCTTTAAATAAAATAAAGCAAAAAGTTTAATTTAAAATAGATAAATAAAGTAAGAATTTTACTCAAAGTAACTATTACCTAAGCCAAATTAGTAAAAATTAGTAGATTAAAAATAACTCTTTGCTAAATTTAGAGATTAAGCATAAAAAGGCTTAAGCATAAATTGTTTTAAGTATATTTAATTTTTTTATAATAGAGCTAGTTAATAAGTCTCATTTGTTAAATTCTCTTTTTGCTAAGATATTTTTCCTTTTCAATTTAATGAAACAATCTAAATTTTTAATTTTAATACTTATTTATTGGAAAATTAGAGATATTAAAGCTTTTATTGTTCTAAATTAATTTAGATCTAATAATAAGAGCATTTATAATCTCTATCTTATAATTTTAATAATTTAAAGTAGAACTAAGAAATTAAGTTATATATGAATCTCTAAATAAATAACACTTAGTCAAAACTAAGGGTAATTAAATAGACTCTTAGGTAGATATAATATAATAATACATCATGCCTACAAGGAAAAATTACCTTTTTGCCTATTTAGTTAGTTAATTTACCATTTAATCTCTTTTAAATTGCTTAATAGGAAAAATAATCCATATTCCTTCAAAGTTATTAAAATGATCCAATTAAGTATTATTTTACTCTTGAAATAAATATCTTTAGCTTATAGCTGATTTAGATGCTATCTTTAAATTATTATGGTTCTAATTCAATTAATTGTAATAAGCAATTTATATGAGAATCAGCTATAAGCTAAATACTTTATTTATCATCCTTTCGCTAAGATTTAACTTAATTCTACTCTTCTTCTTTATTTCATCCTACTTAGTTTTATATTAGTTTATTTAACTAATAGTTCAAACCTGCTTTCTAAAATAAGGATTCATTTTATCCTAAAAATAGTCACAAATTAAAAGTTAGAATAGAAATGAAGAAAGTAAATAGAATAAAAGGAACTTTAATAAATAAAGTATTGCTAAATGTTTAGCCTATGAGTGTAATTTTACAATTAGATATTAACATGCTTGATACTTATAGAATATTTTAAATCTCATCATTTCATTAAAGCACTCTGTATGCTGTTAATACTTACCAATAAAAATAATTTTATCTTAAATGTAAAATTAACTATTACTTTTTATTTATCTTATAAATATCTAAAATATTCAGATGCTTATATACTTATGTTTCTTATAGTCTTTTAGTGTTGGTATAGCCTATAAACAGCTTTTACTCTATACTTTTTATTTAGGGATATTTACTTTTTGCTTAACTTAGACTATCATTTATTAATCCTTTATTTTTATTTTTAGTTAGAAAAACACTTTATGTCTGTGATAGTTCTAAAATAGTAAAAGAACTACTACTTTAGATGATAAAGCTGCAATAAAAAATAAAGAAAATAGAATAAATAATATAGTTCTATTTTAATTCACTCTCAGCATGCTTGGCTTTATCTCTGTTTACTCTTTTTCGTGTTGTACGTTTTCAGATAACATAATTAACAAACTCCCATTGCATAATGCGCTCTGTCTTTATGCTCACATTTAGTCGCAGGTCTTCCTATTCCAAGCTTTATATAGCAGTTTTTACACAAATTTTTAGCATAGTGCTTGCGAAAATTATGCTAGCAATCTGTTATTTACATACATTTCTTAGCTTTTACAGGATGGGGAATTTTAGTACCTTTTATCTTAGAAAAGGGGTTTGGAAGTTTTAGCACTCTAGGCCATTCTTTTTCGAACTGTAGCGATAAATTTTGAAGTAAGGAAGGCATTCCTTGTAGAACATTGTTTGTATCTAGTTTCATACTTTTTATTATATGAAATAAAGATGAATCCTATAAAGGAACTATTAAACTAAAGCATTTCTATAAATTAAAGTTTAATTTAAATCTACTTTAATACTTGCTTAGAGTTATATTTAGTTATTTTAGTTATGTTTATATAAGTATTTCATTTTATTAATTATGTCCTAAAGCTTAGATAAAATAATCAAAAAAGAAGTTAGTTGCCTTTTTATTCGTGAAATTCAATACAGGCTGGACTTGGCTTATAAGAATAATATAGGTAACATATAGAAACCTTATAAAATAAAGGAAATTTAAATACTTAGGAGAAAAAAGATAAAAGGATTGTAAGATTTAAAGAGATTTACTAATATAAAATAGAAAAATTAGAGAGTAAAATACACTTTATTAATAAATGACATGTATAAAAGTGTTTAAATTAAGTATTTCATTGTAAATAGTTAGACTAGCATTAATTTAAACTTTTAGCATTTCTTAGTTTAATCTAATTTATAAAATACCTTCATCCAAAATGATCTTTAAACTTAATCTTTATTAATTCTTTTTAGTTTATTTAGTTGCTTTTAGATATGATAACCATGAAAATAAAATATGATATATTAATAAATTAAGATATGCATGGAATCATAATAAGTATATTAGCTTCTTTCTTATTGAAATTTTAATTTTTAACTTAAAATTAAATAAATGCAAATGAAGAAAAATAGGAAGCTTTATAGGGTAATTTATAAACTTAATTACTAAAGATAAAATAAATATTAATTAGGAACTCTTATTTTGAATAGCATCTTTAACTCTTATTATGAAAGACATACATTTACCAATAATTATATGATTTAAAAACTTTATTATTTTAATGGTTTTTTTTGTATTTTCTCTACTCAATACATAAGCTTAGATTATAATGTCAAACCAAGCTATAGTAAAATAACTATATGCATTATATCTAAAGCCGTATCTACTTTTTCTTAAGCTAATAAGTGAATCTAGGATATTTTTCTATAAGATAAGTATTAAAGCTAATTAGAGAATAAAGTATATAGAGTTCTTAAAAAAGGATTTAATAGTTATGGAAATTACCATAAATGAATGATTGTTGTTTGCATTAATTTTGATTAATTATAGTAGCTTTTAAAATATTAGATCATATCTAACTAAAATCTATTTTTAATAAAACTTAAACTTTTTACTTTTAGCATGTGATTCAAGTATTCATTACATTCATTACTCTGTTTGGACAAAAGCTGGAGATTAAAATTAAAAAAATAGAAAATAGTAAAATAAATAGGTTTTGCTCATTCATTATAAAGCTTTATCTTTAATGATTAATCTCTTCAATGTTTTGTTTACTTGTAATACATTTTTAATGATCTCTTTAAATTAAATACATAATTTCACTTAAAAATTAGAGAGATTTAAATAAATTTTAAGATTATTTATTAATCAAACTTTACCTGAACTTTTTAAATTTTTGGCTTAAGCTTTCTAAATCCTTTTATATAGATAAGCTAAAAGTACTTTCTACTATTATTATATTAATAGATTTCTTTTATAAATTACAAGATATAAATTTAATTTTTAAGCTATTATTTCTATCTTTAATATATCAAAGAAATTTAAAAAGTGTTATTACATTTTCTCTAATCTTAATATTAACCTATGCTAAAATTCTTTCACTTAATTATATTGTTATTTCAGCTCTATAGCAAAATGCTTTATCTATAATAAATAATTTTTTTCTTTAAAAATTGGAAGATTTTCGAGAGGAATATAATATTTATCGTTCAAAAGGAAACTAAATTCCAAGTTATATAATTGTTCATGTATATACTCTATTTTATATTCCCTATCTGCTTTAGAAATATCAATTTTAATTATATTAATTTCCTTCTAGAACAGAATATCTAGAACTCCTTTTGAAATATCTGAATACTTTGTTGCTTACTATCTTAAATATTTTTATATAGTTTAGTCTAATTTAAAAAAATTTGCTTAGTAGTTGATATTAATTTTTTCAATACTCAGTCAGGAAATTTATTTTTTTAATTTAATAGGTAGTATAAGAGTTTAAAAATGAAAGTGAAAATAAAAATAGCTAGGATTATAGCCAAAATAGAAATTTAGACTATTTCAAATATTTTAAAATTGTGATTCTATTGTTCCACTTAGAAAGATATGAAAGTTATTAAAGCAATAATAAACTATTTATAAATCAGCTATCAGAAATATAACAAAGCCTTTTAAAATTTATCAATAAAGATGTAATGATTATAAACTAATTTTCTCTCACTTAGGAATAGATTCTAAATAAGCTTTATAAAAATTTAACTTGATATACTGGTTTTATTAGTTCAATCCTCTCTTATTATTAAGCTTAATTATATTTCTTTATTTTAAGATTTAAAGGTTTTAGCCGAATAAATTTTTTAAAGTATGATATATTTTGAATAGATGTTTACACTCTAAAATTTACTTAGTATAATGAAAATTTAAAAATATAAACTTTATTAAGCTTTAAATGACTTAAGAGATCATTATTCAATATGAACTCATTAAATAAAATATCTAAAACAGTATAAGACACTTTAACTAGCCATTTCTAATTTTAAGATCATCTTCTATATAAATGTATAGTTATAAAAATCTTAATTAAAGAAAGGAATTTAAATTCTCTAGTTATAAACTCTTATATCTTTTTATTTTCTTGCTTATATTTTTTTTAAATACCTTATAAGCAAAAATAGATGGATATAACTTCTTTCTCACTTTAGACTTTTAATACAAAGCATTTCTTTATTTCCTCTATATTTTTTACTTTTAATTAGTGATTTAAGTTTACATTTTTATATTAAGCTCTCAATCTTTTCTATGTTTTCATGCTCAAAACCTGCTTCCAATTTTATAAATCTTAAAGATATTTATTAATTAATTAGCATTTCGTTGCTTAAAACTATTAAGTTTTTCTTATATTTTCTTTTATTTCCTCTATAACTTTAAGTTATAATACTTTCGATAAGTTTTAAAAATTCAACTAAACCACATTTTTACCTATATATCTATAGAAATGATTGAGTTATTTATAAGTTCAATGATATATTTAAAATTAAATAGTATTAGATATAATTTCTTTAGTGGGGATATGATATCTTACATAAATTATATTTATATAGCCACTTGATAAACATCAAAAGGATTATAAGTAAAAAGAGTAAAATAAACATTAAAATTGGAAATTTGAATAAAGCTACAATTAAAGGTAAAGGAAAGACTAAGATTACTTATGAATCTATAAAGTATAGTAGCATTATAATTGTTATACCCTTATCTCTCCATACCTGCCTACTATAATTAGTCTAAATAATTTTATAGATTTGAACTTAAAATAATTTAGAAGTTAAATAAGAGTAATTAATACTTTAAGTTGATTAAAGAAATTAAGATATCTATAGATGAAATGATCATAACACTATTTATTTATTTAAGATATAAAAAGTTCATATTTGATTAAGCAAAAAATAAGATAAATCTATAATACTAATAAAGCTTTTAATAAGATTAAAATAAATTAATATAATATCTCCTTTCTATTCAAGTTAGTTAGTAAAACATTAAGATCTCGAAATCCGTTTAGAACTAATATTTCTAGAGAATAAGTTAGCACTAAATAAATGTAAATTTTATAAATAATCCAAACATCTATTTCTTAGTTTATATCTACCCAGCAAAACCTTCCTAAACATTTTTAAATAAATTTTTTATATTAAACTTCCTTTTATTATTCTTATAATGATATTAAAGTCTATAAGTATAAAAAGTGGATACCTAGTTTTTATAATATTTTAAATTAATTATATATAAAAGGGGTAATAAAGTAGTATATGATCAGATTATGCAACAAGGTGAATTTATATAACTAAAGTTTAAATCTATGATGCTTGTAAATTTAATTATGAATATTCTATTATAAAATAGGTATATAATTACTTAAATTTTATTTAGTATTTATATTTTATTAAATGAAGAACTCTATATTTTATATCTTATTTATGTTTCATGCTTTGAATATTAATAATTAAGTCAAAGCTATTTTTAAGTCTTAATTTTCTTTATATCTAATAAATAAACTTTAATGAGTTTCTAAATAAGAAATTAGCTATTCAAGTATGAAATTTTTTAAATCATAGCTATTTATAGGAATAATTAAGGAAAATGAATCTGGATTTTAATTAGTTAATTTGAGAGTGATTTTACGTATTTTTTGTTTCTATGTTTATTTATTTTTAAATGAAACAAAATTTTTATACCCCTACTGCTTAACTACCTTTTAGTAACAATTAAAAACAACATAAACCAGAGAGCGAACTCTCTAAGGAAAAGGAAATAAGGTTAACATTAAATAGACCCATTTTAATTTCTCATTTACTTAAAGCTGTGTTTATAAATATATTTTTGCAACCCTTGCAATTATAATTATAGCTTAATCCTGCTACTTATGGTGCATGATTTAACAATAATATTTTGATTACTAGTTATTTTTTTATTTTTCTATAGCTTACTCTACATAAAATATAACTAATTATTGATATAAGTGAATTGATGATTTCCTAACTTTGTGCTGATCAAATGCTTTATATTATTTGGATTCTTTTTAAAAAATATTCTTATTATCCTAGTTCAATCATTCTAACCAAAAGTTAGGATTTATTGCCTTTTATTTATCTAAAGTAAATACCATTGCTTAGTTTTATTACTTAAACTTTATTTAGATTTTAGGAATAAAATAGCAAAGCTCTGTATATTTTGATTCTTAAAAATTCTAAAGGAATAAATAAAAAAATTTAGTAGGTAATGAAAAAAATCTAAGTAGCTTAAATTTATTTATTATGATCATAAAATATTGGAGATAAGAAAATAAAGCTAGTTATTACAAACCCTTGCTACTGTATATAAATACCTCTTGTTTTAAAGGATTTATTATATCTAATTTTTATTTCGTTTATTTACTATTTTTCTTTTATGCGTCATTGCTTAGTAGATTAATAAATAAAGTTTAATTTATTTTCAATTGTAACTATTAAACTTTACACAGGAATAAATCCTATTATTTATTAAGTTGCTATTATTCTTTCTAATTGTCTTTATGCTTCTAGCTATCAGAGTCTTCTTAATAAATGTATTATAACTTATTAAGTAGAAGATTTGATAAAATGCATAAGTCAAAAAAGAAGAGGTTATCAATTTTAGAGATAATAAATAAATATATTTGTACTTTATCTTTATTTTTCATTATGTCAACTTAAATTATGCAAAACTTACTATTTTCTTAGCTTTATTCTAAGCGTTTTATGAATCTAAGATTTAAATAAATACTTGCAAAGCTTATCTCAATTTTAGAAAGGAAGAGAAATATTAAGCCTAAAATTATTTGAAGCAGTATAAGTAAGTTACTATTATAGGAACTTGATAATTTAAGAATTCTTCATATGATATATTTTTTCATGTTATATTATATTAAATATAGTTGCAATTCTTTAGTTTTCAATGTATCGACTTGTAAATAATTCATATTTATCTAATTTAAAATAATGTCTACTATTGATAATTCTTAGTTAAGAATTATAACTTTGCATATTTACTTTTTGCTTAGCTTAGACTATCATTTATTAATCTTTTATTTTTATTTTTAGTTAGAAAAACACTTTATGTCTGTGATAGTTCTAAAATAGTAAAAGAACTACTACTTTAGATGATAAAGCTGCAATAAAAAATAAAGAAAATAGAATAAATAATATAGTTCTATTTTAATTCACTCTCAGCATGCTTGGCTTTATCTCTGTTTACTCTTTTTCGTGTTGTACATTTTCAGGTAACATAATTAACAAACTCCCATTGCATAATGCGCTCTGTCTTTATGCTCACATTTAGTCGCAGGTCTTCCTATTCCAAGCTTTATATAGCAGTTTTTACACAAATTTTTAGCATAGTGCTTGCGAAAATTATGCTAGCAATCTGTTATTTACATATATTTCTTAGCTTTTACAGGATGGGGAATTTTAGTAACTTTTATCTTAGAAAAGGGGTTTGGAAGTTTTAGCACTCTAGGCCATTCTTTTTCGAACTGTAGCGATAAATTTTGAAGTAAGGAAGGCATTCCTTGTAGAACATTGTTTGTATCTAGTTTCATACTTTTTATTATATGAAATAAAGATGAATCCTATAAAGGAACTATTAAACTAAAGCATTTCTATAAATTAAAGTTTAATTTAAATCTACTTTAATACTTGCTTAGTATGATAACTATCTAAACAATTGCTCTAATCATTAATTATCTAGCAATTTTTATTTTATAAATTTAAAATTAAAAGTCTAGTTATACAATTATAGCTAGTTTATTATAGCCTTTTATACAGTCTGATTTTATTATTTATAATATTTCAAATATTTAATTATTATATGTAGATAGAAATAAATATACTTATGAGATAGAGCAAAAGGATCTAACGAAATAAAAAAGTGATTACTAGTTTAAAAAGGAATGTAACTGAGAACTAAGAGAACTTTAATAATATCAAAATAAAGACTCCAGAGTAGCACCTTAAATCTTCTAATCTAAAGGTTTTAATAAATTTAATAAATAACACTAAAGCTTTCTCTATTTGCTAACTAATCTTATTTCATCTGTTAATTTTGCATTGTTTAAGATAAATAAGAATTAACTACTTTTTACTTATAAACTAAAGGGTTAAAATCAGATGCTTTTAAATTTCAGCTAAATATGTCTAAATAGAAATTAGAATTGATATCATTTTTATTCTATTCGAGTAAAAATTCTTTAAAATAAGAAATTTACTTTTCAATCAAATTTATTAGGGCAAATTATTTGTATAGGTGGAAATGAGCTATCGCTAGAGATATTTTAGCAAATATTTTATAATCCTAACTTAGAAATGCAATTAAAACACCATTTATAGAGTAAATTAAAGTTAGAGCATAAATTAATTTTTCTTAGATTTTGATTGATATTTGAATAGTATCAACAATTACGCTTTCTCTAGTTAAACTTTATTTGTAAGTAATTTTTGCAAAACTAAATTTAATCCTATCAATAGATTAATATCTCTTTTAGTTTAATTTCTTAATAATAATAAAGATGAGCTAGGCTATAATAAGTTACTAAAACCTCATTGGCTACACAAATAATAATAGTAGGTTTCTTTAATCTATTATATAAGATTTTAAATGATCTATTTTAATAATTAGTACCAAAGTTAAACCTTTTAAGAATATTATATTCTTTTAAGATATTTAGAAAAAACATAATTAAATATACTCAATTTATTACAAGTATTATAGCTTAGCAAAAGTTGCATTGAAGTTTAATATTTATATTAAATTTATTTTTAGTTTTATTAGTAATATAATAATTGAAATTTTCTAAAGCTTTTAACATAAATAAATATAATTAAAAATATAATAATAAGGTTTTGAATTATTGTAGTACCTTTTAGTAAGGAAACATGTTTGTCATCAATTTGTAGTGTTTAGATAATGAAAAATAAATAAAGCTAATCATAAATAACTATTTATGCTTCTAAAGACTTAATTAGTTCAAAGCACTAGTATCTTATTAATAAATCTATTCTTTATGATGCTTAAATCTTCTATCATTCTTGCTTTAGTATTCTAATCAAATCTATTTTAAAATTTAAATAGCAGAGCTGGAAATATTAAGAGGCTGTAGAGAATAAAAGCTTAATAATTAAAATCGTAATTAAATTAAATTCTTACTGATAAAATTGCTTCTAAGAATCAACGGACCTCTCAAACAAAACCAAATAAATAGAAAGAATTAAGTAATTATTTCTTCATTTTTCAATTGAACAGTTAGAAAACTAACAGAAGAAGTTTAAGGTCTAAAATAAATAACTTAATCTCTTATGCTAAATATCAACAAATTGATTAATGAATAGAACCTTAAATAAGAAAATAATTAATAGTCTCTCCTACTTGGTAGGATTTTAATTTAATACAATCGAAAGGAGTTTAAGATAAAACTTTTTCAGAGAATTAATCAGTTAGGGCAAATCTAGATCAACAAATAACTAATCAAAATTCAAGAGAAAATCAGAATTTGTCCTTAGTCTTCGCATTAAAAGAAAAATTAAATGTTGATACTGCAAAAAATATTACCACAAGATAAGAAATTGCTACAAATTTTAATCAAAGCGAGACTTAGCATTAGAAAAAGATATTTACAAACTTCTTAAGATTTACTGCATGCCAAACGGAAGACTATATTAGAAAAAAAAGATTTAGAAGCTCCAAGAATTATAGATGCACTGAGACAATTAGAAAAATGATTTATCGGTTTTGATTACAAATCCTTAACTAGAGGAGAAAAAAGAAAGTAATAAGAATTTACGACAAAGAGAAACCAGAAGAATTCGATCACGAAACCTTTTGAAGATAAAAGCCTTTACAAACTCTAATTAGTGACTAACCAAATAAAGGTGTCATCACTTTAATATATTATTGTTATTATTTTACAAAGAAAATTTTAAATATTTGCTGAGTTTCATTTAAATAATTGCATTAAAACATTTAAACTTGCTCCATTGAATGATACGTAATTCTCCTTTTTAATTTCTTAGAAAATTAAAATTTGATTTAATTAATTACTTAATGTAAGCTTATTATAATTAGTGATCAAGTTATTTTTCATTTTTCACTAAGAATAGTAAGCATTCTAAGATTTATGCTAAAATAATTAATTCTACTATAGATTGCTAAAATTATCTATAATAACGTAACATAATCTATTAAAGTGATTTCACCTTTTTCTGGTTAATCACAAAATTAGAGTTTGTAAAAGTTTTTTCTTATCAGAAATCTTCGATGTCATATTAATCTGGCTTTTTCTGATCGTAAATTTTGATAAGTTGCCTATTTTTCCTCTTAATACTGCTTGGAAATCAAATTCTACTTATCAACTTTCAAATTGTCTCAGTGTATATGTAATCTTTGGCGCTTCCACGTAAGGTTAAAATCTTTTTTTAATATAGTCTTCCGTTTGGTGTGCAATAGATCTTAAATAGATTTTGGATTCCTCTTTTGTTTCATAATATTATTTTCTTTTGAATCTATAGCATTGATTTACCTTATGTCAGTGATTTTCAGTATCAACATCTTTTTTATATTTTGTAATAGGAGAATGACGGATTTTGCACTTCTCTTGATTCTGGATCCGATCGTTAATTAAGTTGGATATATTCAAGCTAATAGATTCTCTAGTCAAACTTTTTTCTTAGATTCCATTCGATTTGATTAATTTATCTTTCCATCTATTAAAAAGATGTCTGCTAGTTTCTATTGCTTCTAAAGATTTTATTCATTTAGCAAATTGTTAATTGTTAGCATTAGAGATTAGGTTATTTACTTAAGGTCTGAAACTTATTATGCTAGCTTCTAATAATCTAATTGTAGCAAATAAAATCGTTAGAAAGGTCTGGTTAACTATTAGGATTTGCTGAAGAAGTTTATTGTTTCGTAGGTGCCATTTTATATTTATATAATAATAGTTATTAATGTGTTCTTTACTTTTTCCTAGCTTAAATAAAGCTTATATTCTTAAATTTAACAATGATTAGTACCCTTAGTAAAATGACCTTTTCTCTTAGAAACTTTATACTTATTTACAAAAATTAGAAGTTTTGGCTTTAAATATAATATATACATTAGTTCTTCTTAATCCAATAGCTAAGTTTAAAATTAAAACTTTAATTATTTTAGAAACTTGACTAAAATGAGAAAAAGTATTTACATCTTTAGGTGAATATGTAAATGGTAAATTAAAATAATACTAGAAATTTAATTGAAATCAAATGATAAAGCATAAGGAATCTAATTGTCTAATAATTAATCAATTGATATAGTCTCTGATAATTTCACTCTTTTTGTTTATAACTTCAATTTAAGCATTATTTAAAGTGAGAAGGAGTATATTTAATAAACTCTAAAATTGAAGATGCTTTTATTTGATTGTATTTAATAAATTTCCAAGGCTAGGCCAAATTAATTAAATATTTAGAAGTTGGAATAGTAAAAATACAGTGCATATGCATAAGGAAAATTTAAGTCAAGATATATAAGCTTATTTTCTCTTATGCTATTCGAATCAAAAATAACTCTCTTACTTACTTATAAACTTTGTAAATTTTATTATGTTCTACGATTATAACATTAACCTGATCTTTCAATTATTCCTTTTATTTATAATAGTCTATTCAAGTACTTTCTATTGCTTCATTCTTAATCTCTAACTTTTTGATTTTAATATTCCAAAACTATTAAATAAAATTAAATATAATTTAATCCTATTTATATAGTAGAAGATGAAATCCCTTAAAGTATATGGTATATAGATATAAATAAATAATGATTAATTGATTTAGGAACTAATATAATTAAATAGTGCATATATTTACATTATAATCAATCTTATACCTATATTATAGAGTACCAGTATTAAGAACCATTCTATCAACCTTTAATTATTACTATCTAATTTGGATTATATAAAAGGTAGAGTTATTTAATAAGCAGAATTTAATTTAAATTATATCTAAATCATAAATTTTAACTAAGCTTACATTATACCAATATATAAATAAACCTTAAATAAATAACTTCATTACATAAACACTTAAGAATTCCTTAGCTTATTAGAATGTGATTATAAATTTTACTAAGGAAACATTATATTATAGTAAGGTTTATCTATAAATAATTAACTAAAGCATTTCATTTAATTATATATGTGCTAAAGTTAAAGTTATACAATGGCATTTTAATAATAAAAAGTACTTTAATTTCTTAATTTATTTCAACTAATATAATGCTAGACTGAATACTTTATACTTGCTCTTATCTAAAAGAATATTAAAGAATATGAGATATTTATATAAAAGGAAATATATTTTGGATATAAAAAGTATAAAGTAAATTATTTTATATTAAGGTTATTGATATTTGAGTTATCAACTAACATGAGAAATAAAATATTATTAAGTATTATTAAATCTATATTTATGAGTTTTCTTAGGACTTTTCTAGCTTTAATATTTTCTTACTTTCATTTACTTAAATGCATCTTTTAGAACATGTCTGGGTTTTTCTTAATAGTATTTCTTTATAACTTCTTTAAATAAAGCAGCTCTCTTATTTGATTTTATCTTATTATTAAACTAGCTCAAATGTGAATAATTAACTTTAGTAAAGAATATTAAAATTAATTCTAGCACTAATAAGCATTCCTTTTAGAAATAATTGAGATAAACACATACCAGAGTGATGTAATTGAATAAAAGTTGTATTAGATAAACTTAATAGAAATTTAATAAAATAATCTTATTTTCTTAATTAATTAGAAACTCTCTATTTACTTATATTATATCAACAAATCTAATCAAATAGAACTAGTTTAAATACTTTATGCACTCTTGAAGTTCTACAATCCCTTAAATTATTTCCCTTAGATATTTTATGGTTTTGCTATCTATAATCTCAGATATATTTTGAGAAGGGATTTGTTTAATTAAGTACTATAATTTAATTTTTCCAACTATTATATAATTTTACAATGAGGTATTTATATAGAGACACATAGAACTTAATTAAATTTTATTATATAAGATCTAAATTAATGAATGTCTATCTGATAACCTTTAATTATTCTACCTATTTAAAATATAAAATTAGCTTTCCTTAAAATAACTAATTTCTCTTAAGTTCTAAATACTATAATTTTTTGGTAATTATAAACCAACAAGATTAGAGGGACTAAGAAGAAAAGCAAAGAATGGTAACTTTTTAAATCTAAATAATTGAAAATAGTGAATAAGATAAAATGCCTTAAGCTAATTAAAGGGATATAGTTTTCATAAGATAATGAATAGTTAGATGCTATAAAGAGAGATAGATTGAATAGATGATGCTTTGACTATTAATAAGTTACCAGTAATTAAATGTAATGAACTAGAATCAAATAAAGTTAATTTTATTATTAAACATTTAAATATTCTTCAAATGCTAAAGCCATTCAGATCAAAAGTAACTGCTTTAGCTGTCTCATTACTTGTATGCTTTATTTTTAGTTTTTTAAATCTTTAGTTCAACTTTTAAACTCACTGCTTGCCTATTAAAGTATTTTCAATGCTTAAATGCTTTAATTTTCTGAAAATTGAATATGGTTCACGTTTCTTGGTAGTGATAGGAAATCCCTTTTAAGAAATTCTTGAGTTGTTACTTAAATCTAGACTTAGTAAGTTGTTACAATTTTTGATGATTGAACTTACACTTGAATTGCTTAAATTACAATCTACTAATTGTAGTTTTGATAGCTTTTTATTAGCCACTAACAGGTTAATTTTACTTAGACTAGAAATATCACATCTGCTTATCTCCAAGCAATCCAATAATTAGCAGTTTTCTTTAATAACTTCCAAAGTTTCTCTTCTAAGTTCTAAGATATCTGCAAGTTTGATGCTCTTCAACTGTTTACAATTTCTGAAAATGAAGTTTAAGGTAGAGTAGTAAATTTTCCCTACATTGCTTAAAGAAATAAGCTCCAAGTTCTATCCAAAGCTTCCTATCTTTTATAGAGTTTGATTTTATAGGTGTAAATAGCTTAAGCTCAAAGATCTTAAATTTGGAGAATTTTATAGCAAAGAAATAAGATTAGCATCTCTAAAATTTGATGGCTATGAAATTTCCACATATTAGAGTTAAGTGTTTACTCTTGAAAATAAATTAGAAAAAGCTAGGGAAGTAAAAGTGACATTTTAGAGAACTAAATGTTAGAAATCAATTTTGCTAATTTGTTGGGAAATTTCATCAGATTAATCTCCTTGAATTTAAACTTTGCTTAGATAAGGACAAAATTAAAGAAAATGTGCTATTTGCTTGTTATCATTGATATTAATTTCTCTTATTTAGTTTCCATTAGTTTCCAAGAATAGTTATATAAGTTCATTATTTATCATTTAGCTTCTTATTTTTATCACTTTTAACTTACAATTTTTACAAAAATCTTTCAGAAAACTCCCTGAAATTGCACTGCTGTAATGATTATCTAATTCGTCTATTTCTATATACTCTAAGTTAACTAATTTTTCAAGAAATTACAAGCTCCCATCATTAATGCAAACTTCTTTTAAGATTAATTTCTTTAGATTTCAACAAACAGAAATATCTAAAGATGATATTTCAAATAAGCAAGATCTTTCCAAAATCTAGATTTCTTGCACACTAACCAACTTTTATTTCTTTTAGCTTTAGTTCTTAAACTAAATGCATTCATTTATCAGTTTATATATTTAGTCACTCAATTTATCAGATAAGTAATTTTTTCTTCATTGTCTTAGATCTATTATAAGAACTTTTACATCAGACTTAGCTATTTATTTTAGAGTCCATTTCATTTTCTTTTCCACCAATTATTCATCTCCCTGATAATCTTTTATTTTCAGCTTATCATATTAGTACTTAAACCCATTCAGCATCCTGTTCACTTGTTGTAGTCTACAATAATTTTGCTTCTTAAGGAATTAGAAAATCTATTGAAGGACATACCTATTCTATCATAGGCTATGTTACTATATTTTTACCTTCTTTATGCATTTAGTTATATTATCAGAATCATAACTGCGCTTTCTTTTAGAGGGATAAAGCAGTCCACTATTGTTTCAATTTTCCTTTATAGCCGTTTATTAAAAAGAATCCCCTTGAGTTACTTTGCTTTTTATATGCGTAGTAAGATTAGCCTTGATTTTAAGCTTTCTCTATTAATGTGCCTTTTATTTACTCCCTTCTTAGAAGGTATCTTAATCCCTATTCATGCTATTTAATAATTAATTATTTTATTCCCTTTAAATAATTAAATTAAAGCTTTATAATTGTTTTGGCTCTAAACTTTAATAGCTTATAATTACGGTTTAAATTAAAATAACTGCTAGACTCTTATAATTGCTTTAATTAGATAAATTAGCAAAGTTATTTAAGCTAGAAAATATAAGCTTATAGAACCTTCTCAACAAGCAATCTAAGCAAAACTCATCATCTTTTACTTATTATTTTCTACTCTTTTCATCAATCCTTGCTAACATTTAACCTAATAGCTTAATTTTTACTCACATTTATATTTAAAACTTTAGTTTAGAAATAAACCTGCTTATGATAAAGTTGCTTAATATATAAATGTTCTTGCAAGAGTAATAATCAGAAAGCTTTTTAATTATATGAAATAGAAAGATACGAAGTTAGACATGCCATATTAATAGACTACATATGTATTTAAACATTCTTTGGATTTTACTTACTAATAAGGATATGAAGTTTAAGCATAACCTAATCAATTAAATTTCCTTCAAAATGTAATTATCTAAATAATAACTAAATTGATTGCTTTTCAGTTAGTAATTGGTACTATTTTAATATACTAGTTACATTATAGAAATGTAGAGGAAATAAAAATCTCAGTTCATATCTATTTTTTAGTTAAAGTTAAATTATAAGAATTTGAATAGAAAATGACTAAAACATTTGATAAATAAGAATATTAAATTATGAGCATTTTATTATAGTTCAATGAAGAAACTTAAAGAAGAAAAGCTAAATAAAGCTTTAGAAAACTAAAAAGTGTGTAGTAGATAAGGAAGAAAGGTAATGGGGCAAAGTTACATAAATCTAAGAGATTTATGAGTAATAAAATAAAAAAATAAACATAAAATTACAAAATCGTGTGAGAAATACTATTATTTAAGAATGATAAGTATTATAGCAAAGAATCATTTAAAGTTAATATTCTTCATTCCATTGTCTGCTCAATTTTTCAGATTTATCAATTTAATTTTTAATTTTTTTCTGAAAATTTTGAAATTCAAAGCATTCAAACGTAAAAATGATACAAAAGTAAAATAATAGCTAATAAAATAAATTTCCAGCAAGATTTGAACTTTATTGAAAAATAATTCTACAATAATTAAGATTAGAAATCAAATAAATGAGTTTTTGGTTTATTTATACATATATAAAGTGGTTATGTAATTTAAATAAAGCATCCAAGCGAATAACTAAATAGGAATATTTTAAAATAAAAAGTTGTTAAATTTAATTTTTTTAACTTATATAAATTATATGGAAATAAAGGATATAAAATTAGAGATTTCTATCTTTGTAGTTGTTGCTATTTTTTAATCTTATATTTATTCATTTGAAATAATTTTTCAATTAGCAAATTAATTTAATAATATTTTTAACTCTATCAACTTTTTTAGTTTCTCAAATTTAAAAATCCTAAAACGCTTAACTAGCTTAGATTTTAATTACCTAAGAATGTTTTCTATAATTATACTATTTGGGAGTATTTGCCTTTTAAAAACCAATTTGATAATTATATTACTTCTGGCTTTAAGTAGATTAGATATAGACTAATTTGATAATTACTTTTATCACATAAGCATTTCATACTTCAAACACTGAGAATAAAATAAAAGAACTAAGATATTCTAGCTTTATTTATTCTAACATATGTATCCTACACTTCTAAAAATGCTGTTATTATAATATTTTCTTTTAATTTATAAATAATTTGAGTCTCTAGGAATAAATAAAAAAATCTAATTGGAATTAACTCAAATTAAAGAAATAAGTATTTATTAAATTAAATTTAACTAAAAAAATTTGTGGTACCTTCAATTTTCAGAATATGTTCTTCCAATTGAAGGTATTATATTGTTTTTAAATGTTATTATATATCAAGTTTATTGCTCTTCAGAACTAATTTTCTAGTTTAGGTTTTTTTTTTCTTCTAAGTATTTCCTTTCTTGTTCATTTTCATGCTAACTTTCATTTTTTTCTATTTTCTATTGTCAATCTTCATCTTCTTCATCTTCGCTATCGTTTTCCTCTTCGTTCCAATCTTCTTCTTCCTCATCATTTTACATCTAATTTTGTTGGACATCTTATTCTTTGTTTTCTTGTTTTTATTATTCTTCATTCTCTTCATTAAAATTTTCTATTCTTAGATTTGCTTCTTTTTATTATTTCTCGTATTGCTCTTCTTCTTTCTCTTGTTATAGAATTTCTCGCCTCCTTTTAATAAACATTTGAATGAATATTTTTATTTATTCATCCACCATTTCTATTTTTTTCTTAGGAAAAGAGTTTATATATAGTTAATCGTAACTTATTAGTTTCAAAATATCACATTAACCAATTTTGGAGATCAATCATTCTCTTATATCAATGTAATATATACATTCCATTACATGTTGGAGAGTGTCATATTCTCCGCATATACAAAAAGGGTTTTCAATAATATAATTTCGATCTTTCAGAGTCTTTCGAAATGCGTAAGACTGGCTTCTAATCTTATAGATGCAAATTATTTCTTTCAAATATTTTTTGTTTAATTTCGTGTATGTTATTTTGGGGAATTATCTTAGGTTTTAAAATTGTTCTGTATATATTTATGCAGTAGGCATTCTGCTGAATCTTGAAAGAGCTAATTCAAAATATGTCTTTTATATTTATGCCTACACATATTTACTGAATTAAATTAAGTTGTTATTGTGCTCTTTATTATCAATTTCTATTTTATAAAATGAGGCCAGTTTCTAAACTTCATCATAATATTGATATCCCTCTTTATAATTATTCTCAAACAATATTCCAATAGATGATTAAGGTTGATTTTAGCTTTCATTTCTAATCTTAAAGAAAAACCTGAAATACTTAAGAGCCATCATGTGTTTGAATGGCATCCAGTTGAGGTCTACAAAGCATGATTCATTAAACGTATTTCCTGCTGATTAAAAGGCTTTTCTGGCTATTAATCTCATGCTCTTTTCAATTCTGTTCAAGATTCCATTTATTCCATATTGCACAGTCCAAGGTATTAAGTCCCCACCGTATTCTGCTTTAGGAAGCGTGAACAGTCTACAAAGCATTTTGAAATTTCAAGGTGTTACATTTCTATATCTTGATAATGCAAATACTGCCTTTTTAATTGCTGAAAGATAGTTTGCAGCAACATATTTGCAATGGTTAATTAGATTCTTCTTTTGGTGAAGGATCACCCCTAAATATGTGACTTGCTGTTTCTAAATTATTGCTTGGTCTCCTATTTTTAAGTCTAGTTTTGTTTCTTTGCTTTTCTTTTTTAAAAACTATAACGTTTCACATTTGGAGACATTTATTTTAAGAAATGTCTAATTGAAAATGGAGTTTGCTTCATTAATAAGTGACTACATATTTTTTTATGAGTTCGATAATAGGATTAAATCGTCAGCTCAACCTCTACAAGTGAACCTATTCTTAAAATTAGCACATCTGAATCCTAATATTTCTCCTTTGTTTTCTATATGTCTAATGACAATGTCATAGTATAATAATGCTAGCACAGGTCCATGCGAACTTCCTTACATCACTCCATTGCTAAATTTCAATTTCTTAGAATTTGTTCCGTCTATAATAAAGGAAGTAGTTAAGTTATTATAAAAAGATTCTAAAGCCAAGATGAGACCTAGTGGTAATTTGACTCTTCTTAGTTATTTAAAAAGAATTCTTCTTTCAATAGAATCAAACATTTTCTCCACATCAATTAAAGTTGCAATCAGTTTAGTTTTTCCTTTCGCTTGTTTTCGATAAAGATCTATGATTTATTGGATCACTCATATTTATTAGGTCGTTTATTTGTTCTTCATAAACCCCATTTAGCTTGAGTGGATTAACTGTCTTTCATAAATTATTGAGTAGAGTCTCTTCGTAAGGGCCTTATCATATAATTTCAAAATAGTATTGATAAGGGAAATAGGGCGTCAGTTTTTTCAATCGTCTTTACTTCCTTTTTTGAAAATGGGGATTATGATAGAAGTATTAAGCTCTTCAGGAATCCTTCCAATTCTAAGCATGTTATTTATAAAAGAATGAAGCATCAACGCTAGATAATATCCTGCATATTTTAGCAGTTCTCCTTTTATTCCATCTGGTCCTGCTGCTTTACCATTAGGAATTAGACTTATAAATTAAGTAATCTCTTCTATTGTAAAAGGATCGAAATTTTATAAGTAAGAAAAGGGTTAATTTTGAATTTCTATGTTATTTTCATAAATTGCATCTATTTTCTAGTTACTTAGTTCAATCTATTGGTTAGTTAAATTCGAATGCTTGCTAAATACCTAATTTTCCCATGCTTCTACAAATTAGTCCTTCAATTCCTTATTAAAGTTCATCAAATTTCTTTGTCTAGGGTTAAGTATTTTCTTTGCTTAAGAAAGCATATCTTTTGTTGTTTCATTGAGGAGTAGGAATCTGTTTTTGGCCTTTTGTTTTTTAAATTTTCATAAATGATGCTAAAAGCTTTTTCATAATGTGTTCGCTCTTTAGTGAAGATCAATGATTTCTTAGTTATTCCTCCCTATATATGCTAAAGTTTCTTTTTACAATTAATTTGCTCTCTTTGCTTCGATATATTTTTATGTGAGGTCCTTAGGAAGTCTATTATACTTCGGGTCTGGGATAAATGAGCCTAAAACTTAATCTGCATTGTTCTAAATGCAGTCTCTAATATAAGTGTATTAATCTTCTAAGTTATCTCTATCAATTAGGAAGAATACTTCTACTTAATCTTTGAATGAATTCTAATAGATAAATCTATCAATAGGATCCTACAGTCTACTTATTTTGTACTTTCTCACTTTTATTTTTTCAGTTTGAAGATGAGTATGGTATACAAATTCAACTGTGAATGGAATATGATCTGAAAATAAGCTATAATTATGAACCTGAAAATTTCTAAATTAATTCATATTCAAGTGATTACTGATGACAATATAATCGTTGCAATACATATTTTTATTCCCTTTATGTAAGCATGTGTTCATATTTGCATCGTTTATTATTTCTAAATCGTTTTAGAGAATGAATTCTTAGAATCTATTTGTATTGTCATAGTTGTTAATAGGGTTATCCCCAAAGTCTTATAGTAGAGCGTTAAAATCTCCTAATAATATATGTGAGTTGTCAGGAAAAGAATTAAGGAATACATTTATATATTCATATGCTTCGTCTTTTATATTTTCACTCTTGCTGTTATCTGGCATGTAACAAGATGTTATGAATATATTATCTAGTTTGATTGTAACGAACCTCTCTTGAGCTAATTGTTATATGCTATTCTATTCCGTGCTATTAAGTTAATCTCTAACAATTAAGCAAACTCCTCCTCCTTTTCCTGAGTTCTTGAAATAGGTCCTATATCCATTAATAAGTATTGGAGGATAGTCTTATTTTTATCACGTTTCATTAATTGAGAAAATGTCTAAGTCATTATTTCGTATAAATTCTTCCACGTTTAATTGCTTGCTTCCAATTCCATTTATGTTAATATGTCCAAGCTTTATTATGCTTATCTCTCTTTGCTTATCGATTGGCATCTTTATTTCTTAATTCCCAAATTCTTGTTTGCATTAATATGGTTATTCTACATTGTTCTCTACACCTCCTTTGAGTCTTAGTTATTTTTAAAGGACAATATAGTTAATTCTAAAATCGGTTTATAGCAGCGTTTTAACTATATAATTTCCGTTTTTTATAAATCGATAAATTTCTTATGATGAAGTCAAAACTCCTCCTTTTATTCCTGGCTCATAAATACAGAGAATCTTCTCATTTTGATGAATTTATATGTTAAGCAATTTGGGGCAATTTTTGATATATTACCTGTAACTTATTATAATGAATAATGTTAATGAATCGTACTTTTCGCTCAATTTATTATCGATTTTTATATTTATTTCATTTCCATCACACGTAGCATGGTTTAGTTTGCAAGATAAAGTTATAAATCTATTGCCTACTAAAGTGAAAAGATTCTAATTTCATCATTTGTTGGACCTTATAAATTGAATTAGTTAGGCGTCTTTAAATTCGTATTTATTTAAAATCTCTTCAATATTTACTTCATTAAACCCAAATTTTGACTATTTTAAGTTTAAAGTGTCTTGGTTAAATTTGGCATCTCTTCAACTTCTCTTTCCAAATTTTGTTTGGCTATCCCAATTCATCACATATGATGTCTAGATATTTGAATTTTCTAAAATTTCAATCTGCTAATCTTCTTAAATTTAATCAATTAAAAGTGTTTATGTTGAAGCGTTTCATTTTATTTCTTTCAAGTAAGATTGAGTTTTAACATCTTATTATTTTCTCTATATTTCTGAAATTTATGCATAAACATTTAGCTTCAATTCTACTTGATGCTCATAATCCTGCATGAGTTAAACATATAATCCGTTTAATTCATTATATTACTCTTACAGTTTTCCATTATTCTATTTTGTGATTTATAGTTCTTGTTAAGAAGCAACTAGCTAATGATTGGTAACTACTGTTATTGTTCCTTCATCCTTAGCCTTGATAGAATTTTAAGTTTAAATAACCTAATTCTTTAACTCCATGATTCTTGTCTAACTATAATTGCTTATTAATTTCCCTTTTTCTGTTCATGTTCAAGCATCTTTGCTATTAATTTTTAAACAGGTTTGTGTTTCCTTTTCTCAAAACTATTTTTATTAACACGAGACAAGCCTTTAGTAGACACTCTATATATCTTAATTGATAAATTATTTGTTTAATTTATCATATAAATTCTACAACTTTGTATACTTCAATTCAACGAAGTCGCACTAGGTAGATTGATCTAAGAATAATAAGTCTGTACCAGTAGTTGAATCTAAAGTCGATATAGTTTCTTGAGAAATTTAGTTGCTGAATTGAATTTCAATTTATGTTTATTCATTCTATGCCTGAGGAGTGATTGTTTATGTAAAAAGGCTTTTGACTGATTTGGCATATTTATTTTTTTGAAAGCTCAGTTCCTATGATATTTAATAATTCTCATTTTGTAATAATTAACATTAAGCCTGTTGTTACTGGCAATTGACTGTGAGTGAATGTACCTTTTAGTCGATCTGATCTATTTTGCTTAATAAATGAAAATTTTCACCTTTGAGATTTTAGTTAAGAGTTTCTACCTCCCTAAGATGTTATTATACTTCATTATGTCTCAAATTACATTTACTCAATTCAGCTTGAATGAATTAAATTTGAGTAACCAAGTTGTTTATAATATTTTGGGCTTCTTACTTGGAAGCAAGTATTGCCTCATCTTGTAGTTTAAATGATTGTGTCATGTTCATTAGCTCCTCACTAAGCATAGCTTGTTTTACTATACTTTGCTATTAAGTCTAAGTGAGAAGTTAACTCTAAGTTTCCAATTCTTATATTTAAGTTAAGGAAAGATCAGTATTCGTTTATATTGATTATTATTTATTTGTAGCATTATTTACAAATTATTTGGACTAAAGCATTAACTATTTCTACTAATTATCAAACCTTAAGATTTAATTTTTATTCTAGATTTTCTTAATTTACTTTTGAGCTTTAAATAAATAATTTTGGTATTATTCTAAGTGTATTTTATATTGTGATTTAATGTTTAAAGTTTCTTTATTGTGTTACTCATATATATGTATTAGCTTTTCTTACAGAGAATTATTTTTAGTTATGAGTTTTTAAATTCGAAATTTAAGATTTTTGCTTTCACTTAGCCTTTAATTTTCAAAAGTATTTGCCTCTTCTATCTTGCTTTAAATTTTATATTTTAATTTTGCAATTTTTTCTTAAAGTTACGCATTTTAAATCTCAAGATCAGTTAAGTATGTAATATCAAACTTCTCTTAGTAATCAGTTTAAATGTCTATTGAAATCTGCTATTGAATTTTAATGTTATTTTGTGTATTGAATTGTTGAATTTTTATAGTCTCTTATTAATTCTGTATTTAAATTTAATTTTAGTTTTTAATTAAAGAAATATCTTAAATATCCTAAGTATCTAAAGTATCTTACTGTATATTGGATATTTTAGATACCATCGTAGAGGTTGAAGTAACAAGCTAGTCTTTTTACCTATAAGTATATTTCCTATATTTGAGATTAGTCTTCAATTAATGTCCACGTTTTAAAGAATTGCCAAGCTGTCTTAGTGGAATTCGAAGATATCTATTAATTTGGCATTAACTGCAGCTCTTTAGCAAATTTCTTAGTAATTTCATGATATTATCAACAGATTTAAGTTGCAGCGATTCCATGTCTATTTCATAAAAGTAGTTGAGCATCTGCCTATGCTCATCGTTTTAGAAAGCAGCTTCTTTATTTTTAGATAAAGAAGAGTCGCTAAGAAAGAAATCTTGCGAATTTTTGTACATGTCCATTTTTTTTTTTTGAAATAAGTATTTATATAAATTATAAATTTTATTATAAAACTATACAGACAACGGGGTTCGATCCCACAATATCAATAATTTTTTTTAATTTTGGTAGATATAAAGATTTATAGTAAACTTAGAGCTAAAACTTTATGATATATATAATTATTTTATTTATATGTGCAAACATAGTATAGTGGCTATCTACTTTGAACGTAGTAGATAGTGAGTTCGAATCCCGCTATTCGTATATTTAAAAAAAGATATAACATTTTATTTAATAATTAATGATATAAAAATTAAATATTATAATTTAATTTATTATTTTGTAAGAGACTCTTAATTAGAGCTTTACAAATCTAAAATTTCCTATTTAAAGCTTATAAATATTGCTATGATTTTATTTAAAAAGCATTGGTTAAAATACAATTATAATAATTGAAACTTGTATAATAAGTTATCATATCTTAGTAATTTTAAATTGATAAAGGAAAATAAAAATAATTTGTATAAACAATCAATCTAATTTATTAAAGAATAAATAATTAATTTTAAGATAAAACTTTACAAACTAAATTTATTTATAATATTTAAGCTATTTTAATTAATAATTATTATATTCTTTTCATTTTTTATATAATAAGTAAATCATAGTAACAGGCTAGTTTATTATGTTACTCCGATATTATTGAATAGAGTACATATGCTTAAGGTTATTTTCCTATAGCTTTAATTAGATTATATCAAAATACTTAGGATTTTTAATTAGTTTCTTCTTTTAGATAAAGTAATATGAAATTAAAAAGAAATATCATAATAATAATTATTTATTTACGTGATTTTTTCCTTTGTTAGGCTAGTCATGGAATCAGTTTATAAGATTTCTCAAATGTTCACAGGGCCACTCAATTCTTCTTTCGAGATATTAAACTCGCATTCTTCTATTACGTATCGACTCAAGCTAATTTATCCCTTCTTGACAGTAGGAATCTTGTTTCAGTCTCAATTAGGTCCAAACATTTGTCTCGCTCTTCTTTTTCGAGGGTTCACTATATCCAATAGTCATTAATCTCCACCATATGCATTCTTCTTATAAAGTATTTCTTCTGGGGAACAGTATAACTTAGACATGTCATTAATAACTTTTGACTTGCTTATTTCTGCTTTCTCTAAAAGTACCAGTAGCTTTTAAATATATGTTGATTTCTTTAACAAAAGAAGCATCTTATTCTGCATTTTTTTGGGGATATGTCTTAATGTTTGACATTTTCAATATTTTTGCCATTTTTAATATTTTTCCGATTAGAAAAGGTTTTGGAATACATTTCTCCCACTACCATAGTATAATTATGAGGAGAAATAAGTTATTCAGAATTATTTTGCTTGCTAGTATCTTTAAGTTTTAAATTCGTTTTTTCCAGTTATAAGATAAGTTAAGAATTGGATATTTTAGTGCTGATTTCCATTTTTAGTAATTTATTTTCATTTTATAGTTGTTGCACAGTAAAATTTATAGAATCTAGTTGTTAAACTAAGTCTAGAAGTGATTGTTACGATTTTTCATTTTCAGCTCCTGGTGAGTATATTTCGATTAGAGAGTTTTATTAGTCTATATCCTGTTAATTTTTATTCGACTATTTATGAGGAGCCATTTTTTTTATAAATATATAAATATATAAATAAATAATAGATTATAGTGAATCTGCCTTTTTTAGGCTAACCACTTTTAAGTTTAAAGTTAGGTATAAGTTTCAACTTCAAATCTGTTTGGATTTTGTCTATCATAAGTCTTGGTGATTTTTAGATTGTTATTACTAATCTTTTCCGATAAGTCGAATCCCAGTCACTTTTTATTGCATTCGTTAACTGCATATTAGATATAAGGAGCTTCACTCTTTAGTTATAGTATTTTTTCTACACAGTTTTCCTTCTTAGTTGCAATAGATCCTAAAAATATTTACCCATTAGTTTTTTATTATTGAAGTAGCTTCTTACTTTTTGCCTTGTCGCTTACAGTACCAGCATCTCATTAATTTCTACATAGGGTGAAAGTTGTTATGGGCTGCTGCTCAACATCCATCAGATCATTCACTTATATTTTTTATAAGAATATGCTTTCAGTTAACTATGCGAATTGGTTGAATTTTTCTTCTAATTTTTCTATTCTGATATTTCCTGACTGTTTCTTTTCAATTTTTCTCTTGAGAGTTAGTCATCAGATATTCTATTTTTCTTTCTAGTTCTTATACTGTTCTTAGAAGTTTAAAATTTTCTAATTGCATAACTTGAAGTTCTTAAAATACTTTTAATTAATCATATTTTGACTAAGATGAATCCTTTTAATAAGAGACTTATTACAAGAAATGTTTCAATTTTGTCTATATAATATAATAATTTATTTGTTAGTTTAAATCTATTTTAGATAATTTTATTATTCTTTCTTTACTTTATTGCTTACTAAACCAATATTTTATACAGTTTTAACTTAATCCCATTTTTTATGAGTTAGCTGTCTTATTAGCATTATATATTATGAAGCTAAAACAATTTTATATATAATTTAAATAAAGTTTTTCTTTTATTAGGAAATGCAAAATGTATGAAGGAATAATAAAAGAATATAGTAAATTTTAAGAATATCATAGAGCAATAACCCTTTACGTTTATAGTAATGTCTATTTTATTAGCCTTTGCATAATATCTTTATTATTAATATAATAATATCTAAATGTAAATAGAGGCTATTTATAAAATCTTTCTATTAGTGCTAGCTATATTTATTTAAATTAAATTAAATTATCCACAACATATGAATGAGCAACCATTATTAAACCTAGTTTAAAAATATCTATATTAATAAACTAAATTCTTAATGTAATTCTTTAACTATCAATATACAAACAATCCTAAGCAATAAAACAACAAATTATAAAATTATTTAGATATTAAAGTTATATCAACTAAAAGCTTAATTAAGAAGCAAGCTACATTTTAATTTTCATAATTATAATTAATATAAAATGTATGAATATCAAATTAAATTGTAAGTAGATAAAATTAAAAATTAAGAAATAGATTTATCTAATTTACATCTCTTTAAGAATTAAATTATAATCTAATTATTTAAACATATAATCATCTCTTAATGTATGATATTTACAGTTCTCACTTAAATAGCTATACTTAATTGGTTTGTTTTAGTTACTTTATTTATAATTCTAAATAATAAAAATCTAGTTCCTTAAATAAGGATTTGTTTTATTCTAAAAATAATCATAAATTATAAGCTTAGAATAGAGAAGAAGAAAATCAATAAATCCAAAATCACTTTAATAAATCAATTATAGCTAAATGTTTAGCCTATGAGTTTATTTTATAATTAGATATTAACTTGTTTGATAATTTTTAATATTTAAAATCCTTTCATTTCATTTAAGTTCTCTGTATATATGCTAATACTTCCAATATAACTAATTTTATCTTAAATATAAGATTTTTTATTATTTTTTAATTATCTTAGCCTTATCTAAAGTAATCAAATGCTTATCTGCTTATGCTTCTAGCTTTTAATCAGATATAGGTTATAATTAGCTTTAATTTGATATTTTTAAAAGTTTTTGCTTAGGCTTTAACTAATAAAATTATCTATTAGGTATATTTATCTTTGTTTAAGTTAGGATATATTTTTAAAACTTTTATTTTTATTTTAGGATAGAAAATTTTTTATGTCTATGATATCTCTTAAACTAGTAAGAATAATTATGATATTTTAGATGATAAAGCTAGGATAAAAAATTAGAAAAAGGAATAAATAAAGCATAGTTCTATTTTAATTCACACTTTGCATGCTTGGCTTTTTCTCTGTTTACTCTTTTTCGTGTTGTACATTTTGAGATAGCATAACTAACAAACTCCCATTGCATAGTGCGCTCTATCTTTGTGCTCACATTTAGACGCAGGTCTTCCTACACCAAGTTTAATATAGCAGTTTTTACACAAATTCTTAGCATAGTGCTTGCGAAAATTATGCTAACAATCTGTTATTTACATAAACTTCCTAGCTTTTTTAGGCTGAGTTGTTTTATTTCCTTTTATCTTGGAAAAGGGGCTGGGAAGGTTTAAAACTCTAGGCCAGTCTTTTTAAAATTGTAGTGACAAATTTTGAAGTAAGGAAGGCATTCCTTGTAGAACGTTGTTTGCTTCTATCTTCATACTTTTAATTTATTATTTGAATAAAGATGAATCCTTATAAAGGGACTATTAAACTAAAAGAGTAAGTAAAGCATTTAGTTTAAATCTACTTTAATACTTACTAAGAGTCATCTTTACTTTAGTTATGTGCTATATAACCATATCATTTTATTAATTATATCCTAAAGCTTAGATGAAACATTCAAAAAATTATTTAGTTATCTTTTTATTCGTAAGGTTGAATATTTGTTGGACTTAGGTAATAAAAGCAATATATAATAAGCATATAGAAACCTAATAAAAAGATTAAGTAGAGAATGGAAGTTAAAAGGATAGGAAGGTTTAAAGAGATTTACTAATATAAAATAGAAATAATTAGAGAGTAAAATACACTTATTAATATCTGATTTGTATAAAAGTGTTTAAATTAAGCATTCCATTATAAGTAGCTAGTCTAGCATTATTTTTAAACTTCTTAGCATTTGTTAGTTTAATCCAATTTATAAAATACCATCAGCTAAATTTTAAGCTTTATTGGTACTATTTAGTTATTTGGCTGACTAAGGAATTCTTTTTAGTCTATTTAGTAGACTTAAGCATGAAAATATAAATATGATATATTATTAAATTAAGATATGCATGGAATCATAAAAAGTAGATTAGCTTCTTTCTAATTAAGATTTTAGTATTTAACTTAAGTTTAGCTAAATGCAATGAAGAGAAAATTAGTTTTATGGTTATAGAATGTAGGTAAGATTTGTAGGGTAATTTATAAACTTAATTACTAAAGATAAATAAAGAACTCTTATTTGAATAGCATCTTTAGCTCTTATTATAAAAGAAATGCCTTTACTATTAATTATATGATTTAAAGGTTTAAATAATCTAGTTGTTGCTTTATTCAATACATAAGGTTATATTATTATGCTAAACCATGGTATAGATAAACTACTAATGCATTAGTTATTAAGTTAATTTAGGAGTTATGGAAGTATCCATTAATGAATTGTAAAACTAATTCCTGTATTAGACTTTAATAATTATAGTAGCTTGCAAAATATTAGGTTCATAGGTAACTAAAATTGACTTTAATAAATCTTAAAGTATTGATTTCTTAACTGGGACAAAGTTTTGAATTGAAAATCTCTAGAATTAGAGTAGAGGAACTAGACTTTATTTATAATTATAAAGGTTTATCTTGATTGATATACCTTTAATTTAATTAGCTTTGATTAATACTATGATTGTATTTTAATTTTTATGTTCTTAATTAGATTTACTATTTCAGATATATTCTAGTAAAAGTATCTAAATGTATCAGCTTGATGTTTATAAAACTTGTACTTTCTTATAGTTTAATAAGCAACTTACTTTTAAAATTACTAATAAGCTTTTTCTAAGAATTTCTCCAAATATACATTCTTATGTCTATTGCTAAAGAGATAATAGATTAAGTTAAAATCATTAAAGAGTTCTAATTAGAGCTAACTTCACATTGATAGCTAATTAAGTACAATTTGCTTATATGACTAACATTTTATCCAATTCAAACATAAGGAATATTGAAGAGAAGATTAGAAATGTTCAAGTTGAATAATGAAAGATCAATAAATACCACAAAAAGAAAAGAAAAATTTTAGAAAAGAAGATGCTAAAGTACCTTTATAAAAAGAAATAGAGCAAGGAGAATAATTTTGCGCTTGAAGAAATTAAAAATGTACTAAACATATTACATTCAACGTAATTATAAAATTAGTTCTAATATTCAGAATTCTGGAACTTTTACATCTATTATTATTCTTATTTAATATATTTAGAATCCCTTACATTCTCATTAACTTTAATGATATATCCTTATAGAAATATTATAACTTAAAAATTTAATTCTTAGAGATAAATGAAAGAATAAGTAGCTACTTAAATATTAAGCTAAATTTTAAGTTTATATCAGATATTCTTCTACTTTTTTATAAATTCAATACTTTAAATTTTCTTTGCACATGATTTCTTATATATTTGCATATCTAAATAATCTTAGATTCATAATCGATATATCTAAATTATAGAAAACTCTATTTTGCTCTTCTTTATCCGTTTTCACTAAAGTAAAATAGACTCCAACTTAAATTTTAATTTTCTAGTAACTATAAAATGTTTTTTTCCAAAGCTTCAAGCTTAAACCTGTAATAGTGATTAAGTTTTGAAAAGCATTTTAAAGGATAAATAAAAGTATTGCAATTAAGATTTTAATAGCTAACTTTATTCATAATTATTAGATTCCATAAAATATTCCCAAAAGCCTTATATAGTTATTAATTAATCTAAGCTATAACTAATTAATAAACTTATGATTTTTAGACTGGAACTAGAAGTTTTTCTTAGTGTAATTAAGTTAAATTCTACTTGTTAAGGAAAGTGATTTTTTATTTGAAATAATATGTTTGATAACATTCCTTTTAACTAATTTAATATAAGAGATAATTAAATAAATTAGCATTTGTTTAAGTTTATAAATCCTATTTAAAGAACAAAATACATATATAATAATAGTTAGAAGCAAAAAAGCTAATATCCATTCTCTTTTATAGTTTAATTATATAATTTGGATAACTATAAATAGCTTTATGATTAGTAAGCTTATAATTTAAGTCTTTAGATTTTAAATTCCTTTTATTATTTAATAGAGTCTAAGAAGTTTAGATAATACCAACCTTTTTGAAATTTTATTATCATTTCTTTAAATTATTGTTGAGTCTTTAAAAAAGAATAAAATGCTTTAAATATTCATTAAAATAGCTTTAGTCAAGATAAGCCTCTTCATATATAATGTTGATAAACTATTGTAAATTTCTTTGAGTTATAATGAAAAATGCTTTATCATTTTAATATTTATTTAAATCTATTTTATTTACTCAAAAATCTTAATCAAATACAGCCAGAGCATTCTAGAAATTCCCTAACTTTTCTTTTATCTTTGCTAGTTTTAATTTTTATTATTTCCTTATAATATATTCCTTTTTTATTTTTATGCTTTTATAGCTTTCTTAAAATAATTATTCAATATGAATCTTAGTACTAAAATTGTAAAAGCTAAACTTAATTTCTACTATTAGCTTATAGCAATACTTAGATTTTTAGCTTTTCTCTTTATACTTTTAATAAGATACTTTAATTTATTATTTTATATAGCATGCTTATATGAGAAAATCCAGCTTTATGGTTTTTATTTATAAAAATAGTGTTATTATTACACATTTTGCTTTTTTAAACAGCTTAAATATCTTAATTGATTACCATATTATATACTTAATCATATCTCACAAAGAGGCAATATAATAGATATCTATTCTCTCCTTTTTCATATAATAAATTCTCTTTTATTTGCAAAAATTCTAGAATTCTATACTTGCTTACATTTATCCTTTCTAAACTTTATTATGAAAATGCTATATTTTTAATATTAGAAGCTTTTTATTCTACATTTTATACTGAATAATTATAAATATTTGGTTTAAGTGAATAGCAGTATAAAGAATTGGATGTTTGCTATTAAGTTATTAAATTAAGTTTTATTTTCTTAATATGATTTCAAGTATTTAATACATTATAGCCAATTATTATTTCTACTTATATCTTATGGACTAACAGACTCTATTTCTTTATATTGATTCAGTTTAATATATAGTGATATATCGAAAGATAATTAGATAAAGTAAAGCTATTAATTTTTCATTAAGGTGTGCTATATGAATAGATAATAATGATTAAATATCTACTTTGATTAGCTTTTTATATACCTTTTCTATTTATTATTTCAAGATGCAATTTAATAATTAGTTTAACCAATAAGCTTTTACAGTATTTTATTTATGAAATTGCTAAAGCCACAACTTTGTGTTTAGCTTGATACTGATAAGCTTACTACTTTACTTAAAATGCTAATAGACATCATATATTTATAAGAATCTTTTAATATTTGTCTAACTCTTAGTTCAAGCCTGTGAAGGTTATTAATTTACGTTTCTTAGTGTTGCAAAAATCCAACAATAAGCGATGTTTGAATTGATTAGGAGATTAATAATTAGTTTAGTTAGATATAGCTTAAAGGTATATAGCATATAATTAGAGATTATATTATTAAAGTTAGGATATATAACTGCTTCCTCAATACTTCCTTTCATTTGATTAATCTAATCCTCTCTTTCTCTTGAAGCAAGCTATTATTATAGATTTAATAGGATCCACTATTAGTAAAAAGCTTAGTAAGCTGAGAATAAAAATCTAAGTTCATAAGTTGTTAACACTTGAACCTATATTAATGGACTAGTATATAGAAAACGATAAACTACCTAAAATAGTTATAAGCATTAATTAAACTCCAAGGAATATTCTTAACGCTAAACATTTTTCATTTGCCATCTAAAATTTAAAAACTTACCTTTTATTTTTAAAGTAGATAAGCATATAAAATATTAAATGGTAGTCACACAACACTGGAAATAGCAAAAGTTATGAAGTCTTTAAATTAAAAATTACCTTTAATGTCTAGTTACTAAAATACTTACAAGAAATTATTTCGATGTTATTCGTAGTTATTTCTTATGTAGCAAACGTAAATACCATTAAATAATAAAATTAAGGATAGAAAAGACATCAAAAAGGAAAATCTTGTAAATCTTGATGGAAGATTAAAGTTTGAATATGTTAAATTTATTAATAAATTCTCATGCTAAAAGTGAAAAATTACCTGATAAATTGTGCTAAAGCTTTAATGCTTCTTGCTAATATTTATATCTGTTTTTTAAGATACATTGAAGAGCTTTTTATATAATTGCTCCAAAAATCTTTTAGAATTACTTTCATTATCTTAGGAGAAAAATATGTGCTAAATTCCTTGTCGCTTCGCTTGCTAAAATTATTATGCTAATTAACTCTTTTATATATATTATAAATACTAAAAAGGTCTTTCAGCTTTTTATACTTCTTAGAATTATTAGTTGGAGGGTGATTGTAAAATGCTATTACTTAAATTTTAGCTTTCATTCTAAGTAGAATTTAATGAAAAACGTTTAATCTTAATTACATCTGAACTATCTGATATCTTTGATTTACTATTATTATTGCTATAAGACTAATCTTTTAAATTCTCCTAATAGTTATATTAAAAAGAGGAACCTTCTCTATTCTAAATTTCAGTGTCTTTTGAGTTTCTTATTGTATCTTAATTAATTGATTTTATGTCAAAGTTAGAATTAAAAATATTTTGATTCTGATTTTTTCGTTTAATGTTGCTACCAAATATTTTTTGCTTGCCTACATCATCTTCCTAAATAAAATGGTCCTCTTCTAATATAATATTAGGGACCTAATATCTTTATATCATTTAGTCATTTTTGACTATTTTAGCTTTTGATGTATCATCTTATATTTTACTAAGATCATTGCTTTAGATATTTGGATAGTTACTAGCCGCTATTTAGCTGAATTTAGATTTTTCGGTACTAATGAAAAACACTCCAATTACAATATAAACTATAAACATAAATGCAGCAACACTCGCAATCAAATAATTGCTTTCCTAGTTACTTTAAGGAATGATTCTATCTTGTTATTCTTAGCTCCTTTCACGAAGTACAAGGTTTTGTTGTGAATTCTGAAAGATGAGTAAAATTGCAAAAAACGATGTTTGTTTCATTATCATATATAGATCCACAACCTTGTATATTTCAGTCAGCCGATTAATTTTCTCTTGAGAAGCAGTGAAACTCTAAGGTTTTGTTATTGACAAGACTCTTCAACTAATCATTTAGGACAACATCAAAAAATATGATTATACCTTCAGAGATATTATGTACTTAATATACTTCATTCTTGCTCGCTTTATTTAGATCTATCAATCCAAATTTATTTAAAGAGCCACCGTTTGAAATTAAAATTTTGAAATAGATGCTTATTTCTTCTTTTTAATATTGACTATAATTAAATGATAGAGGGATCTTCTAATTGAGCATCTGCTAGCAAGAAAGTTGTATATCTACACAGTCAGGATTTATTTCCAAAATCTGTTATAAACTTTATGTTGGAAAAGAAATTTAAAGCTTTCTCTTTCCTAAGTTTGGACACTAAAGGTTAATAGCACTTTCAAAGTATTTCCAATCACATACTTGTTAGAGGTAAGTAGAAAAATACTTCTTTGATATTTCTGTTCCAGCTATGTTTGGAACTGCTTGCAGAAAAATTTGATTGGTTAAATTTTAAATTTCTTAGTTTAAGATTTCCAAAATATCATCAGGATTATTTTCTCAGGCTTAGCTGAAATCTTAAATTTCTTCTATTATCTGAAGAGCTTTTTGCATATTACCTTGGCTTTTAATTTAATCCAATACTTCCTCTATTAAAGGTTAATACTATTCCAGGATAGATTTCGAATTATCCATATTATTTATATTTTGAGCGAACTTCAAAAGTAGGTCTAAAAAAATTTCAAGATCTTACTGAGAAGATAGCTGAAACTGACTTTTCCAAATTCGATTCAAAATTTAAAATGTTTCGTTAAATACTTGATCTACTTCAGCTGACTAAATGTTAGTATCATAGTTAAATTTATCTATTAACTGCTTGACAATTGAAAGTTAAAAACTAAAGGGATATGAATCAGAACTGTTATTAATAAGTTCTAGTTCTTTGATTAAACTTTGAATGTCGCTTTTTAGGTATGGATTTTTGTATACTGATTAAACTGAAGTAGTGTTGTGTACAACTGAACTATCTCCTAACGCGTCCGTAACTTTTAGCCTAATTGAAATATCTAAGTTTCTATCAGAGTATATTTTAGTAACTAGTGTTTCTGAATTTGATTGTAAACTTAGAGATTAATCACTTTTATAAAATTGATAAGTTAGAGGAAGTTATTCATCGATTCAGTCTACTGCTTGGAGAATAAATTAAGTTTCTAAACTAATTCCAGAAGATAGAGTTATTAATAGATAGCCACTTTCAGGAGGGCTATTTGCATAGTATTAAATTTCCAAACTGTTTGATTTTAACGTTCAAATGTTTGTGGCTGTGAAGGTGAAAGTGTAAATTGTTTTGGGAGTTAGCTATTCTCCTGAAAACATAATTGTAGGTTGAGCTAAAGGAGATAAGAAAGAGATTAAAGTAGAAGTACTTCATTCATACTAGAGATGATTACTTCCAATTTCTTAAACTTCTACTGAAAGTATGTTAACTGATTGTAATTTCAATATCTAACTCTAAGGATTTTTTATTTAAACTGGATTACTCACAGTTTGAAAAATGAAATCTTAAGTTGCGCTTCGCATTCCTTTGGTGTAGTTTAACGAAAGTCTGAATTTCTAATCATTTACTAATGTCTTTGCTGCAAACTATAAATTTTTGCCATTTTGATTAGAAGAATCAATCAAAAAAGAATTATCATTTTTAAGGCATTCTTAGCTAGGATTGTCTTCATATATACACTTCCATATAAATGCTTCTTAGCCTTAATTAAAGAAATACTGATCAAAACTTTTGTCTCCATTAATGTTGATTTCTTTTGAAGTGGTATACTGATTATACCCATCTATTATAGCTATTATATCTGGACAGATTATAGTTAAATTTAAAATGGCTTAGTCCTAACTTCCATCATAGAATGATATCTTACTTTAAAATTAATACCAACCAGCTGGAAGAGAATTTTAAGGGATAAACAATTCTCATTATGATCCTTGATTATACAGTAAGTTATCAGAATAAGCTTAGTTCGATTAATTACTAACGTCTAATAGCATCCAAGATAAGGATTAAGATAACATTTTTTAGCTGCAGTACTATATAAGTTAAGCTTGGAACTTAAACTACTAACTGCTTAATAGATTAGCAACTTAAGGAGTAATTAAAAAGTCAAACTTTCTATGCTCTAATGCAACTTCCAAACTAGTTTCCTGTCAAGCTCCTGCAAAGTTATAGACTTTTAGCTTTGCTTTAAACTGTTTCAAAGAGTTGAAGGCTTCATTAGGAATTATAATTGAACTCTCGTTTTTTATTAAAGAAGCAAATTTACTTTCTACTTCTTCTTCGTTTTCTTGGAAAGAGAAATTTCATTCAAATTTAAGATTTCTTCCATAGCCACAGTAACTATTGCTACCACTTAGTTCAATAAACAAAGTACATCCTTAAATATATTATAAAGGCGGATTTATTTGAATTACTACGTAAGGCTAAGGAACTTCAAAAGTGTACAGTTGAACTATGGATATTAAATTAGTAGCCTCGTTGCAAGAACGCTAAGTAATAGGAATTATGTATGGATTTATTTCAATTTTATAATTTGGAAGGATTTAAGGCTAGATACCTAAACTTATGTATAGATTAGTAGAATCCCAAGAACAAGTGAAGTCTTCTCCTAGTAGTTACTGAGTTTAATTGGAAAAAATTTGCTAGCAAGGTACGGGAGTAACGGGTTGATTAAATTTTATTCTTAAAGTAATTAAATCAGCTTCAAAATATGTATTTCCAACATCAGATTGAGTTATATAGCCCTATATGCAATCGCAAGTTTGTGTTAAAGTGTTCTCGATGTAGCCAGGAATAGGACATTAAGTATAGCAGAAGTTATTATATAGATAATAATTTTGATTACAATTAAAACAAAACACTGCAGAATTACAAGTAGCACAGCCTATATAACATTACATGCATTGTGTTTGTCAAAGAAAATATCCATTTTGATTATCAAGAGAACTACAAATACTACTTGAAAGACATTATAAGCATCCTTCCATTGCTGATTAGCATGTTGACAAACATTATTAATGTTTGAATAAAAACCGGTATTACAGTTTGGTTAGCATATTCCTGATTATAAAACATATCCACCTAATCAAGACAAGCAAGATACTCCATTTTCAGAGCAAGTTTAACAATTAGCTAGATGAGGATTGCATAACTAGCATATTCTTGTCCCATCATCCCATTCTGTACTTGCACAGTAGATTTAGCAACTTCCATCTAATCTCAATTTATAAGGGCTGCTACAAGAGTCGCAAGCGCCATTTATTTCTGAACATAAATCACAGTATGTTGTACGCGCACTACATAGAGTACAAATTTAGTTGTTATTATAATAATGGGAATTACAAGTCACTTAGCATAATCCTTCTTATAATTTTAAGCCAGATGGTGTAGTACATTTTGTACATACATTTAAGCTTGAACATTCAGCACAATTTGATTGAGGACAAGCTAAACATATTCCAGAAGATTCGTAATATCCTGCTGAGCATGAATTTTGACAATTTCAATCATAATATAGTACTTTAGATGCACTACAAGCAATGCAAACTTAAGTGCTTCCACATTAATTTTTATCCATTGGGGTACAAGTTACACATCACTTATAGAACAGACTAAGCAATTTGATCTTGAATTACAATAGTATCCTGAAGAGCATGCAGTCGCTATTTGAATTACCTGTACATTTATTACAACTGGCATCACAAGCATTGCAATTATCAAGGTTGACAGGTCCTGTACAATATCCTAAACAGTATTAAGTACATGAATTATCAAGTTTTATGATATCTTTATAAAGAGGTTCATCAAATTGCTAATTTTAAAGATATAATCGAGTCTGAATTAAATCACCTTTAAAGTTCCTTTCGTTAAATGACCTAGATGCTGCCGATTTTCCTCCAAGGACTATTAAATCGCTTTCATCACTATTTAATTGGAAAAATATGCCAAGAGTATTTGCACTCTGCAACAAGCAAGATGGACTTATAAGAGAAAACGACCAGACGATGAGATTCCATTCTTTAGAATTGCCAGAATTTATTAATTAAGAATTTTAGGTAATAGTAAAGCCTAAAAAAGTTCAATCTCCTCAATTTCCAAATTAATTGGATATGCTTTACTCACTTCCACCATTCCTAGCATAAGCGGCTAACTTATTATTCCAATTTTATTATTAAAGAGTTAAGAGAACGTAATGAGATGAATCTTACACTAATACGAAGAATTCTAACTCATAATAATTATTAAGTTATTCTGAATCTATCTTAATTCAAGTTGTTATGCTCCATGCAATATTGCTTGAAGTTTGAGGATTATAACTGCTATTGTAATAACTAAGTGGATGCTCTGTATATCGATTTGCACCTGGCTATGGATAATAATCTTTATTATTCCTGGAATTCAAATCGAAGTACTAATAGGCTTAAGACATTCAATCAACTGAAGCTATAACAATACATCATATAAAGAGGTTCATTTATAGCTTAATACTTTTTAAATAAAAAATCGCTAAAACTTCCAAAAACTACTGCTACTAACTATTTTAACATCTCTTTGAGACTAAAAGAAAAAGCTAGCAAACAATAATTTTTATATATCTCAAATATGATTTGGCTATGCTAAATAGTTTTTAAAGGTTGGGAAATAAATAGATTGAAGCTAATAATCAATCATATTTAAAGAAAACTTAGCAATTACTTTAGCCTCTATTTGAGATTTCATGGTTTGCTTATGTTCTAAGGTAAAGTTTGAATTAATAAATTAAAGGAAATTACTTTAGTTTCAAGCTTTTTCATACTTTATAATTAAATCAGCCTTTATGAAATACATTTTTTAGTTTCCCTTCTAAAGTTAAGTGCTGTTTTTAAATTAAAGGAAGCTAATTTAAAGATCAGGAGTAATCTAAAGAGATAGCAAGCATTCTAGTATATAAAGTAGCTTAGCTAAATTAAATGTAATGAGTCTAAGTTAAAGAAATACAAAAGCTGAGAAAGCTAATACTTGCAAAGCTCAAAGGTAGTACTAAATTAAAGCAATTGTAGGATATTTAGTTTAATTAATATAATAACGCTTTCAAATATAATTTTGGATATCCAAAGAAAATCTAGCATAGCATCTACTAAGACTATACGAAATAAAACATTATTGGATTACATCAAATTTCAACAGATAACATTATAAGAAAAGAGTGATTAAATTAGAAGCTTAAGTCTATCTTAGTCTACCAAAATAGAAAAAAGTAGTTAATTTCTAAAGTTGGATATTAGCTAAAATTCCTAGAAGCTAATTTAGTTTGAATAATTATAAAATAAAGCCATTTAAGAGTAAGTAGTTGTGATATTTCATCCTATAACTCTTCTAGCGAGGCTTTTACGTTATAAATAGAAAAATAGAATTAAGTGTAAAGTGTAAAGGGGTTAAGTATAAGGTTCATATAAAATAAAGATAATTAAGTTAAAAACCGAAATAATTAATTAAAGTACTCTAAAATCATTTCTAATAATGCAAAGCCTAATTAATTAATAAATATGATATCTAGATATTTTCATATAAACTCTCAATAAAATAAAATTGGTACTAGTTCTTAATCTATCAATCATAATTACTAAAGAGCTGGTTTTACTCTCAGATAACTAAATTAGTTTTTCTATTTTTATTACTAAATTTTGAAAATTGATTTGCTTAATAGATTAGCATATGAATTATAGGCATTTATTTAAAAGAAAAGAAATTGATGTAGTCTAATTAATGAAAGAAATATTTAAAGAAGTATCTATGAGATTAAGTTTAACTATAAAAATAAGAAAAGCCATGAAAATTAGCTGTAAAGGTTAGCTATTATACTTGGTATAAAGTTGATTTTAAGTTATAATGAAATTTTATATTCCTCTTTTAATTATAAGGTGGTTTGACTTAATTGTCTTAAACATTTAAAATTTAGTTTAGATTAAGAAGTTTATTGAATAAAATATCCAACCAATTTTAGATATATAAAGATTAGGTAGATTTTATTTTTAAAGCCTTTAATCAGAGTTTTAATAATTTCTATCTAATAAAATTTTAAAATATAAGCTTTGATAGTAAAAACTTAGTTAAAATCTCTTATTTGCTTGACTTTACTTTTTCAATTTTTTCGTAAATTTCCTAATCAAATCATTGGAAAAATCTTTAAAAAATAAATCGAATATTATCTAGCAAGAAAGATAATTAGTTTCTTTATTTTTTATTATGTTGGATGAATTTTATATCTGAAACATGAGACTTTAAAACTTAAATAACTACTGAAGAAACTCAATCCTAACTTCTTTTTATCTGATTCAAAAGTATATTTACAGAACTATTAGATCATTTGCTTAATCTTATTATAATCTTAGTTATTTAACTACAAATAAGCTTGATTAAGAATATTAAAGTCTTCTAAAATCTAACTTTGCTAAATTAATAAATTTCTAGTTCTTGAAATGCTTTTCAAAACTATTTTTCCACCTGTTTTTTAGAGGCATTTTTGTCTGACTTGGGAATATAAGAATTCAGCAAAAGTTTCTATTTTTTCCCATTTTAAAGATATTTTCTTAACTAGCTTTAGTAATATAAATCTTAATAATTATTTCATTTACTAAAGCCTTCACAGTTTTAATGCTTCTATAAAATGAAAATACATGGGAATTACTTATTTCTTATCTACTCTAAACTTATAATATTTTGCTTATTCTATCCTACTTTTATAAATTATAAGCACTAAAATAAAAGGAATTAAGATAGGGAAGTTTTTATCAGTTCTAGATAAAAGGAGGTTGAATGGAAGAAATGAATGAATAGAGTTATTAGGTTCTTTCAATTTATAAACTTAATATGGCTAACTTTACTCTAATTATCTTTATTAGTAAATAATAAGCTTGCTTTAGTTATTAGCCATAAATAATAAGGTATCTAGATTAATTTAAGGTTGCTTGTGTCGAGAGTAAATATTAATTGAGTTAAATGTGAATGATGATCTGAGAACAAAATGAAAATAATATTAATAGAGTAAGGTAAATTAATATCAATGATAATAATCTTTGCTTAATCTATCTAATTTAGTCGAGCATTTTAATAGTTGCTATTTAAACCTTTTCTTTAATCTAGCTAGATTTAACCTCTTTTCTGAGGCTCCAAGCTTATATGATGAAAAAGACTGTATTGAAGCTATATTCAGTGAGATTATATCCTTACAATATTGCTTGATAAAAAGCTTAAAAGTATGATTTTAAATAAAGCTCTATAAATAATAGCGAACTCCTAGCTTAATTAAATAACTACCTTCATATAAATGCTAAAGATTAACTATGAGAAGTTATAGATGAATTATACTAAGAATAAGTTTAAAGGAATTCATTTTAAATCTATAATACTGCTATTAGCACTTAGTTTGCATTAAATAGTAATATACAATTGTAATTTAAAGGAAATAGAAATCTATATCTACTTTAAAAGAAAACTAAAAGGATTAATTAAGGATATAATTATTTAAGAGTTGAGTTATTAAGTGAAAAAGCTTATAAATATAAGAAAGGATTTAAAAATTATGTTAAGATTTAAAATAAGAGCAGACATGGTCTAGTGGCTATGACGACTGCTTTACACGCAGTAGGTCGTGGGTTCATCCCCGCTGTCTGTATAGTTTTTAAGGCAACCAATTAGTTAGTATATTATTATCACCCCAAATTTTAAATGAAATAGTAAATAAAATTGTTATTGAAGTATATGATTTGCTATTATAGTTAATATTTATATAGCTAAAGAGTAAGGTATCATAAGCAAGCCTTATGTTTATTTTATTTTTAAATAGAGTGCTTTTTTAAAAACTTGCTCTTAAGTCTTAAATAAATAAAAAAGCAAATTAAAAAATGGAATAAAATATTTCCTGTGGTATATGCAACAAATTATTTGATGATAAGGATCGCAAACCTTTGTTTTTACCATGCGGAGATACTTTCTGCTCAGTATGCATCAACCTAGAATTCCAACCTAAGCACTTTTTTAAGTGCATTGGATGTCAATAAATGCACCAAAACTTGTAAATTAATCAGCTTCCAGTTAACAAATGCATTCTTGGTTTAGCCTTAAAGGCTAGTATCATTTAATAGAAGTTTATATGTAACTGCTAAAAAGAAAACATTATTCATTTCTTTTGTAAAAGAGACAGCAAGTTATGTTGCTTTGATTGCTGCTTCGAATGCTTCGACCATAATTAGTAGATACTAAAAATTCCTGATATAAAGGCTGAGGTAATGGCTTTAAAGGAAGCGATAGATACATAGATAATTTAGAAAGCTCTATAGCTTTAAAACTAAATAAACCTTTTATTTGAAAGTGGGTAGTATAAAGTAATTTATGGGAACTAAGTTCAATCATTACTGAAGTAAGTATTTGACTTCTTAAAGGGATTATCCAACATTGAGTTTAAAACCTAATTTCTTCAACATATGAACCTTCCTAATAAAACTACCTAATAGGAAATTTAAAAGCCTTCTCTGTCTTAATAACAAGGAAACGATTAAAAAACTGCATAAAAGGAGGTAATTTAATAGAAAGATCAAAGTTGAGCTCCAAAATAAGAATCTTTGAAGCAAAGTCAGAATCCCCTTGAGATAAAGCCAATAGTTTAATAAATTCAACAAAATGAAGTAAAATAGTAAACAGTTGGATTTAGCAGACTTAACAGTAGCAATAATTTAAATTTTGCAGATCAAAACAGTACAATCATAAACATATTTAATGGATGAGGAAACGCTTTACTTTAAGAAAAAATAGAAAATGGTAAAAATTATAAAATTTGCTTCCAAGTAGTTAATTATAGTTAACTTATGATAGGAATAGCCCCTAATTTAGTAGATTGAAAAATAAACTATAGAAGTATAGGAAAACTAGCAGATTGTTTCTGCTTATTTTTCACCAAAGGAGATTGCCGTAAATATTATTAAGGAATTGATAAGGGAGGTTATGGAATATAGATATAGTATGATGATAAAATAAAGATGATAGTTAATACAACAAAAAGAAGTTTATCATTCTAAATAAACTAGTATGATTTTGGAGTAGCTTTTAGTAATATTAACTTTTAAAATTTTACATATTATCCAGCAGTTTCACTCCTAAACCCTAAAAGTAGTATAAGAATTGTGAGCTTTGAAAAAGTTTCTTGAAAAATCGGATTTTAATTAAATATAAATAAGTTAATTTTTAATAGTTGAACTATATAAAAAAGGGATTAAACTCCTTATTAATCTAATTAAAATTTAAGTTATCTAAATAATTAGTACTAATATAAGTTAAAGAGTACCTTTTATTTTATTGTAAGAGATCATAACTTTAATTAGAAAGATAAAGAGTATTTAAGAGTCAAATCTATATATATCTTTTTGGTGCAAAATCGAAAGTTATTAGGCTATAAAAATAGTCAAAAAGAGTTTAAAATTATTCCTAAAGGTTTTAATTTGATCTGCTAATATATATTAAGTTAGAATATTACGATTTCATACAGCTATATCATTTAATCGTAAGTTGCCTTTTTCTTAGTAAATTACTCTAAATTATTATTTTATGTATTGACTAATTTTTCATATGAGATCTTACTATTATAAAGCTATCAATTTATTCATAAAAATAATTTAATTTAATTAAAAAAAGATGCTTCAAAATTTTATTTTAGAATTCTTTCTAGAAATATAAAAATTAGATGAAGGATAAATATTAAAATAGCAAAGCTAGACTAATAGTAATAAAAATAACTCTAAACAATCTATTTTAATATGACTGAAGATATTCTTGTGTAATTAGAAAGCAACTTAGATTAAGAAATTTTCTAGAAGTCTTAAGTTATAAAGGAGACGAAATAAATGAGATAAATACTTATTAACATACAATAAAAAAAATGAAGCCTGGGTTTTTTACCAAATAAAATTAGAAAGGTAAAAGATAATAAGAATTTAAAGAGAAAAAGTAGAAACAATCAAAACCTAGGAAGAGAATGTCCACACCTCCAAAGTAATAAGAAACTCCAGTTGACTAAGATCTTTCAGAAATTAATCTTAGTGAGGATCGAAATATCATTGAATAATTTAAAGAATTAGTAAAAATTTTGCTTAATGAGGTTAAAAAGCTTAAGGAGTAAAATCAAATATTGATAGAGAATCGTGAAAACGTAGAAGACAGATTAATTAAATAAGAAAGAGAAATGGATTCCTATTGAAATATTCAAACTGACTGCTCTTAGTAAATATAGTAAATGAAATTAGATTCATAATCATAATTAATTAAATAAACAGAACGTACATAATAGCCAGAACCAATTGCGATATTGGGGTAAAATCAAATTTAAGAATAGTTTTAAAACAATTAACAAAGTTGTCAAATGGAAATTGAAAAAAGACCAAAAAATTTATCAGAATACAATGAAGAGTAGAAAATGCTATTATTGCAAGAAAAAAGACAATAATACAAATAGTGTAGTAATTTCTATGTATTCAAGAATGAATTTAATTAGAGAGTTAAGAGACTGACAGAAAGAATTCATATTATTGAGAGAGGATCTATTTATCAAATTAAAGAGACATGCGCCAAAAGAATAGTAGCAAAGTAGATGGATGAAAGATGGAGAGAAGAGAAATACAAGATTTAAGACAAGAAAAAATAGAAATGAAACAATAAACATTTTTTTTTATTCACCAGACTATTCTGGTTGGAAAGAGGGAAATTGGTGAAAATTCAAGAAGACCTCTAAACAATTTTATCTATTATTATTATACTTATTAACATAAAAACTTTGAATAAAGAAAACTTCTTATCAAAATAGTAATAAGATAAATACAAATGAACTAAATTTCTTTAATATGTTCGTTGATAAAAATATTAAAACGTATATCCATTTAATTAAGATTAAATAGATATAGCTTACTAAACATTTTTTAGTAATCATATATTGAACTTCTTGCTTGCTAATGTAGTTAAATTATGTTATGAGAAATATAAGCAAAAAGGTCTAAAAGCTTTGATTTTTATTTAGACATAAAAGGTAGAGATTAAAACATTTTATGAGTATATCCCATAATGAACTTTTATTTATAAGATTAATTTATATAGTTGAATAAAGGAAAAAATAAATTTTTTAACATTTTTCGTCTTTTATTTAAAACTTGTGCATGTTCTAAAGAATTTTATAAAGGCAAAAATCAATCATATCAAATAATATTTATATAAGAATATAGTAATTTTTCATTTTCTTCACTCGCTAAATTTACACTATAAATAAATTAAAAATACTAATTTAAATTTTGGTGTTCTTGGAGTTATTTCAACCTCTTTCCTTCCAGTCTTAGATTGCTCTAGATGTCTAATATAAAAGTTTGAATATCTCTACAACTCTTCTCATTTTGCTGTATATATTCTTGACAAGTATTTTCTCCTAGATAATGAGTTGCATTTTTATCTTGTATATTTTTCCGAATTTGATGTAACATAACCTTTCTCTTTTTAGTTTTACTTATATTTTTCTTTTCCATCTTCTTCTAGTGAACTAAGCATTCTTATTTGAAGTTTTGAAATTTCTAGCATCTATACATAGATAAAATCAAAAGTTACAAAAATATTATCATTTTACTAGTCTTTTAGGTTTAAATTTTGAGCTTTCTCTTTTTCATATATCATTGCTATTTCCTTTTTCCTTTAGATTTATTTAACGCTTGAATTTTTACTGGTTTTCTTCTATTTGTTGACATTTTTTCCTGTTTTTATTGCTAATGTTATGATTAACTATACTGATTTTGTTAAATATTTCAAAACGCGTTAAAGTCTCTTTCTTAGGTCATGAGTCTCAATTTTATTCCACTTCAATTTAAATTTCTCCATTAATTTTTTCTATATTTCTATAACTGTTTGGCCTCTTCTTGGAGGTCCAACACAACTTTAATCAGCTAATCATAGATTATTACTGTTCTATGATAAGATTCGAGAATTCTAAGCGCATAATATTTTTAACCTATTTCCTAGGCTTTTCTTCAAAAGCCTGAGAAACGATTTGATAAGTGACCTATTAATTACCCATTTCCTGACTTTATCCTCTAGTATATTGTTAACTCCTGTTTTCTGGAGCCTCGAAAACTACTGATTTGAATCCTGATATATTTTTATTAAGTTTTAATTTAAATTATTAGTGATATTCAATTTAAACTTTATAACATGAACTAAAGATAAAATCAAGTAAGCTAGATTTATAGATTTGAATATTCCTTAAGTAAGAATATAATGCTTCTTTTATATTAAACTTAAAATAATGATTAATTAGTGATTCTAATTAATTTACATATATATCATAAGATTAATAATTTAACTATTTTATTTGGCTACTTTTTACAATTTCCAGATTGACTATTTTCTTTTTCCCTGATAGATTTCTATAAATTATTCACGTTATATTGAAATAATCATTACTTTAAAAATAACTTCAACTTCCTTTAAAAAACTCAAATTTTTAATCAATTTCCAAGAATTTTTCATATATTTAGAGTTAAAATAAAGTATGAATATTTGAATAGACCTAAAGCTACTATTAAATCACTTATAATTAATATTCACTTTCCTTTGCTTAATAAACTAATATGATCTAAAAAGAAATGACTAATTATATAATTCTTAGTGATATAATATTAATAAATACCTAAGCTAATTATATTATAGCTATCTATCTTTCTTTATAAGAGCTATTACTTCTTTCTTTGTATTCAAAAGCTTCTAGATTTAAATTTAGCTTTTATTAGCAACTTTCTATTTCTTTAATTAATAAAAATAAATTCAAGAGAGTTCTAATTTCATTGCTTAACTGATTTAAAGTTAGAAAATAGTTTATAATAGAAATTAATTTAGTCTATCTTATTTGATGGCTTTTAAGTGATGTGACTAATAGACTAATTAAAAACTGCAAAACTGGATTATTTACTTTGAATTCTAACAATTTTATCTTATTGTTTATTTAAACTTAATCCATTGCAATTATAGCCTTAAGCTTTAATTTAACTAAAGCTATTATAAAAAAATATTTGAACCCTATTTCTTTTATTGTTTATAATATTTAACTACATCATGATGTTCTTAAATATTGTTAGTCTATATAATAGAATCATAAGTATAAAGAGTGCAAAACTAGCTAAAACTAAAACTAGTTACCTTTTAGTATAATATTGTGATTAATGATGAAAAATTTTATATTATTCTATTGATGCTTATCTCTTTATTGAAAAGTTGTATCCATGTTATCTTTTATACTAAAACTTGTAACTCTAAAACTAAATTTTTGGTTCTATTTTTTAGAGTCTTTAAAAGATTTAAATCACTTCTAATGATTTTATATTTTAAACCTCACTAAATAAATTTCAAGTTGTAGATGATCTGTGATTTCGCTATAATTATTGAGAATTTTCTATCTAATTTGCAGATTTTTATGCTATTAATCAGAGATACTGTGCATGATAACCTCTCAGAATGATTAATTTCTTTTTTTGGAAGTTTTTTTTCATTTAAAGATAACCTTTATCTTACTCTATACTCTCAACATAAAGAATGAGCTTTAGTTCAAAAAATCAAAATTGGCTGATTTTTTAATCTATATAATTATACAGCTTTAAGTAGATCCTTATTAGTAAGTAAGAGAAGCAACTAGCTTTAAACTCATAGAGCTGTATTTATTACATTTAACTGTGTTCTTTCATTGACTATTTACTAAAATACTTTCTTTCTTTTTCCTTTCTTCATGCTTAGTTTAGAATTTTAAGAAGCAGTTCATAGTATTTCAAGCTTCTTTCTAAAAGCAAAAACACTTGATACATCAGAAAATTAGAAAAACCATATATAAAGAAAACAAAGAGATTAATTATTAATAATTATAGAAATCACTATAAAATCTATAATGCTTTAAAAAGACGAGTTCCGGGAATTGAACTCGGGCACTCTCGCACCATTAACGAGAATCATACACCTAGACCAAACGATTCTCGCACCAAAAGCTTGAAACATACCACTAGACAAAACAAAATGTCATTCATCTACTCTTATTACCTATAAATAGCTCTTATAATTAACAAATTAGTTAAGTCTTTTTATTATAATAATTTTAATTTTAATAAAAAAAATACAGAAAGCAAAAATCGTTCCCACGACCATCTGCGAGTAAACCGGTGATGGCGAAATATCTGACATATTATTTCTAACTTTCTTTCTTTATAAACTCATTTATACAATCTATAAACTTGAAATCTTGTTTTATATATGAATCATAAAACATTCTTTTTTTCTACACCATGAGTTCAAATGATCTTTTTTATATTTAAGTTTTTTTTTTTAAACATTTTTTTTATGACAAAATTTATAAAAATGTAAAAAAAAAAAAAAAAGTAAAAATTTTTAATAAAGAATAGTTTAAAAGGACTGTTTGGGAATTAGACCTGGAGACCTACGCAAGTGATTTGAAGTGAGAATACGAAATTTTAATATCAGAGTGAGTTAACAAAGCATGAAAAAAAAAATTATATTTATTAAAGGAAAAAAGGCATGTTTTTTGAAGTGTTTTGAAGTGAGAATACGAAATTTTAATATCAGAGTGAGTTAACAAAGCATGAAAAAAATTATTTTATTTATTAAAGGAAAAAAGGCATGTTTTTTGAAGTGTTTTGAAGTGAGAATACGAAATTTTAATATCAGAGTGAGTTAACAAAGCATGAAAAAAATTATATTTATTAAAGGAAAAAATGCATGTTTTTTGAAGTGTTTTGAAGTGAGAATACGAAATTTTAACATCAGAGTGAGTTAACAAAGCATGAAAAAAATTATATTTATTAAAGGAAAAAAAGTCATGTTTTTTGAAGTGTTTTGAAGTGAGAATACGAAATTTTAATATCAGAGTGAGTTAACAAAACATGAAAAAAAAATTATTATAATTATTAAAGGAAAAAAAGTCATGTTTTTTGAAGTGTTTTGAAGTGAGAATACGAAATTTTAATATCAGAGTGAGTTAACAAAGCATGAAAAAAAAAATTATATTTATTAAAGGAAAAAAGGCATGTTTTTTGAAGTGTTTTGAAGTGAGAATACGAAATTTTAATATCAGAGTGAGTTAACAAAGCATGAAAAAAATTATAGTTATTAAAGGAAAAAAAGGCATGTTTTTTGAAGTGTTTTGAAGTGAGAATACGAAATTTTAATAACAGAGTGAGTTAACAAAGCATAAAAAAATTATAGTTATTAAAGGAAAAAAGTCATGTTTTTTGAAGTGTTTTGAAGTGAGAATACGAAATTTTAATATCAGAGTGAGTTAACAAAGCATGAAAAAAATTATTTTATTTATTAAAGGAAAAAAAGGCATGTTTTTTGAAGTGTTTTGAAGTGAGAATACGAAATTTTAATATCAGAGTGAGTTAACAAAGTATGAAAAAATTATTATAATTATTAAAGGAAAAAAAAGTCATGTTTTTTGAAGTGTTTTGAAGTGAGAATACGAAATTTTAATATCAGAGTGAGTTAACAAAACATGAAAAAAAAATTATTATAATTATTAAAGGAAAAAAAGTCATGTTTTTTGAAGTGTTTTGAAGTGAGAATACGAAATTTTAATATCAGAGTGAGTTAACAAAGCATGAAAAAAAAAATTATATTTATTAAAGGAAAAAAAGGCATGTTTTTTGAAGTGTTTTGAAGTGAGAATACGAAATTTTAATATCAGAGTGAGTTAACAAAGCATGAAAAAAATTATTATATTTATTAAAGGAAAAAATGCATGTTTTTTGAAGTGTTTTGAAGTGAGAATACGAAATTTTAATATCAGAGTGAGTTAACAAAGCATGAAAAAAATTATATTTATTAAAGGAAAAAAAGTCATGTTTTTTGAAGTGTTTTGAAGTGAGAATACGAAATTTTAAATCAGAGTGAGTTAACAAAGCATAAAAAAATTATATTTATTAAAGGAAAAAAAGTCATGTTTTTTGAAGTGTTTTGAAGTGAGAATACGAAATTTTAATATCAGAGTGAGTTAACAAAGCATAAAAAAATTATATTTATTAAAGGAAAAAAAGGCATGTTTTTTGAAGTGTTTTGAAGTGAGAATACGAAATTTTAATATCAGAGTGAGTTAACAAAGCATGAAAAAAATTAGTGTAATTTTTAAAGGAAAAAAAGTCATGTTTTTTGAAGTGTTTTGAAGTGAGAATACGAAATTTTAATATCAGAGTGAGTTAACAAAGCATGAAAAAAAAAATTATATTTATTAAAGGAAAAAATGCATGTTTTTTGAAGTGTTTTGAAGTGAGAATACGAAATTTTAATATCAGAGTGAGTTAACAAAGCATGAAAAAAATTATATTTATTAAAGGAAAAAAAGGCATGTTTTTTGAAGTGTTTTGAAGTGAGAATACGAAATTTTAATATCAGAGTGAGTTAACAAAGCATAAAAAAATTATATTTATTAAAGGAAAAAAAGGCATGTTTTTTGAAGTGTTTTGAAGTGAGAATACGAAATTTTAATATCAGAGTGAGTTAACAAAGCATGAAAAAAATTATATTTATTAAAGGAAAAAAAGTCATGTTTTTTGAAGTGTTTTGAAGTGAGAATACGAAATTTTAATATCAGAGTGAGTTAACAAAGCATAAAAAAATTATATTTATTAAAGGAAAAAAATGCATGTTTTTTGAAGTGTTTTGAAGTGAGAATACGAAATTTTAATATCAGAGTGAGTTAACAAAGCATAAAAAAAATTATTTTATTTATTAAAGGAAAAAAAGGCATGTTTTTTGAAGTGTTTTGAAGTGAGAATACGAAATTTTAATATCAGAGTGAGTTAACAAAGCATGAAAAAAAAAATTATATTTATTAAAGGAAAAAAAGGCATGTTTTTTGAAGTGTTTTGAAGTGAGAATACGAAATTTTAATATCAGAGTGAGTTAACAAAGCATGAAAAAAATTATATTTATTAAAGGAAAAAAAGTCATGTTTTTTGAAGTGTTTTGAAGTGAGAATACGAAATTTTAATATCAGAGTGAGTTAACAAAGCATAAAAAAATTATATTTATTAAAGGAAAAAAAGGCATGTTTTTTGAAGTGTTTTGAAGTGAGAATACGAAATTTTAATATCAGAGTGAGTTAACAAAGCATAAAAAAAATTATTATATTTATTAAAGGAAAAAAAGGCATGTTTTTTGAAGTGTTTTGAAGTGAGAATACGAAATTTTAATATCAGAGTGAGTTAACAAAGCATGAAAAAAAAAATTATATTTATTAAAGGAAAAAATGCATGTTTTTTGAAGTGTTTTGAAGTGAGAATACGAAATTTTAATATCAGAGTGAGTTAACAAAGCATGAAAAAAAATTATATTTATTAAAGGAAAAAAAGGCATGTTTTTTGAAGTGTTTTGAAGTGAGAATACGAAATTTTAATATCAGAGTGAGTTAACAAAGCATGAAAAAAATTATATTTATTAAAGGAAAAAAATGCATGTTTTTTGAAGTGTTTTGAAGTGAGAATACGAAATTTTAATATCAGAGTGAGTTAACAAAGCATGAAAAAAATTATATTTATTAAAGGAAAAAATGCATGTTTTTTGAAGTGTTTTGAAGTGAGAATACGAAATTTTAATATCAGAGTGAGTTAACAAAGCATGAAAAAAAAAATTATAGTTATTAAAGGAAAAAAAGGCATGTTTTTTGAAGTGTTTTGAAGTGAGAATACGAAATTTTAATATCAGAGTGAGTTAACAAAGCATGAAAAAAATTATATTTATTAAAGGAAAAAAAGTCATGTTTTTTGAAGTGTTTTGAAGTGAGAATACGAAATTTTAATATCAGAGTGAGTTAACAAAGCATAAAAAAATTATATTTATTAAAGGAAAAAAAGGCATGTTTTTTGAAGTGTTTTGAAGTGAGAATACGAAATTTTAATATCAGAGTGAGTTAACAAAGCATGAAAAAAATTAGTGTAATTTATTAAAGGAAAAAAAGGCATGTTTTTTGAAGTGTTTTGAAGTGAGAATACGAAATTTTAATATCAGAGTGAGTTAACAAAGCATGAAAAAAATTATATTTATTAAAGGAAAAAAAGGCATGTTTTTTGAAGTGTTTTGAAGTGAGAATACGAAATTTTAATATCAGAGTGAGTTAACAAAGCATGAAAAAAAAATTATATTTATTAAAGGAAAAAAAGGCATGTTTTTTGAAGTGTTTTGAAGTGAGAATACGAAATTTTAATATCAGAGTGAGTTAACAAAGCATGAAAAAAATTATATTTATTAAAGGAAAAAAGGGAAAAAAGGCATGTTTTTTGAAGTGTTTTGAAGTGAGAATACGAAATTTTAATATCAGAGTGAGTTAACAAAGCATGAAAAAAAAAATTATTATATTTATTAAAGGAAAAAAAGGCATGTTTTTTGAAGTGTTTTGAAGTGAGAATACGAAATTTTAATATCAGAGTGAGTTAACAAAGCATGAAAAAAAAAATTATATTTATTAAAGGAAAAAAAGGCATGTTTTTTGAAGTGTTTTGAAGTGAGAATACGAAATTTTAATATCAGAGTGAGTTAACAAAGCATGAAAAAAATTATATTTATTAAAGGAAAAAAAGGCATGTTTTTTGAAGTGTTTTGAAGTGAGAATACGAAATTTTAATATCAGAGTGAGTTAACAAAGCATGAAAAAAATTATTATATTTATTAAAGGAAAAAAAGGCATGTTTTTTGAAGTGTTTTGAAGTGAGAATACGAAATTTTAATATCAGAGTGAGTTAACAAAGCATGAAAAAAATTATATTTATTAAAGGAAAAAAGGCATGTTTTTTGAAGTGTTTTGAAGTGAGAATACGAAATTTTAATATCAGAGTGAGTTAACAAAGCATGAAAAAAATTATTATATTTATTAAAGGAAAAAAAGGCATGTTTTTTGAAGTGTTTTGAAGTGAGAATACGAAATTTTAATATCAGAGTGAGTTAACAAAGCATGAAAAAAATTATATTTATTAAAGGAAAAAAAGTCATGTTTTTTGAAGTGTTTTGAAGTGAGAATACGAAATTTTAATATCAGAGTGAGTTAACAAAGCATGAAAAAAAATTATATTTATTAAAGGAAAAAAAGCATGTTTTTTGAAGTGTTTTGAAGTGAGAATACGAAATTTTAATATCAGAGTGAGTTAACAAAGCATGAAAAAAAAATTATATTTATTAAAGGAAAAAAAGGCATGTTTTTTGAAGTGTTTTGAAGTGAGAATACGAAATTTTAATATCAGAGTGAGTTAACAAAGCATGAAAAAAAATTATTATATTTATTAAAGGAAAAAAAGGCATGTTTTTTGAAGTGTTTTGAAGTGAGAATACGAAATTTTAATATCAGAGTGAGTTAACAAAGCATGAAAAAAATTATATTTATTAAAGGAAAAAAGTGCATGTTTTTTGAAGTGTTTTGAAGTGAGAATACGAAATTTTAATATCAGAGTGAGTTAACAAAGCATGAAAAAAATTTATTTATTAAAGGAAAAAAAGGCATGTTTTTTGAAGTGTTTTGAAGTGAGAATACGAAATTTTAATATCAGAGTGAGTTAACAAAGCATGAAAAAAATTATATAATTATTAAAGGAAAAAAAGGCATGTTTTTTGAAGTGTTTTGAAGTGAGAATACGAAATTTTAATATCAGAGTGAGTTAACAAAGCATGAAAAAAATTATTATAATTATTAAAGGAAAAAAAGTCATGTTTTTTGAAGTGTTTTGAAGTGAGAATACGAAATTTTAATATCAGAGTGAGTTAACAAAGCATGAAAAAAAAATTATATAATTATTAAAGGAAAAAAAGTCATGTTTTTTGAAGTGTTTTGAAGTGAGAATACGAAATTTTAATATCAGAGTGAGTTAACAAAGCATGAAAAAAAAATTATGTTATTTATTAAAGGAAAAAAAGGCATGTTTTTTGAAGTGTTTTGAAGTGAGAATACGAAATTTTAATATCAGAGTGAGTTAACAAAGCATGAAAAAAAAATTATTATATTTATTAAAGGAAAAAAAAGTCATGTTTTTTGAAGTGTTTTGAAGTGAGAATACGAAATTTTAATATCAGAGTGAGTTAACAAAGCATGAAAAAAATTATATTTATTAAAGGAAAAAAAGGCATGTTTTTTGAAGTGTTTTGAAGTGAGAATACGAAATTTTAATATCAGAGTGAGTTAACAAAGCATGAAAAAAATTATTATTTATTAAAGGAAAAAAAGGCATGTTTTTTGAAGTGTTTTGAAGTGAGAATACGAAATTTTAATATCAGAGTGAGTTAACAAAGCATGAAAAAAATTATATTTATTAAAGGGAAAAAAGTCATGTTTTTTGAAGTGTTTTGAAGTGAGAATACGAAATTTTAATATCAGAGTGAGTTAACAAAGCATGAAAAAAAAAATTATGTTTATTAAAGGAAAAAAGGCATGTTTTTTGAAGTGTTTTGAAGTGAGAATACGAAATTTTAATATCAGAGTGAGTTAACAAAGCATGAAAAAAAAAATTATATTTATTAAAGGAAAAAAAGGCATGTTTTTTGAAGTGTTTTGAAGTGAGAATACGAAATTTTAATATCAGAGTGAGTTAACAAAGCATGAAAAAAATTATATTTATTAAAGGAAAAAAAGGCATGTTTTTTGAAGTGTTTTGAAGTGAGAATACGAAATTTTAATATCAGAGTGAGTTAACAAAGCATGAAAAAAATTATGTATTTATTAAAGGAAAAAAATGCATGTTTTTTGAAGTGTTTTGAAGTGAGAATACGAAATTTTAATATCAGAGTGAGTTAACAAAGCATGAAAAAAATTATTATTTATTAAAGGAAAAAAAGTCATGTTTTTTGAAGTGTTTTGAAGTGAGAATACGAAATTTTAATATCAGAGTGAGTTAACAAAGCATGAAAAAAATTATTATATTTATTAAAGGAAAAAAAGGCATGTTTTTTGAAGTGTTTTGAAGTGAGAATACGAAATTTTAATATCAGAGTGAGTTAACAAAGCATGAAAAAAATTATTATATTTATTAAAGGAAAAAAAGTCATGTTTTTTGAAGTGTTTTGAAGTGAGAATACGAAATTTTAATATCAGAGTGAGTTAACAAAGCATGAAAAAAAAATTATGTTAAATATTAAAGGAAAAAAAGTCATGTTTTTTGAAGTGTTTTGAAGTGAGAATACGAAATTTTAATATCAGAGTGAGTTAACAAAGCATGAAAAAAAAATTATGTTATTTATTAAAGGAAAAAAAGGCATGTTTTTTGAAGTGTTTTGAAGTGAGAATACGAAATTTTAATATCAGAGTGAGTTAACAAAGCATGAAAAAAAAAATTATTATATTTATTAAAGGAAAAAAAAGGCATGTTTTTTGAAGTGTTTTGAAGTGAGAATACGAAATTTTAATATCAGAGTGAGTTAACAAAGCATGAAAAAAAATTATATTTATTAAAGGAAAAAAAGTGCATGTTTTTTGAAGTGTTTTGAAGTGAGAATACGAAATTTTAATATCAGAGTGAGTTAACAAAGCATGAAAAAAATTATATTTATTAAAGGAAAAAAAGGCATGTTTTTTGAAGTGTTTTGAAGTGAGAATACGAAATTTTAATATCAGAGTGAGTTAACAAAGCATGAAAAAAATTATATTTATTAAAGGAAAAAAAGTCATGTTTTTTGAAGTGTTTTGAAGTGAGAATACGAAATTTTAATATCAGAGTGAGTTAACAAAGCATGAAAAAAAAAATTATGTTAAATATTAAAGGAAAAAAAGCATGTTTTTTGAAGTGTTTTGAAGTGAGAATACGAAATTTTTTATCAGAGTGAGTTAACAAAGCAAAAAAAAAATTATTATATTTATTAAAGGAAAAAAAGGCATGTTTTTTGAAGTGTTTTGAAGTGAGAATACGAAATTTTAATATCAGAGTGAGTTAACAAAGCATGAATAAAAAAAAATTATATTTATTAAAGGAAAAAAAGTCATGTTTTTTGAAGTGTTTTGAAGTGAGAATACGAAATTTTAATATCAGAGTGAGTTAACAAAGCATGAAAAAAATTATATTTATTAAAGGAAAAAAAGGCATGTTTTTTGAAGTGTTTTGAAGTGAGAATACGAAATTTTAATATCAGAGTGAGTTAACAAAGCATGAAAAAATTATTATATTTATTAAAGGAAAAAAAGGCATGTTTTTTGAAGTGTTTTGAAGTGAGAATACGAAATTTTAATATCAGAGTGAGTTAACAAAGCATGAAAAAAAAAATTATATTTATTAAAGGAAAAAAAGGCATGTTTTTTGAAGTGTTTTGAAGTGAGAATACGAAATTTTAATATCAGAGTGAGTTAACAAAGCATGAAAAAAAAAATTATATTTATTAAAGGAAAAAATACATGTTTTTTGAAGTGTTTTGAAGTGAGAATACGAAATTTTAATATCAGAGTGAGTTAACAAAGCATGAAAAAAAAAATTATGTTAAATATTAAAGGAAAAAAAGGCATGTTTTTTGAAGTGTTTTGAAGTGAGAATACGAAATTTTAATATCAGAGTGAGTTAACAAAGCATGAAAAAAATTATATTTATTAAAGGAAAAAAAGTCATGTTTTTTGAAGTGTTTTGAAGTGAGAATACGAAATTTTAATATCAGAGTGAGTTAACAAAGCATGAAAAAAATTATTATATTTATTAAAGGAAAAAAGTCATGTTTTTTGAAGTGTTTTGAAGTGAGAATACGAAATTTTAATATCAGAGTGAGTTAACAAAGCATGAAAAAAAAATTATGTTAAATATTAAAGGAAAAAAAGGCATGTTTTTTGAAGTGTTTTGAAGTGAGAATACGAAATTTTAATATCAGAGTGAGTTAACAAAGCATAAAAAAATTATATTTATTAAAGGAAAAAAGACATGTTTTTTGAAGTGTTTTGAAGTGAGAATACGAAATTTTAATATCAGAGTGAGTTAACAAAGCATGAAAAAAATTATATTTATTAAAGGAAAAAAAGGCATGTTTTTTGAAGTGTTTTGAAGTGAGAATACGAAATTTTAATATCAGAGTGAGTTAACAAAGCATGAAAAAAATTATATTTATTAAAGGAAAAAAGACATGTTTTTTGAAGTGTTTTGAAGTGAGAATACGAAATTTTAATATCAGAGTGAGTTAACAAAGCATGAAAAAAAAAATTATGTTAAATATTAAAGGAAAAAAATGCATGTTTTTTGAAGTGTTTTGAAGTGAGAATACGAAATTTTAATATCAGAGTGAGTTAACAAAGCATGAAAAAAATTATATTTATTAAAGGAAAAAAGGCATGTTTTTTGAAGTGTTTTGAAGTGAGAATACGAAATTTTAATATCAGAGTGAGTTAACAAAGCATAAAAAAAATTATTATAGTTATTAAAGGAAAAAAAGGCATGTTTTTTGAAGTGTTTTGAAGTGAGAATACGAAATTTTAATATCAGAGTGAGTTAACAAAGCATGAAAAAAATTATATTTATTAAAGGAAAAAAAGGCATGTTTTTTGAAGTGTTTTGAAGTGAGAATACGAAATTTTAATATCAGAGTGAGTTAACAAAGCATGAAAAAAATTATTATATTTATTAAAGGAAAAAAAGGCATGTTTTTTGAAGTGTTTTGAAGTGAGAATACGAAATTTTAATATCAGAGTGAGTTAACAAAGCATGAAAAAAAAATTATGTTAAATATTAAAGGAAAAAAAGGCATGTTTTTTGAAGTGTTTTGAAGTGAGAATACGAAATTTTAATATCAGAGTGAGTTAACAAAGCATGAAAAAAATTATATTTATTAAAGGAAAAAAAGGCATGTTTTTTGAAGTGTTTTGAAGTGAGAATACGAAATTTTAATATCAGAGTGAGTTAACAAAGCATGAAAAAAATTATTATATTTATTAAAGGAAAAAAGGCATGTTTTTTGAAGTGTTTTGAAGTGAGAATACGAAATTTTAATATCAGAGTGAGTTAACAAAGCATGAAAAAAAAATTATGTTAAATATTAAAGAAAAAAAAGGCATGTTTTTTGAAGTGTTTTGAAGTGAGAATACGAAATTTTAATATCAGAGTGAGTTAACAAAGCATGAAAAAAAATTATTATATTTATTAAAGGAAAAAAAGGCATGTTTTTTGAAGTGTTTTGAAGTGAGAATACGAAATTTTAATATCAGAGTGAGTTAACAAAGCATGAAAAAAATTATATTTATTAAAGGAAAAAATGCATGTTTTTTGAAGTGTTTTGAAGTGAGAATACGAAATTTTAATATCAGAGTGAGTTAACAAAGCATGAAAAAAATTATATTTATTAAAGGAAAAAAAGGCATGTTTTTTGAAGTGTTTTGAAGTGAGAATACGAAATTTTAATATCAGAGTGAGTTAACAAAGCATGAAAAAAATTATATTTATTAAAGGAAAAAAAGTCATGTTTTTTGAAGTGTTTTGAAGTGAGAATACGAAATTTTAATATCAGAGTGAGTTAACAAAGCATGAAAAAAATTATATTTATTAAAGGAAAAAAGTCATGTTTTTTGAAGTGTTTTGAAGTGAGAATACGAAATTTTAATATCAGAGTGAGTTAACAAAGCATGAAAAAAAAAATTATATTTATTAAAGGAAAAAAAGGCATGTTTTTTGAAGTGTTTTGAAGTGAGAATACGAAATTTTAATATCAGAGTGAGTTAACAAAGCATGAAAAAAATTATATTTATTAAAGGAAAAAAAGGCATGTTTTTTGAAGTGTTTTGAAGTGAGAATACGAAATTTTAATATCAGAGTGAGTTAACAAAGCATGAAAAAATTATATTTATTAAAGGAAAAAAAGGCATGTTTTTTGAAGTGTTTTGAAGTGAGAATACGAAATTTTAATATCAGAGTGAGTTAACAAAGCATGAAAAAAATTATTATAGTTATTAAAGGAAAAAAAGGCATGTTTTTTGAAGTGTTTTGAAGTGAGAATACGAAATTTTAATATCAGAGTGAGTTAACAAAGCATGAAAAAAATTATTATATTTATTAAAGGAAAAAAAGTCATGTTTTTTGAAGTGTTTTGAAGTGAGAATACGAAATTTTAATATCAGAGTGAGTTAACAAAGCATGAAAAAAATTATTATATTTATTAAAGGAAAAAAAGTCATGTTTTTTGAAGTGTTTTGAAGTGAGAATACGAAATTTTAATATCAGAGTGAGTTAACAAAGCATGAAAAAAATTATTATATTTATTAAAGGAAAAAAAGGCATGTTTTTTGAAGTGTTTTGAAGTGAGAATACGAAATTTTAATATCAGAGTGAGTTAACAAAGCATGAAAAAAATTATGTTAAATATTAAAGGAAAAAAAGGCATGTTTTTTGAAGTGTTTTGAAGTGAGAATACGAAATTTTAATATCAGAGTGAGTTAACAAAGCATGAAAAAAATTATTATATTTATTAAAGGAAAAAAAGACATGTTTTTTGAAGTGTTTTGAAGTGAGAATACGAAATTTTAATATCAGAGTGAGTTAACAAAGCATGAAAAAAAAATTATGTTAAATATTAAAGGAAAAAAATGCATGTTTTTTGAAGTGTTTTGAAGTGAGAATACGAAATTTTAATATCAGAGTGAGTTAACAAAGCATGAAAAAAAAATTATATTTATTAAAGGAAAAAAATGCATGTTTTTTGAAGTGTTTTGAAGTGAGAATACGAAATTTTAATATCAGAGTGAGTTAACAAAGCATGAAAAATTATTATAGTTATTAAAGGAAAAAAAGGCATGTTTTTTGAAGTGTTTTGAAGTGAGAATACGAAATTTTAATATCAGAGTGAGTTAACAAAGCATAAAAAAATTATATTTATTAAAGGAAAAAAAGGCATGTTTTTTGAAGTGTTTTGAAGTGAGAATACGAAATTTTAATATCAGAGTGAGTTAACAAAGCATGAAAAAAATTATATTTATTAAAGGAAAAAAAGTCATGTTTTTTGAAGTGTTTTGAAGTGAGAATACGAAATTTTAATATCAGAGTGAGTTAACAAAGCAAAAAAAAATTATATTTATTAAAGGAAAAAAAGGCATGTTTTTTGAAGTGTTTTGAAGTGAGAATACGAAATTTTAATATCAGAGTGAGTTAACAAAGCATGAAAAAAATTATATTTATTAAAGGAAAAAAAGTCATGTTTTTTGAAGTGTTTTGAAGTGAGAATACGAAATTTTAATATCAGAGTGAGTTAACAAAGCATGAAAAAAAAATTATTTAAATATTAAAGGAAAAAAAGGCATGTTTTTTGAAGTGTTTTGAAGTGAGAATACGAAATTTTAATATCAGAGTGAGTTAACAAAGCATGAAAAAAATTATATTTATTAAAGGAAAAAATGCATGTTTTTTGAAGTGTTTTGAAGTGAGAATACGAAATTTTAATATCAGAGTGAGTTAACAAAGCATGAAAAAATTATTATAGTTATTAAAGGAAAAAAAGGCATGTTTTTTGAAGTGTTTTGAAGTGAGAATACGAAATTTTAATATCAGAGTGAGTTAACAAAGCATAAAAAAATTATATTTATTAAAGGAAAAAAAGTCATGTTTTTTGAAGTGTTTTGAAGTGAGAATACGAAATTTTAATATCAGAGTGAGTTAACAAAGCATGAAAAAAATTATATTTATTAAAGGAAAAAAATGCATGTTTTTTGAAGTGTTTTGAAGTGAGAATACGAAATTTTAATATCAGAGTGAGTTAACAAAGCATGAAAAAAATTATAGTTATTAAAGGAAAAAAAGGCATGTTTTTTGAAGTGTTTTGAAGTGAGAATACGAAATTTTAATATCAGAGTGAGTTAACAAAGCATGAAAAAAATTATATTTATTAAAGGAAAAAAGTCATGTTTTTTGAAGTGTTTTGAAGTGAGAATACGAAATTTTAATATCAGAGTGAGTTAACAAAGCATGAAAAAAATTATTATATTTATTAAAGGAAAAAAAGGCATGTTTTTTGAAGTGTTTTGAAGTGAGAATACGAAATTTTAATATCAGAGTGAGTTAACAAAGCATGAAAAAAAAATTATTATAATTATTAAAGGAAAAAAAGGCATGTTTTTTGAAGTGTTTTGAAGTGAGAATACGAAATTTTAATATCAGAGTGAGTTAACAAAGCATGAAAAAAATTATATTTATTAAAGGAAAAAAAGGCATGTTTTTTGAAGTGTTTTGAAGTGAGAATACGAAATTTTAATATCAGAGTGAGTTAACAAAGCATGAAAAAATTATTATAGTTATTAAAGGAAAAAAAGGCATGTTTTTTGAAGTGTTTTGAAGTGAGAATACGAAATTTTAATATCAGAGTGAGTTAACAAAGCATGAAAAAAATTATTATATTTATTAAAGGAAAAAATAGTCATGTTTTTTGAAGTGTTTTGAAGTGAGAATACGAAATTTTAATATCAGAGTGAGTTAACAAAGCATGAAAAAAATTATATATTTATTAAAGGAAAAAAAGGCATGTTTTTTGAAGTGTTTTGAAGTGAGAATACGAAATTTTAATATCAGAGTGAGTTAACAAAGCATGAAAAAAATTATATTTATTAAAGGAAAAAAAGGCATGTTTTTTGAAGTGTTTTGAAGTGAGAATACGAAATTTTAATATCAGAGTGAGTTAACAAAGCATGAAAAAAATTATATTTATTAAAGGAAAAAAGTCATGTTTTTTGAAGTGTTTTGAAGTGAGAATACGAAATTTTAATATCAGAGTGAGTTAACAAAGCATGAAAAAAATTATTATATTTATTAAAGGAAAAAAAGGCATGTTTTTTGAAGTGTTTTGAAGTGAGAATACGAAATTTTAATATCAGAGTGAGTTAACAAAGCATGAAAAAAAAATTATGTTAAATATTAAAGAAAAAAAAGGCATGTTTTTTGAAGTGTTTTGAAGTGAGAATACGAAATTTTAATATCAGAGTGAGTTAACAAAGCATGAAAAAAAATTATATTTATTAAAGGAAAAAAGACATGTTTTTTGAAGTGTTTTGAAGTGAGAATACGAAATTTTAATATCAGAGTGAGTTAACAAAGCATGAAAAAAAAAATTATGTATATTTATTAAAGAAAAAAAAGGCATGTTTTTTGAAGTGTTTTGAAGTGAGAATACGAAATTTTAATATCAGAGTGAGTTAACAAAGCATGAAAAAAATTATATTTATTAAAGGAAAAAAAGGCATGTTTTTTGAAGTGTTTTGAAGTGAGAATACGAAATTTTAATATCAGAGTGAGTTAACAAAGCATGAAAAAAAAATTATATTTATTAAAGGAAAAAAAGGCATGTTTTTTGAAGTGTTTTGAAGTGAGAATACGAAATTTTAATATCAGAGTGAGTTAACAAAGCATGAAAATTATTATAGTTATTAAAGGAAAAAAAGGCATGTTTTTTGAAGTGTTTTGAAGTGAGAATACGAAATTTTAATATCAGAGTGAGTTAACAAAGCATGAAAAAAATTATATTTATTAAAGGAAAAAAAGTCATGTTTTTTGAAGTGTTTTGAAGTGAGAATACGAAATTTTAATATCAGAGTGAGTTAACAAAGCATGAAAAAAATTATATTTATTAAAGGAAAAAAAGGCATGTTTTTTGAAGTGTTTTGAAGTGAGAATACGAAATTTTAATATCAGAGTGAGTTAACAAAGCATAAAAAATTATTATATTTATTAAAGGAAAAAAGTCATGTTTTTTGAAGTGTTTTGAAGTGAGAATACGAAATTTTAATATCAGAGTGAGTTAACAAAGCATAAAAAAATTATATTTATTAAAGGAAAAAAAGGCATGTTTTTTGAAGTGTTTTGAAGTGAGAATACGAAATTTTAATATCAGAGTGAGTTAACAAAGCATGAAAAAAATTATATTTATTAAAGGAAAAAAAGACATGTTTTTTGAAGTGTTTTGAAGTGAGAATACGAAATTTTAATATCAGAGTGAGTTAACAAAGCATGAAAAAAAAATTATTATAATTATTAAAGGAAAAAAATGCATGTTTTTTGAAGTGTTTTGAAGTGAGAATACGAAATTTTAATATCAGAGTGAGTTAACAAAGCATGAAAAAAATTATATTTATTAAAGGAAAAAAAATGCATGTTTTTTGAAGTGTTTTGAAGTGAGAATACGAAATTTTAATATCAGAGTGAGTTAACAAAGCATGAAAAAAATTATATTTATTAAAGGAAAAAATGCATGTTTTTTGAAGTGTTTTGAAGTGAGAATACGAAATTTTAATATCAGAGTGAGTTAACAAAGCATGAAAAAAATTATATTTATTAAAGGGAAAAAAGACATGTTTTTTGAAGTGTTTTGAAGTGAGAATACGAAATTTTAATATCAGAGTGAGTTAACAAAGCATGAAAAAAAAATTATGTTAAATATTAAAGGAAAAAAATGCATGTTTTTTGAAGTGTTTTGAAGTGAGAATACGAAATTTTAATATCAGAGTGAGTTAACAAAGCATGAAAAAAATTATATTTATTAAAGGAAAAAAATGCATGTTTTTTGAAGTGTTTTGAAGTGAGAATACGAAATTTTAATATCAGAGTGAGTTAACAAAGCATGAAAAAAAATTATATTTATTAAAGGAAAAAAATGCATGTTTTTTGAAGTGTTTTGAAGTGAGAATACGAAATTTTAATATCAGAGTGAGTTAACAAAGCATGAAAAAAATTATATTTATTAAAGGGAAAAAAGTCATGTTTTTTGAAGTGTTTTGAAGTGAGAATACGAAATTTTAATATCAGAGTGAGTTAACAAAGCATGAAAAAAAAATTATGTAGTTATTAAAGGAAAAAAATGCATGTTTTTTGAAGTGTTTTGAAGTGAGAATACGAAATTTTAATATCAGAGTGAGTTAACAAAGCATGAAAAAAATTATATTTATTAAAGGAAAAAAATGCATGTTTTTTGAAGTGTTTTGAAGTGAGAATACGAAATTTTAATATCAGAGTGAGTTAACAAAGCATGAAAAAACTTATAGTTATTAAAGGAAAAAAAGGCATGTTTTTTGAAGTGTTTTGAAGTGAGAATACGAAATTTTAATATCAGAGTGAGTTAACAAAGCATAAAAAAATTATATTTATTAAAGAAAAAAAGGCATGTTTTTTGAAGTGTTTTGAAGTGAGAATACGAAATTTTAATATCAGAGTGAGTTAACAAAGCATGAAAAAAATTATTATAATTATTAAAGGAAAAAAAGGCATGTTTTTTGAAGTGTTTTGAAGTGAGAATACGAAATTTTAATATCAGAGTGAGTTAACAAAGCATAAAAAAATTATATTTATTAAAGGAAAAAAAGCATGTTTTTTGAAGTGTTTTGAAGTGAGAATACGAAATTTTAATATCAGAGTGAGTTAACAAAGCATGAAAAAATTATTATAGTTATTAAAGGAAAAAAAGGCATGTTTTTTGAAGTGTTTTGAAGTGAGAATACGAAATTTTAATATCAGAGTGAGTTAACAAAGCATAAAAAAATTATATTTATTAAAGGAAAAAAAGGCATGTTTTTTGAAGTGTTTTGAAGTGAGAATACGAAATTTTAATATCAGAGTGAGTTAACAAAGCATGAAAAAAATTATATTTATTAAAGGAAAAAAAGGCATGTTTTTTGAAGTGTTTTGAAGTGAGAATACGAAATTTTAATATCAGAGTGAGTTAACAAAGCATGAAAAAAATTATTATAGTTATTAAAGGAAAAAAAGGCATGTTTTTTGAAGTGTTTTGAAGTGAGAATACGAAATTTTAATATCAGAGTGAGTTAACAAAGCATGAAAAAATTATATTTATTAAAGGAAAAAAAGGCATGTTTTTTGAAGTGGTTTGAAGTGAGAATACGAAATTTTAATATCAGAGTGAGTTAACAAAGCATGAAAAAATTATTATAATTATTAAAGGAAAAAAAGGCATGTTTTTTGAAGTGTTTTGAAGTGAGAATACGAAATTTTAATATCAGAGTGAGTTAACAAAGCATGAAAAAAAAATTATGTTAAATATTAAAGGAAAAAAGTCATGTTTTTTGAAGTGTTTTGAAGTGAGAATACGAAATTTTAATATCAGAGTGAGTTAACAAAGCATGAAAAAAAAAATTATGTTAAATATTAAAGGAAAAAAAGGCATGTTTTTTGAAGTGTTTTGAAGTGAGAATACGAAATTTTAATATCAGAGTGAGTTAACAAAGCATGAAAAAAAAAATTATATTTATTAAAGGAAAAAAGTCATGTTTTTTGAAGTGTTTTGAAGTGAGAATACGAAATTTTAATATCAGAGTGAGTTAACAAAGCATGAAAAAAATTATTATATTTATTAAAGGAAAAAAAGGCATGTTTTTTGAAGTGTTTTGAAGTGAGAATACGAAATTTTAATATCAGAGTGAGTTAACAAAGCATGAAAAAAAAATTATGTTATATTAATTAAAAAAAAAGGCATGTTTTTTGAAGTGTTTTGAAGTGAGAATACGAAATTTTAATATCAGAGTGAGTTAACAAAGCATGAAAAAAATTATATTTATTAAAGGAAAAAAAGGCATGTTTTTTGAAGTGTTTTGAAGTGAGAATACGAAATTTTAATATCAGAGTGAGTTAACAAAGCATGAAAAAAATTATATTTATTAAAGGAAAAAAAGGCATGTTTTTTGAAGTGTTTTGAAGTGAGAATACGAAATTTTAATATCAGAGTGAGTTAACAAAGCATGAAAAAAATTATATTTATTAAAGGAAAAAAAGGAAAAAAAGTCATGTTTTTTGAAGTGTTTTGAAGTGAGAATACGAAATTTTAATATCAGAGTGAGTTAACAAAGCATGAAAAAAAAAATTATATTTATTAAAGGAAAAAAAGGCATGTTTTTTGAAGTGTTTTGAAGTGAGAATACGAAATTTTAATATCAGAGTGAGTTAACAAAGCATGAAAAAAATTATTTTATTTATTAAAGGAAAAAAAGGCATGTTTTTTGAAGTGTTTTGAAGTGAGAATACGAAATTTTAATATCAGAGTGAGTTAACAAAGCATGAAAAAAATTATATTTATTAAAGGAAAAAAAGGCATGTTTTTTGAAGTGTTTTGAAGTGAGAATACGAAATTTTAATATCAGAGTGAGTTAACAAAGCATGAAAAAAATTATATTTATTAAAGGAAAAAAAGGCATGTTTTTTGAAGTGTTTTGAAGTGAGAATACGAAATTTTAATATCAGAGTGAGTTAACAAAGCATAAAAAAAATTATATTTATTAAAGGAAAAAAAGGCATGTTTTTTGAAGTGTTTTGAAGTGAGAATACGAAATTTTAATATCAGAGTGAGTTAACAAAGCATGAAAAAAATTATATTTATTAAAGGAAAAAAAGGCATGTTTTTTGAAGTGTTTTGAAGTGAGAATACGAAATTTTAATATCAGAGTGAGTTAACAAAGCATGAAAAAAAAAAAAAATTATATTTATTAAAGGAAAAAAAGGCATGTTTTTTGAAGTGTTTTGAAGTGAGAATACGAAATTTTAATATCAGAGTGAGTTAACAAAGCATGAAAAAAATTATATTTATTAAAGGAAAAAAAGGCATGTTTTTTGAAGTGTTTTGAAGTGAGAATACGAAATTTTAATATCAGAGTGAGTTAACAAAGCATGAAAAAAATTATTATATTTATTAAAGGAAAAAAAGGCATGTTTTTTGAAGTGTTTTGAAGTGAGAATACGAAATTTTAATATCAGAGTGAGTTAACAAAGCATAAAAAAATTATATTTATTAAAGGAAAAAAGTCATGTTTTTTGAAGTGTTTTGAAGTGAGAATACGAAATTTTAATATCAGAGTGAGTTAACAAAGCATAAAAAAATTATATTTATTAAAGGAAAAAAAGGCATGTTTTTTGAAGTGTTTTGAAGTGAGAATACGAAATTTTAATATCAGAGTGAGTTAACAAAGCATGAAAAAAATTATTATATTTATTAAAGGAAAAAAAGGCATGTTTTTTGAAGTGTTTTGAAGTGAGAATACGAAATTTTAATATCAGAGTGAGTTAACAAAGCATGAAAAAATTATTATGTTTATTAAAGGAAAAAAAGTGCATGTTTTTTGAAGTGTTTTGAAGTGAGAATACGAAATTTTAATATCAGAGTGAGTTAACAAAGCATGAAAAAAATTATATTTATTAAAGGAAAAAATGCATGTTTTTTGAAGTGTTTTGAAGTGAGAATACGAAATTTTAATATCAGAGTGAGTTAACAAAGCATAAAAAAAATTATAGTTATTAAAGGAAAAAAAGGCATGTTTTTTGAAGTGTTTTGAAGTGAGAATACGAAATTTTAATATCAGAGTGAGTTAACAAAGCATAAAAAAATTATATTTATTAAAGGAAAAAAGTCATGTTTTTTGAAGTGTTTTGAAGTGAGAATACGAAATTTTAATATCAGAGTGAGTTAACAAAGCATGAAAAAAATTATATTTATTAAAGGAAAAAAAGGCATGTTTTTTGAAGTGTTTTGAAGTGAGAATACGAAATTTTAATATCAGAGTGAGTTAACAAAGCATGAAAAAAAATTATATTTATTAAAGGAAAAAAAGGCATGTTTTTTGAAGTGTTTTGAAGTGAGAATACGAAATTTTAATATCAGAGTGAGTTAACAAAGCATGAAAAAAATTATATTTATTAAAGGAAAAAAAGGCATGTTTTTTGAAGTGTTTTGAAGTGAGAATACGAAATTTTAATATCAGAGTGAGTTAACAAAGCATAAAAATTATTATATTTATTGAAAAAAAGGCATGTTTTTTGAAGTGTTTTGAAGTGAGAATACGAAATTTTATATCAGAGTGAGTTAACAAAGCATGAAAAAAATTATTATATTTATTAAAGGAAAAAAGGCATGTTTTTTGAAGTGTTTTGAAGTGAGAATACGAAATTTTAATATCAGAGTGAGTTAACAAAGCATGAAAAAAAAATTATATTTATTAAAGGAAAAAATGCATGTTTTTTGAAGTGTTTTGAAGTGAGAATACGAAATTTTAATATCAGAGTGAGTTAACAAAGCATGAAAAAAAATTATATTAAATATTAAAGGAAAAAAAGTCATGTTTTTTGAAGTGTTTTGAAGTGAGAATACGAAATTTTAATATCAGAGTGAGTTAACAAAGCATGAAAAAAATTATTATATTTATTAAAGGCAAAAAAAGGCATGTTTTTTGAAGTGTTTTGAAGTGAGAATACGAAATTTTAATATCAGAGTGAGTTAACAAAGCATAAAAAAATTATATTTATTAAAGGAAAAAAGTCATGTTTTTTGAAGTGGTTTGAAGTGAGAATACGAAATTTTAATATCAGAGTGAGTTAAAAAAGCATAAAAAAATTATATTTATTAAAGGAAAAAATGCATGTTTTTTGAAGTGTTTTGAAGTGAGAATACGAAATTTTAATATCAGAGTGAGATAACAAAGCATGAAAAAATTATATTTATTAAAGGAAAAAAAGGCATGTTTTTTGAAGTGTTTTGAAGTGAGAATACGAAATTTTAATATCAGAGTGAGTTAACAAAGCATGAAAAAACTTATAGTTATTAAAGGAAAAAAAGGCATGTTTTTTGAAGTGTTTTGAAGTGAGAATACGAAATTTTAATATCAGAGTGAGTTAACAAAGCATGAAAAAAATTATATTAAATATTAAAGGAAAAAAAGTCATGTTTTTTGAAGTGTTTTGAAGTGAGAATACGAAATTTTAATATCAGAGTGAGTTAACAAAGCATGAAAAAAATTATATTTATTAAAGGAAAAATAGGCATGTTTTTTGAAGTGTTTTGAAGTGAGAATACGAAATTTTAATATCAGAGTGAGTTAAAAAGCATGAAAAAAATTATATTTATTAAAGGAAAAAAGGCATGTTTTTTGAAGTGTTTTGAAGTGAGAATACGAAATTTTAATATCAGAGTGAGTTAACAAAGCATGAAAAAAATTATATTTATTAAAGGAAAAAAAGTCATGTTTTTTGAAGTGTTTTGAAGTGAGAATACGAAATTTTAATATCAGAGTGAGTTAACAAAGCATGAAAAAAATTATTATATTTATTAAAGGAAAAAAACATGTTTTTTGAAGTGTTTTGAAGTGAGAATACGAAATTTTAATATCAGAGTGAGTTAACAAAGCATGAAAAAAAAATTATGTTTTATTAAAGAAAAAAAAGGCATGTTTTTTGAAGTGTTTTGAAGTGAGAATACGAAATTTTAATATCAGAGTGAGTTAACAAAGCATAAAAAAAATTATATTTATTAAAGGAAAAAATGCATGTTTTTTGAAGTGTTTTGAAGTGAGAATACGAAATTTTAATATCAGAGTGAGTTAACAAAGCATGAAAAAAATTATATTAAATATTAAAGAAAAAAAGTCATGTTTTTTGAAGTGTTTTGAAGTGAGAATACGAAATTTTAATATCAGAGTGAGTTAACAAAGCATAAAAAAAAAAAATTATATTTATTAAAGGAAAAAAAGTCATGTTTTTTGAAGTGTTTTGAAGTGAGAATACGAAATTTTAATATCAGAGTGAGTTAACAAAGCATGAAAAAAAAATTATATTTATTAAAGGAAAAAATGCATGTTTTTTGAAGTGTTTTGAAGTGAGAATACGAAATTTTAATATCAGAGTGAGTTAACAAAGCATGAAAAAAATTATATTTATTAAAGGAAAAAAATGCATGTTTTTTGAAGTGGTTTGAAGTGAGAATACGAAATTTTAATATCAGAGTGAGATAACAAAGCATGAAAAAAAAATTATGTTAAATATTAAAGAAAAAAAAGGCATGTTTTTTGAAGTGTTTTGAAGTGAGAATACGAAATTTTAATATCAGAGTGAGATAACAAAGCATGAAAAAAAAAATTATGTTAAATATTAAAGAAAAAAAATGCATGTTTTTTGAAGTGTTTTGAAGTGAGAATACGAAATTTTAATATCAGAGTGAGTTAACAAAGCATGAAAAAAATTATATTAAATATTAAAGAAAAAAAGTCATGTTTTTTGAAGTGTTTTGAAGTGAGAATACGAAATTTTAATATCAGAGTGAGTTAACAAAGCATAAAAAAAAAAAATTATATTTATTAAAGGAAAAAATGCATGTTTTTTGAAGTGTTTTGAAGTGAGAATACGAAATTTTAATATCAGAGTGAGTTAACAAAGCATAAAAAAATTATATTTATTAAAGGAAAAAAGTCATGTTTTTTGAAGTGTTTTGAAGTGAGAATACGAAATTTTAATATCAGAGTGAGTTAACAAAGCATGAAAAAAATTATATTTATTAAAGGAAAAAAAGGCATGTTTTTTGAAGTGTTTTGAAGTGAGAATACGAAATTTTAATATCAGAGTGAGTTAACAAAGCATGAAAAAATTATAGTTATTAAAGGAAAAAAGACATGTTTTTTGAAGTGGTTTGAAGTGAGAATACGAAAATCAGAGTGAGATAACAAAGCATGAAAAAAATTATTATTTTATTGAAAAAAAGGCATGTTTTTTGAAGTGGTTTGAAGTGAGAATACGAAATTTTAATATCAGAGTGAGTTAACAAAGCATGAAAAAAAAAATTATATTTATTAAAGAAAAAAAGGCATGTTTTTTGAAGTGTTTTGAAGTGAGAATACGAAATTTTAATATCAGAGTGAGTTAACAAAGCATGAAAAAAAAAATTATATTTATGAAAAAAAATGTTTTTTGAAGTGTTTTTATACGAAATTTTAATATCAGAGTATTAAAGCATAAAAAAATTATTAAAAAGGAAAAAAAGGCATGTTTTTTGAAGTGTTTTGAAGTGAGAATACGAAATTTTAATATCAGAGTGAGTTAACAAAGCATGAAAAAAAAAATTATGTTTATTAAAGGAAAAAAAGGCATGTTTTTTGAAGTGTTTTGAAGTGAGAATACGAAATTTTAATATCAGAGTGAGTTAACAAAGCATAAAAAAATTATATTTATTAAAGGAAAAAAAAGCATGTTTTTTGAAGTGTTTTGAAGTGAGAATACGAAATTTTAATATCAGAGTGAGTTAACAAAGCATGAAAAAAATTATATTTATTAAAGGAAAAAAAGGCATGTTTTTTGAAGTGGTTTGAAGTGAGAATACGAAATTTTAATATCAGAGTGAGTTAACAAAGCATGAAAAAAAAATTATGTTAAATATTAAAGAAAAAAAAGGCATGTTTTTTGAAGTGTTTTGAAGTGAGAATACGAAATTTTAATATCAGAGTGAGTTAACAAAGCATGAAAAAAAAAATTATGTTAAATATTAAAGGAAAAAAAGGCATGTTTTTTGAAGTGTTTTGAAGTGAGAATACGAAATTTTAATATCAGAGTGAGTTAACAAAGCATGAAAAAAAATTATATTAAATATTAAAGGAAAAAAAGTCATGTTTTTTGAAGTGTTTTGAAGTGAGAATACGAAATTTTAATATCAGAGTGAGTTAACAAAGCATGAAAAAAATTATATTTATTAAAGGAAAAAAAGTCATGTTTTTTGAAGTGTTTTGAAGTGAGAATACGAAATTTTAATATCAGAGTGAGTTAACAAAGCATGAAAAAAAAATTATGTTAAATATTAAAGAAAAAAAAGGCATGTTTTTTGAAGTGTTTTGAAGTGAGAATACGAAATTTTAATAACAGAGTGAGTTAACAAAGCATGAAAAAAAATTATATTAAATATTAAAGGAAAAAAAGTCATGTTTTTTGAAGTGGTTTGAAGTGAGAATACGAAATTTTAATATCAGAGTGAGTTAACAAAGCATGAAAAAAATTATATTTATTAAAGGAAAAAAAGTCATGTTTTTTGAAGTGTTTTGAAGTGAGAATACGAAATTTTAATATCAGAGTGAGTTAACAAAGCATGAAAAAAAAATTATGTTAAATATTAAAGAAAAAAAAGGCATGTTTTTTGAAGTGTTTTGAAGTGAGAATACGAAATTTTAATATCAGAGTGAGTTAACAAAGCATGAAAAAAATTATATTTATTAAAGGAAAAAAAGTCATGTTTTTTGAAGTGTTTTGAAGTGAGAATACGAAATTTTAATATCAGAGTGAGTTAACAAAGCATGAAAAAAATTATATTTATTAAAGGAAAAAAAGGCATGTTTTTTGAAGTGTTTTGAAGTGAGAATACGAAATTTTAATATCAGAGTGAGTTAACAAAGCATAAAAAAAAAAAATTATATTTATTAAAGGAAAAAATGCATGTTTTTTGAAGTGTTTTGAAGTGAGAATACGAAATTTTAATATCAGAGTGAGTTAACAAAGCATGAAAAAAATTATATATTTATTAAAGAAAAAAAGTCATGTTTTTTGAAGTGTTTTGAAGTGAGAATACGAAATTTTTAACAGAGTGAGTTAACAAAGCATGAAAAAAAAATTATATTTATTAAAGGAAAAAATGCATGTTTTTGAAGTGTTTTGAAGTGAGAATACGAAATTTTAATATCAGAGTGAATTAACAAAGCATAAAAAAAAAAAATTATATTTATTAAAGGAAAAAAAGTCATGTTTTTTGAAGTGTTTTGAAGTGAGAATACGAAATTTTAATATCAGAGTGAGTTAACAAAGCATAAAAAAAATTATATTTATTAAAGGAAAAAAGTCATGTTTTTTGAAGTGTTTTGAAGTGAGAATACGAAATTTTAATATCAGAGTGAGTTAACAAAGCATGAAAAAAAAATTATATTTATTAAAGGAAAAAAAATGCATGTTTTTTGAAGTGTTTTGAAGTGAGAATACGAAATTTTAATATCAGAGTGAGTTAACAAAGCATGAAAAAAATTATATTTATTAAAGGAAAAAAATGCATGTTTTTTGAAGTGTTTTGAAGTGAGAATACGAAATTTTAATATCAGAGTGAGTTAACAAAGCATGAAAAAAAAAATTATGTTTATTAAAGGAAAAAAAGGCATGTTTTTTGAAGTGTTTTGAAGTGAGAATACGAAATTTTAATATCAGAGTGAGTTAACAAAGCATGAAAAAATTATGTTAAATATTAAAGGAAAAAAAGGCATGTTTTTTGAAGTGTTTTGAAGTGAGAATACGAAATTTTAATATCAGAGTGAGTTAACAAAGCATGAAAAAAAAAATTATATTTATTAAAGAAAAAAAGTCATGTTTTTTGAAGTGTTTTGAAGTGAGAATACGAAATTTTAATATCAGAGTGAGTTAACAAAGCATGAAAAAAATTATATTTATTAAAGAAAAAAAGTCATGTTTTTTGAAGTGTTTTGAAGTGAGAATACGAAATTTTAATATCAGAGTGAGTTAACAAAGCATAAAAAAAATTATATTTATTAAAAGAAAAAAAGGCATGTTTTTTGAAGTGTTTTGAAGTGAGAATACGAAATTTTAATATCAGAGTGAGTTAACAAAGCATGAAAAAAATTATATTAAATATTAAAGGAAAAAAAGTCATGTTTTTTGAAGTGTTTTGAAGTGAGAATACGAAATTTTAATATCAGAGTGAGTTAACAAAGCATAAAAAAAATTATATTTATTAAAGGAAAAAAGGCATGTTTTTTGAAGTGTTTTGAAGTGAGAATACGAAATTTTAATATCAGAGTGAGTTAACAAAGCATGAAAAAAATTATATTAAATATTAAAGGAAAAAAAGTCATGTTTTTTGAAGTGTTTTGAAGTGAGAATACGAAATTTTAATATCAGAGTGAGTTAACAAAGCATAAAAAAAAAAAATTATATTTATTAAAGGAAAAAAGGCATGTTTTTTGAAGTGTTTTGAAGTGAGAATACGAAATTTTAATATCAGAGTGAGTTAACAAAGCATGAAAAAAATTATATTTATTAAAGGAAAAAAAGGCATGTTTTTTGAAGTGTTTTGAAGTGAGAATACGAAATTTTAATATCAGAGTGAGTTAACAAAGCATGAAAAAAATTATATTTATTAAAGGAAAAAAAGTCATGTTTTTTGAAGTGTTTTGAAGTGAGAATACGAAATTTTAATATCAGAGTGAGTTAACAAAGCATGAAAAAAAAATTATGTTAAATATTCAAGAAAAAAAAGGCATGTTTTTTGAAGTGTTTTGAAGTGAGAATACGAAATTTTAATATCAGAGTGAGTTAAAAAGCATGAAAAAAATTATATTTATTAAAGGAAAAAATGCATGTTTTTTGAAGTGGTTTGAAGTGAGAATACGAAATTTTAATATCAGAGTGAGATAACAAAGCATGAAAAAAATTATTATATTTATTAAAGGAAAAAAAGGCATGTTTTTTGAAGTGGTTTGAAGTGAGAATACGAAATTTTAATATCAGAGTGAGATAACAAAGCGTGAAAAAAAAAATTATATTTATTAAAAGAAAAAAGGCATGTTTTTTGAAGTGTTTTGAAGTGAGAATACGAAATTTTAATATCAGAGTGAGTTAACAAAGTATGAAAAAATTATATTTATTAAAGGAAAAAATACATGTTTTTTGAAGTGTTTTGAAGTGAGAATACGAAATTTTAATATCAGAGTGAGTTAACAAAGCATGAAAAAAAAATTATGTTAAATATTCAAGAAAAAAAAGGCATGTTTTTTGAAGTGTTTTGAAGTGAGAATACGAAATTTTAATATCAGAGTGAGTTAAAAAGCATAAAAAAATTATATTTATTAAAGGAAAAAAAGTCATGTTTTTTGAAGTGTTTTGAAGTGAGAATACGAAATTTTAATATCAGAGTGAGTTAACAAAGCATGAAAAAAATTATATTTATTAAAGGAAAAAAAGGCATGTTTTTTGAAGTGGTTTGAAGTGAGAATACGAAATTTTAATATCAGAGTGAGTTAACAAAGCATGAAAAAAAAATTATGTTAAATATTAAAGGAAAAAAAGGCATGTTTTTTGAAGTGTTTTGAAGTGAGAATACGAAATTTTAATATCAGAGTGAGTTAACAAAGCATGAAAAAAAAAATTATGTTTATTAAAGGAAAAAAAGGCATGTTTTTTGAAGTGTTTTGAAGTGAGAATACGAAATTTTAATATCAGAGTGAGTTAAAAAGCATAAAAAAATTATATTTATTAAAGGAAAAAAAGTCATGTTTTTGAAGTGGTTTGAAGTGAGAATACGAAATTTTAATATCAGAGTGAGATAACAAAGCATGAAAAAAAAATTATGTTAAATATTAAAGGAAAAAATACATGTTTTTTGAAGTGTTTTGAAGTGAGAATACGAAATTTTAATATCAGAGTGAGTTAACAAAGCATGAAAAAAAAATTATGTTAAATATTAAAGGAAAAAAAGGCATGTTTTTTGAAGTGTTTTGAAGTGAGAATACGAAATTTTTAACAGAGTGAGTTAAGAAAGCATGAAAAAAAATTATATTAAATATTAAAGAAAAAAAGTCATGTTTTTTGAAGTGTTTTGAAGTGAGAATACGAAATTTTTAACAGAGTGAGTTAACAAAACATGAAAAAAAAATTATATTTATTAAAGGAAAAAATGCATGTTTTTGAAGTGGTTTGAAGTGAGAATACGAAATTTTAATATCAGAGTGAATTAACAAAGCATAAAAAAAAAAAATTATATTTATTAAAGGAAAAAAAGTCATGTTTTTTGAAGTGTTTTGAAGTGAGAATACGAAATTTTAATATCAGAGTGAGTTAACAAAGCATAAAAAAAATTATATTTTTTAAAGGAAAAAAGTCATGTTTTTTGAAGTGTTTTGAAGTGAGAATACGAAATTTTTAACAGAGTGAGTTAACAAAACATGAAAAAAAAATTATATTTATTAAAGGAAAAAATGCATGTTTTTTGAAGTGGTTTGAAGTGAGAATACGAAATTTTAATATCAGAGTGAGTTAAAAAGCATGAAAAAAATTATATTTAATAAAGGAAAAAATGCATGTTTTTTGAAGTGGTTTGAAGTGAGAATACGAAATTTTAATATCAGAGTGAGATAACAAAGCATGAAAAAAAAATTATGTTAAATATTAAAGGAAAAAAAACATGTTTTTTGAAGTGTTTTGAAGTGAGAATACGAAATTTTAATATCAGAGTGAGATAACAAAGCATGAAAAAAAAAATTATGTTAAATATTAAAGGAAAAAAGACATGTTTTTTGAAGTGTTTTGAAGTGAGAATACGAAATTTTAATATCAGAGTGAGTTAACAAAGCATGAAAAAAATTATATTAAATATTAAAGAAAAAAAGTCATGTTTTTTGAAGTGTTTTGAAGTGAGAATACGAAATTTTAATATCAGAGTGAGTTAACAAAGCATGAAAAAAATTATTATATTTATTAAAGGAAAAAAAAGGCATGTTTTTTGAAGTGTTTTGAAGTGAGAATACGAAATTTTAATATCAGAGTGAGTTAACAAAGCATAAAAAAAATTATATTTATTAAAGGAAAAAAAGGCATGTTTTTTGAAGTGTTTTGAAGTGAGAATACGAAATTTTAATATCAGAGTGAGTTAACAAAGCATGAAAAAAATTATTATAATTATTAAAGAAAAAAAGTCATGTTTTTTGAAGTGTTTTGAAGTGAGAATACGAAATTTTAATATCAGAGTGAGTTAACAAAGCATGAAAAAAAATTATATTTATTAAAAGAAAAAAAGTCATGTTTTTTGAAGTGTTTTGAAGTGAGAATACGAAATTTTAATATCAGAGTGAGTTAACAAAGCATGAAAAAAATTATATATTTATTAAAGGAAAAAAAGTCATGTTTTTTGAAGTGTTTTGAAGTGAGAATACGAAATTTTAATATCAGAGTGAGTTAACAAAGCATAAAAAAAATTATATTTATTAAAAGAAAAAAAGGCATGTTTTTTGAAGTGTTTTGAAGTGAGAATACGAAATTTTAATATCAGAGTGAGTTAACAAAGCATGAAAAAAATTATATAATTATTAAAGAAAAAAAGTCATGTTTTTTGAAGTGTTTTGAAGTGAGAATACGAAATTTTAATATCAGAGTGAGTTAACAAAGCATAAAAAAAAATTATTATATTTATTAAAGGAAAAAATGCATGTTTTTTGAAGTGGTTTGAAGTGAGAATACGAAATTTTAATATCAGAGTGAGTTAAAAAGCATAAAAAAAAATTATATTTATTAAAGGAAAAAAGTTATGTTTTTTGAAGTGTTTTGAAGTGAGAATACGAAATTTTTAACAGAGTGAGTTAACAAAACATGAAAAAAAAATTATATTTATTAAAGGAAAAAATGCATGTTTTTTGAAGTGGTTTGAAGTGAGAATACGAAATTTTAATATCAGAGTGAATTAACAAAGCATAAAAAAAAAAAATTATATTTATTAAAGGAAAAAAAGTCATGTTTTTTGAAGTGTTTTGAAGTGAGAATACGAAATTTTAATATCAGAGTGAGTTAACAAAGCATGAAAAAAAAAATTATATTTATTAAAGGAAAAAAAGTCATGTTTTTTGAAGTGTTTTGAAGTGAGAATACGAAATTTTAATATCAGAGTGAGTTAACAAAGCATGAAAAAAATTATATTTATTAAAGGAAAAAATGCATGTTTTTTGAAGTGTTTTGAAGTGAGAATACGAAATTTTAATATCAGAGTGAGTTAACAAAGCATGAAAAAAAATTATATTAAATATTAAAGGAAAAAAAGGCATGTTTTTTGAAGTGGTTTGAAGTGAGAATACGAAATTTTAATATCAGAGTGAGTTAACAAAGCATGAAAAAAATTATATTTATTAAAGGAAAAAAAGTCATGTTTTTTGAAGTGTTTTGAAGTGAGAATACGAAATTTTAATATCAGAGTGAGTTAACAAAACATGAAAAAAAAATTATGTTAAATATTCAAGAAAAAAAAGGCATGTTTTTTGAAGTGTTTTGAAGTGAGAATACGAAATTTTAATATCAGAGTGAGTTAAAAAGCATAAAAAAATTATATTTATTAAAGGAAAAAAAGTCATGTTTTTTGAAGTGTTTTGAAGTGAGAATACGAAATTTTAATATCAGAGTGAGTTAACAAAGCATGAAAAAAATTATATTTATTAAAGGAAAAAAAGGCATGTTTTTTGAAGTGGTTTGAAGTGAGAATACGAAATTTTAATATCAGAGTGAGATAACAAAGCATGAAAAAAAAATTATGTTAAATATTAAAGGAAAAAATACATGTTTTTTGAAGTGTTTTGAAGTGAGAATACGAAATTTTAATATCAGAGTGAGTTAACAAAGCATGAAAAAAAAAATTATGTTAAATATTAAAGGAAAAAAAGGCATGTTTTTTGAAGTGTTTTGAAGTGAGAATACGAAATTTTTAACAGAGTGAGTTAAGAAAGCATGAAAAAAAATTATATTAAATATTAAAGGAAAAAAAGTCATGTTTTTTGAAGTGGTTTGAAGTGAGAATACGAAATTTTAATATCAGAGTGAGTTAAAAAGCATAAAAAAATTATATTTATTAAAGGAAAAAAAGTCATGTTTTTTGAAGTGTTTTGAAGTGAGAATACGAAATTTTAATATCAGAGTGAGTTAACAAAACATGAAAAAAAAATTATGTTAAATATTCAAGAAAAAAAAGGCATGTTTTTTGAAGTGGTTTGAAGTGAGAATACGAAATTTTAATATCAGAGTGAGTTAACAAAGCATGAAAAAAATTATATTTATTAAAGGAAAAAAAGTCATGTTTTTTGAAGTGTTTTGAAGTGAGAATACGAAATTTTATTATCAGAGTGAGTTAACAAAGCATGAAAAAAATTATATTTATTAAAGGAAAAAAGACATGTTTTTTGAAGTGGTTTGAAGTGAGAATACGAAATTTTAATATCAGAGTGAGTTAACAAAGCATGAAAAAAATTATATTTATTAAAGGAAAAAAAGTCATGTTTTTTGAAGTGTTTTGAAGTGAGAATACGAAATTTTAATATCAGAGTGAGTTAACAAAACATGAAAAAAAAATTATGTTAAATATTCAAGAAAAAAAAGGCATGTTTTTTGAAGTGTTTTGAAGTGAGAATACGAAATTTTAATATCAGAGTGAGTTAACAAAGCATGAAAAAAAAAATAATATTTATTAAAGGAAAAAAAGACATGTTTTTTGAAGTGGTTTGAAGTGAGAATACGAAATTTTAATATCAGAGTGAGTTAACAAAACATGAAAAAAAAATTATGTTAAATATTCAAGAAAAAAAAGGCATGTTTTTTGAAGTGTTTTGAAGTGAGAATACGAAATTTTAATATCAGAGTGAGTTAACAAAGCATGAAAAAAAAAATTATATTTATTAAAGGAAAAAAGACATGTTTTTTGAAGTGGTTTGAAGTGAGAATACGAAATTTTAATATCAGAGTGAGATAACAAAGCATGAAAAAAATTATATTTATTAAAGGAAAAAAAGTCATGTTTTTTGAAGTGTTTTGAAGTGAGAATACGAAATTTTAATATCAGAGTGAGTTAACAAAACATGAAAAAAAAATTATGTTAAATATTCAAGAAAAAAAAGGCATGTTTTTTGAAGTGTTTTGAAGTGAGAATACGAAATTTTAATATCAGAGTGAGTTAACAAAGCATGAAAAAAAAAATTATATTTATTAAAGGAAAAAAGACATGTTTTTTGAAGTGGTTTGAAGTGAGAATACGAAATTTTAATATCAGAGTGAGATAACAAAGCGTGAAAAAAAAAATTATATTTATTAAAAGAAAAAAGTTATGTTTTTTGAAGTGTTTTGAAGTGAGAATACGAAATTTTAATAACAGAGTGAGTTAACAAAGTATGAAAAAAAATTATAGATTTAGATGGCTTCGTTGTACTTTTTCAGATAAAAAAGTGTTTTTCCTTTGTATAAATTAACATTAAAATCTTTTGGATATATTTTCAAAGCTAAGTCTAAACTTTGATTGGCTTCTTCGTATTTTTAAATCTCCATTAAAGCTAATCCTTTTAAGAAAAGCAAGTCTATGTTCTAAGGGTATATTTCTAAAGTAAAGTTAAAGATTTCGATGGCTTTGTTGTACTTTTTCAGATAAAAAAGTGTTTTTCCTTTGTTTAAATTGACATTAATATCCTTTGGATATATTTTCAAAGCTAAGTCAAAACTTTAGATAGCTTCTTCGTATTTTTATGTCTCCATTAAAGCTAATCCCTTTTGATAATGCAAATTTATGTTCTAAGGGTCTATTTCTAAAGCAAAGTTAAAGATTTCGATGGCTTCATTGTACTTTTTCAGATAAAAAAATACTATTCCTTTGTTTAAATTGACATTAATATCCTTTGGATATATTTTCAAAGCTAAGTCAAAACTTTGATTGGCTTCTTCGTATTTTTATGTCTCCATTAAAGCTAATCCTTTTTGATAATGCAAATTTATGTTCTAAGGGTCTATTTCTAAAGCAAAGTTAAAGATTTCGATGGCTTCATTGTGCCTTTACAAATTAAAAAGTGCTTTTCCTTTGTTTAAATTGACATCAATATCCTTTGGATTGATTTTCAAAGCTAAATCTAAACTTTAGATAGCTTCTTCGTATTTTTATATCTCTATTAAAGCTTATCCTTTTAATAAAAGCAAGTCTATGTTCTAAGGGTATATTTCTAAAGTAAAGTTATAGATTTGGATGGCTTCATTGTACTTTTTCAATAATTAAAGTAAACATCCTTTCTATAGATTGACATCAATATTCTTTGGATTGATTTTCAAAGCTAAGTCGAAACTTTGATTGGCTTCTTCGTATTTTTATGTCTCCATTAAAGCTAATCCTTTTTGATAATGCAAGCTTATGTTCTAAGGGTCTATTTCTAAAGCAAAGTTAAAGATTTCGATGGCTTCATTGTGCTTTTTCAGATTTAAAAGTGCTTTTCCTTTTTCTCAATAAGCAACTACCATTTTTGGTTCTATATCTATTACTTTGTTGAAGTTCTATATTGCCTCTTCATATTATTTTTGACTTACCAATATTATTCCTTTTACTAAATAAGCTTTAGCTAGGCCTGGCTCTAACTCTATAGCTTTGCTAATGCACTCCATTGCTTCAGTTCACTTTTTTTAATCAAAAAAGCTTAAACCTTTGGTTATAAGTTCTTAGGCTTGCTACATTTTAAAATCACTGCTTTTTTGCCTTTTTAAACAAGATTTTTCGGTTACTAAAACGCAGTTAAATTCATAAGTATTTAGTTTTATTTTTATCAGAAACCAACAATTTGTCTCTCTTTCTCCTTATCTACTAAAAATGGATTTTAAGCTGTTCTTGTATTCTTCAAGCTAGTAACTCTCTCCTCCCATCAAGCAGTTACTTTAAATGATTTAGTTTCCTCGCCTTCTTCAGTATTTTAGTTTCCGTTTCCTATCTTTCTCCTCTAGATCCTAGTAACTAACTAAAAGTATCTGACAGATAAACAGAATTAGAGAGCGCAAGGAGCTTTTTTTTGATGCGGAGCAACAGATAACTAAGTAAATTTTATCAGCTTAAAAGCTAGACCAACCTAGCCAGTTCAGTTCTTAAGACAAATCCAGAAAAGCAAAGATTAAGATTGGATCAACGGATTTATCCCAATAGCCAGCATTTTAAAAGCCTGTAGGCATAGCAAACTGTAAATCAAGGGATTTATTTTCAATACTTCTTATTTCATTCCTTAAAGCTCGCCTTTAATGCTCATCTTTTCATACTCCTTTCTGATACAGAGTAGATGTATATTAGTTATCTAAAGCTAGATCTATTAATAGTAAGCATTTGACTTATAAGAGCTTGCATGTTGGAACTCCTGGGTTAAGATATTTGGAAATCCCGTTATAAAGCTGGATTAATTTTTGGCTTATAACTCTGATATTTATCAAGCCTCAAGCTGGATAATATCTCAGCTTTTTACTAAGGAGTTTAATTAATAAGAGCGAAGGTTTTATCCTTTTTGCTCTCTAAAATTGGTTAAGTTCTCTACCTGTTCAAAGATTCTTCGCGTTTCTCTAAGCATAAGCAGAGAAATTCATTTCTGTCTGTTTAGCTCTCTCAAGCTTTGATTTTCCCTCATTAAATTAGCTTTCTTAGAGCTTCTTTAAGCTTATTTTCGACTAGAGTCGATACCAGTCTAAGCTACACTAATTATATGGCATCATATTCTTTAGAGAGCCAAGCTAAATCTGCTAACTAGCATCTAAAGGTAGAATGCTTCAGTGTTTGGAGCTCAATTAGCAAAGGTTGCAACTAGCAGCTGAGTATTGATTAAGAGGATTAAAAAGAAGATAGACTTAAATATTTAAATGTAGTCATTTAAGGAAAAACGATGGCTATTAGTTAAGTGAGAGTTCGGATATTTATAAGGTAAGCAATGAAATGCTTAAGATATAAAGACACTGCAGATGTTATCTTGCTCTCTGTATTGAAGCTCTAATCTTTAGAAGAAGGTAAGAAATATTATTCTAGCAAGCATCCAAGCTATACTATCTATATAGCTCATAACAAGCAAATTAGAGGAAGAAGTAGCAGAGTTTAAGACTTAACTGCACGAAAATATGAGCAAGATTTAACAATGAATTTAGGTACTAAAAGAGAACAAAGGAAACTAGGAGATTAAAAGACTTTCATCTTTTGGTTATTTAACAAGAAATGTTTACAGCTAAAATTACTTAGCTTAGCAATAAACCTATTCTCAAAGAAAAGCTAAAATGAAAAGCTTTACTTTAAATTGTGTTTTTAAAATAGTACCTTCTTCAATATATTTACATAGAAAAATAACGGAAGTATCATATATAGAAGGATCTTTAGAGAGGATGTAGAGGTAATGGATTAATATGGCATCTACATAAGTATTATTAAGTAAAATGGAGATACTAAAGATGGTGTCTTAAACTGTATTTCTCATCATTGTTTTAAACATCTAGTTAGTAATATATAAGAGGGAAATATAGTAAGATAGTAGGGTTAAAATCTATATTACCAACTTATAGAAATAAGCACAAAGGTTTAAATAGAGAATAATGTTTATTAAGTTCAAAATATAGTATTATAGAAGCTGCTTTTAGGTCATATTTATGAACTTATTAAGTCTATAAGGCTAGTTATATATAAACGTACTTTGGAAATATATGTAAATATTAGTTAAATTATAAAGCAAGCTAGAGTGACGTGTTATATAGCATTAACTAGATAAAGCCTAAAAAGCCAAGTATTTAAATACCTCTTTACTTTCTATTTATAGTTTAAACAAGTATTTACAAAAATGCCTTGCTATATCTGTAAATGAATAGATTGGATTATATAAGTTTTCTATTAATCAATAAGGTGACCTAGGTCACCCCATAGAATAACCTCTCTTCTTCACCATGTCTCTCTTAAAGACCATTATATCTGAGCATTATTTTATGCCGCTCTTTTGCATATAGTAGCTCGGCTTATTTTTGCTCACTATCATTGGTGAATTGTCTCCTAGGTAAACATATTCTTCGTATTGCGTTTTCTGGGTTTTCTAATAGGTTTCTTTTATTAGTTTGTTGACTGTTTGTAGATCTACCTCTCCCCAGTCGTATTTGACGCTGCCATCTGGCCTGTCTATTCTTACTTATCCTTAAAACTTCTTATCTTTGTAAAACCCTCTTCTGATATTCCCGTTTTCTTGCTACTCGATAACTGCTCCTTTTATCTCGTCATTCTCCACATCCTTTATGTTAAATTAACTACCATCATGTCTTATCCAACCTACCCTGCCAAAACGAGTGTTGTTTATGAACTCTCCACACTCGAAGCATCCAGTGTTTCTATACTTTTGAATGCCAAATCCATGTCTTTTACCATCTTTTATCTCTCCCAAGTAGATTCACTTATCAGTCTTCAATATTCCAATACTTGCTCTATCAAGCTTTTTTAAATCCATTGAAATTTCGTTATGATGTTCTTAGTTCTTAGCAAGTGAATTCTAAATTTCCTACTTCTAATACCGGATCTAGTTTTTAAGTTCATCTATAGTCTTCTAGTACTACTGATGATCGTTAGCCAACTAAACAGTAACTGCTCACAACTTCTAGTTTTCAGCTCTCAGCGTATCGTTTTCCTTCTTCAAATCCTCGTTTTCTCTCTTCAATATCACATTATCCTAGAACATAAGCTGCTCTTCCATCTTACTCAAATTCACTTTACTATTCGGGCAAGTTAACTTCTCATGCTCCTACAGTTTCTCCAGTTTCAATATCTAATCACATCCCTATCGACACTTAATCTGCAGGCTATTAATCTAATTCCTAATTATTCTATGAGCTTTCTCAACTGAAATATGAGCAACTCTACAGTTAGGACATTTATTACTCTTATCTAGTCACTTAGAGAGGCATTAGTTGCAGTAGAGGTTCTAGCATTCCGAGCATTCAACGGGTTCTTCGGAGACATCAGAGCATATTTTGCAGATGAACTCTGGATCTACAGTATCAGTGAAAAATTCAATAGAGTATCCCATTATTAATATTATACCCTTAATTTAAATCCCCTTTACTTCTTAATTAAGCTAAGCATTTCTAGTATACAATACTAAGCGAATATTATCTGAAAGTAGAGCAATAAGTAATAGGCTGCAATACTGGGGTGTGGTGTGGTGTGGAAGAGATGAGATGAGGATAGTGGTGGTTTTGCTTGAGTGAAAGAGGATTGATGGAAGTAATTTGAGGAATGGGGAAGGAGAATATAGACGAGTGGTTGAAGAAGGAGTTGATAGTTATAAATAAGAGATCTCAGCTAGGTTTGAGCTTAAGGTTTTATCTTCTATATCTTATTATAAATATCAGTTGAAACATAATCAGAGTCAGCATTAAGTTATATGTTGGCTAAAGTAATGAAAGGCTAAAAGAAAGTTTTATTGGAAATGTAGTGAAACGTAGAAAGAGATATATCTCCAAATGAGCTGAGTCTCTATTAAGAAAAAGCCCTAAAAGCTTAAGAAAGTAGAAATATTAGCTAAGGAAAGAATTCGCTGTATTATGAGCAGGCATTAAGTAAAGAAATGTATATAAGGAGAACGAGAGTAATTCTCATTACCTTAAAAGTATCTCTTTGCTAAATTTAGTATCTTGAGTCGATACTCAATGTGCTAATACTTATTACAGTACTTTTTTAAGTTTTATCACTCATCTAAAATACCAATATATCAAGCTATGATTGCTTACTCCATATGAAGCATTAAGTAAGAAGCACATTAACTATCTCTGTATCCCCTATCATCAAATACTATCATTTATCTGCTACTTTCTCCATCACCACTATAATTATATTATTATCCTTCCTTTTCTAGAACAACCATCGTAATAAATTTGATAGCACCTGAATAAAAAAATCAAATCTGACTGATAAAATTTAATTTAGAAACACTTCCTAAAAAAATGAAAGCGAACAAAATCTATTATTTCTCCAGTACTCTTGTATTTCTACTAGGCGTCTTCCACTCCTCATCCATCAACAAAGGTGACTTATATCTCACAGCCACTTATATGCTATCCAGCAAAATCCACTTAATCATCCTAATGAATTTTTAAATCTGCATCGAGCTCATTTTGACTGAAATACTACTGAAGATCTATATCGGGAAACTTAGAGAAGCTGAGAAACAGAATTTATCCAGTGAGATCTAGCACAGGTTTTGGAATCTTATTTGACTGCTTTAGTTCATAATTCATATGACTTCGCTTAACTTTGTCCAGATGTTCACTATTCAGCTGCTAATTTTAATTCACAAGATTACTCTCAAGAGAACAGAGTACATAATAGCAGAATCCTAGACATCCTGAACGGTTCACTTCAAAATTTCCCAACTACAGTTAATTCTATTCTGCGTTGATATCTACATCTTCTACCAGTTCTACCAGATACTGATGGGATATACCAACTGGATTATACGAGAAAGCGACCTGCTTAAAATTTTTGTCCTTGAGCATCTGATTTTCTTCATTGAGAAGATATAATATGGGATCTAGTACCTGTTTAACTTCTACGAGCTGATGATCAAGCAAGCGCTTTGGGATAACAAGACAACCTATATACAGGTATTGGACTACATTTTCAAGATAATTAAGCTGATTACCTCAATCATACTCACCTTGCACTTCTTCACCTTTGGATACTTTTCTCTGTTCTATCTGTCTATTTTACTAGACTAGATTTACAGTCTTTAGACTAGTACAAACGACTTTATGTAGACTAGGAAGATTCTGCAGAGGATTAAAATGTTCCCTGATGTAGATTAGTAGACTTTGAAAGAAAGTGGGGATAAGTGTATCATGTGCTATGAGGAACCGTAGTAGGCGAAGCGTATTAACTGTGGGCATATTTTCCATTTCAGCTGCTTGAAGTAAATTTTTATTGTAGGGAGTATCTTGAACGAAACTCCAAGCCTTAATGTCCAGTCTGCAAGCAAAACATCAACGAAATGTTCTATTACAAGGAGGAAAAAAAAGTGGCAAAGCAGGAGAACACAACTGAGGTCATATAATTACCATTTCTAGGAGCGAAAGTAGGAAAGTAAGTTGGAGCTGTTGAATGGGGACTACCTGTACTGGCTACAAATAAATTGCATACTCCAGTAAGTTAGCTAAACTTCAGGTTGATGAGAATAAGATAGAACTGATGAACGGACTAATTTTTACCTTACTAAATTAGAGAGAAAACTAGCTTCAATGAACTTAAACTTAAGCATTAATTTTTTAAGTCGACTGATATTCACTTTTATTGTGTTAGTCTAACCATTTTTAAGAACTTAATCAAAGCTTAAAAGCAGTTCGATTAGTAAGCTATCTCTAGAAGTAAGAGTTTGGTTGTTAGAGATAATATGAAAGTTGAAAGAAAGGAGAGTTAGAAGTAGGTAAGTAAGTAAAGGAGCATGAAATGAGGAGTTGTAGATGCATTAAGAAAACGAGTTGATTGGGTATTGCTGGTTTTTGTTATGCTTAAGATTTGAGCAAAATAATACAGATAAAAATGAATAGGCTTAACTAAATTGACGAGCTTGTTTCTGTAAGATTATAGAAGAGTAGATCTACTTATGGATATAAAAATGATGAGGTGATGAAAGAGTTTTCAACTGAAAACTGAAAAAAGAAAAAATGAGTCTCTCTTTGAGTTTTCCAGAATGATGGGAAAACCACTCCTAAAATAATTTGCAAGTTAATATACCAGAAGCCTTTGCTTCTTACTTAATTACTTGTTCAATGCTTCTAACCCTATAATTATTCTCAGTCTTTTTTCTTTTACTAGACTTGGAAATCTTAAAAGCCAATATTCTTTATGAAATGTGGACTTTATTATCGAATTTTTGGTTGGCTTTTATATCAAAACTTCCATAAAATAAGCCTCGCATTTAAGATCTTTCAAATTCAAGCTTTGGTTCATTTCAACTTCTAAACGTACAAATTTGAATAGTTTTTTCTGTATAATTTTTAGAAGTTTGATTGCAAATGAGTTGAAGCATAAAATTTGTCTTTAATTTCCTTTTGTATAACGAATTAAGTTCTAGATGGCAACTGAGTATTGGATAATTTAACTACCTAGCTTTTTATATCCTTAGTAACTTTATATTTCATATAGCTCTTCTATTAGGGATCCTTCATTACAACTTTACATTATATTAAGACATCTTTGCGAGGTTAGCCTCCTCATTTCTTTCTCAACTTTGGCTACTCATTTTCTTAAGTGATCATTGCGCTAGCTGAACTTTTAGCTCTTTTCTTTACCTACTCTATCAAAGCTTGATAAGCTTTAGCTCGCAATTTCTTTCCTTATTCCTTTGGCTCTAGTCAAGTTAGATTCCCTTCTTCTTCGTCAAGCTTCTAGCATATTTGCAGTATAAGACTTACTGAGGTATTGTTACCTCCCTCCTAATAACCGCTTTACTTCTTATAGCTCCCTTTTTCTATCTAACTTAGCTATCTATATCTTATCAGTTCAAAAATAGCCTTTCACATCTTTTTTTACTCAATAAGTTAAAGAAGAAAGACAAGGCTAAGCTAAGTTTTCAGGTCTTACACACTTAATCTGATAGATATCTAAAGAAAGGTAGTCATTGAATGTCTTAAACCAACCAGCAAATAAGGGTAGGAACAGAGTAAGAAATGAATCTGCGACTATAAGCATATAGAGGGATTAAGACAGGGAGGAGATGAAATAAGCAGATAAGACATAAAAGTAGATAATTGAAGCTAGACAATACAGCGAACTGAAAGAGCTACTAAGCCAGATAAGTTTAGAACTAAGAATAGAGAAGTCTAGGCTTATAATTAAACTTTGAAGGGAATATAGTAAAGATTAAAACACCCCACTGTAAATAAATTGATAGGAAGTATCAAAAGCTTTACCTTAAGAGAATTTCAAGTTAGAGAGGCAAAATAACAACTTCATTTCAGCTTAAATTAGCTAAAAGTAATGGTAAACATAAGAATGAAATTAGCTTCGTATTAGGAAATAAGTAAGTACTTATTTAGCCAACAGTTATCAGTATGTCAGTTAGCAAGGCTTAGGAATATTCTTAATTCAGTAGTTTGACGAAACTAGTAGAAGGGAAGTAGTTATCGTTAGTATGACTCATTCTACTCGCAAAATCTTCCGTAATTTATAGAGTCAAAAATCAGACAAAGAGGAAAAATTTCTAACTTTGGATATAGGTTAAAAGTTATGCTTTAGGGTACGAATTTAAGTTAGTAAGGGAAATTAGCTTACTACTAAGAAGGTTTATATGAAACTATTGACAGTTTGATTATAGCTATAGAAATGACACCTGTCATCTTAGTTTATACCTTAAAAGGAACTGACTTGAAAAATCTGAATCATATGATCCAGCTTTTAAAGGATTAGAACTGCTCTTTGAATCTAACTTATTAATATTATATTGCATTAACAGTAGAGACCTAGATGAAATTTCAAAAGCTAATACTGGGACTTTCCTAATTATAGCGTATAAAAACAAAGAACTTGCTCTCGTAGTTTTGGACAAATTCAAATATTAATTGAGAGTCAGTCATTAAACATTATCTAGATATGCAGAAGCTTGCTAAAGTAAGGGGTATGTTCCTTTGATTTGAGGCTAGATAAAGAAATATATGAGATTTTCAGAAAAAGCAAGAATCACTAGAAGGTAAGGAATAGAATTTTAGGTTATGGACTATAAGATCTGAAATAGCGAAGTTAAGCAATCTCTATTGAATGAATAAGATAGCATAGTTTGAACTTAAAGGCTACCGAATTATTAATTCGTTTTGGTAAAAGTAATATGCAGCAAGGAAGAAGATACGAAGAAATAATTACTTTGCCTAATAGGTTTGCAACAAAAGTCAACTAAGTAGAGAGTTAAGATATCAAATTGATATCTAAGGAAAGTCTTCGACTAATCGAAGTAATAAGAGTATCTATATTTTAGATCCTAGACGAGCAACCTTCTTGAGATTAAAGTAAGATATGGAATTGATATGTGATATTAACAATTTAAAGCACCTTTGGTTAGCATCAACAATTAAAATAAATACTCAACTCTTACAAATAACAAAACTACTAGAGTAAATTAAGCTACTAGTTCATTGGAAGTAAAGCTGCTCAAGCACACTTTCTTAATCAAAGATATAGCAACATATCATAAGATCTTCTTACTAAATACCCAAAGATTATAAGCATGAAGCGAGTCTTAAAAAAAGTCAAAAATTGTAGCTTCTTCATTATAAAATCCTAGAATTTTTATCATACGCTGCTTTTGAACTCTCTATCAATATAACTAAAATTTCTTGGATCTTAGTATTCCTAAATGTTATTAAGCTTGGATATATCATTCATATGATATTATGATCTTTTTCTGTTAGTTAATGATTCATCTTGTGAAAAAGGGTTGTGAGAGTTCATCTTAAAAATATTAACGCCTCTCAAAAACTAGATGAATAGACTTAAGTCCTCAAGTAAATAGCTTTTCATAATCTAATTACCTTTAATTGATTAAGGCAAATGATACCTTACTCGGCTAACGTTTGCTCTACCGATTCTATCAAGATTTAATTATTTGTTACCTTAAAATTTTGATATTTAATCTCTATAATAGCTGCATGATAGTTAAAAGGTATTTAATTTGATTAAAATGATCTAAGGATCTAAATTTTGACTCAAAATCTCTTAATCATAGTGCTTCTTATAAGTTTAGCAAAATAGCAATATTTCTTAACTTTTTTGGTACTCTATCCAATATTTTATTTTACATTCATGCCTTTCCTCTATCCTAGCTTCTACCTTCTTAGACTCACTTTTTAACTTCAGATTCTATATCCCCAGCCCATTCAGATTTTGTCTTATTTCCCTCTCATTTAATTCACTTTTCTTTTTATGGTTTTTCACTTTGGTTTTGAGCTATAAACTTCGATTGCTTCTTATAACGTTCTTTTATGCTTTTTGTTTCATCTAGTTTTAAACATAATTTCCTTACCTTTTAAGTCCTCGTGAATTTTCTAAATTACTAAAGTAACTTTAAATGGTTTGTTTCATCTAAGCTTTAGAATTTGAATTTCTGAGGATTAAGTAAATTGATCACTTCTTATTTTACCATTAGACAGCATCCAAACACTTACAGACATATAAATTAAGCTGCTTGCATCTCTACAAGTTTGTTCTGGTTGGTGAAAGGAATCTGATCTCGTTTTGGTGGATTTCTTGAAGTTAAGGAATGATAAGAAACTAATTCTTAACTGCAGAAGTGATCGAGCTCTATTGCTTATTTCAGCCAGCTTTCCATCCTTAGATTTTCTACTACCTACTTCTCCTTCCCTAAGCTCGATATCTTCTTGTTTCAACCTGCTTATTCTGGTAAGATACATTGTATAAGATAAATATTCTTTCTTAGTCATTCTAGCTGAATGACATAAATAGGTTACAAAATTAAAAATAGAATATAGCAGAGAGTATTTATTGAAAGTACTATCAAAGTTTGCTTCAAGAAAAAGCTGCAAGAAGCTGATAGTACTAAAGAGTAGAACCATTGAGATCTGTAGTTGAACCAGATAAATAATAAGGGTATAAAATCAAGCCATTCAAAGAGTAGCCTATTATCTTCAAACTAATCTAGTTTGGCCATTAGAGAATTGAGGCCTAGATATAGCTAGTAAGTGTAAGACCGAATGCTTTTATAAACCCTTAGAAAAGCTTCCTGTTATCTTGAGCTAAATTTTAAAAGACCTTAAGAATAAGAGTTAATAGAGACTGGCTATTTTAAAAGAATTTATCAAGGCAATATCAAATAATTCTCTGTCATTAATTTAAAGCCTAAAATAGCTTAATTCAATTAGTCTTCAACGTAATGGAAGCTTAGTATTAGAATCTGAATAACTGGATTAATATCATTGTTGATTAGATTAGGCCAATATAATCTATGGCTTCATAATAAAGTCTAACAGAGTCAGTACAATCGTAAAGAACTAAAGTTTTAGAAGCTTAAAAGAAGAGAAGCTTTGATACTGAGTTTCCTTACACTTAGACAAAAAATCGGTTAGCGAAGGTAAATCATTTGCAAAATAGATTCTTCTTCTATAAAGGTATTTTCTTAGTATATTAGTAGCCATTCGAAAACGTTGCAACAAGCAAAGTCAATTTATCCAGAAAGGCAGCCTAAGATCTTAAAGATTAAAAGATTAAGCGTCAGGTAGGAAAATAGTCCGAATGTGACTAATAAAAAAGCTTAAATGCTAGTTAAGTACCATGTCTTGCTAGATTCATAAAGGATGAAAAATGCTAGTCTGCAAATTGGACAGAAAGAAGTAAGGTTATCAGACTAAAATCCATAGAAACCAAGAAACGGTACTATTATGACACTTTGCAGCATTTTAAATTACATCACTCTAAAGATAAAACTTACCAAAATCCCTTTTCTCTGTTACTTCTCTAAAGGCTCAAATTAGCGCAGCTACTTCTTCATATACAAAACTTCAAACTCTTTTAATTCGATTTTCTATATGTAAACTCCTATAAAAAAGGATTTATAAAGTCAATCTAATAGTTTTCTTAAATACTCATGCATTCATCAATAGATGTAAAAAGGGGTTCAAAGCAGACATTCATTTACTGAAAAAAGAGAGAGAAATTTCATTAAAACAGATTTATTTATCCTTCAATATATAAATAGGGATTCTATATATAGAACTGTCTTAATTCTAATAGAAATACGAAAATTGCAAAAAAGATGGGAGCTAGTTTATGTAATAAAAAAGGAGCAAAAAAGTATTAAAAAGGGAAATACATTGAAGCTGTCAGTTATTTTAATAAAGCTATTGAAAAGAATCCTAATGATGCAGTATTTCATAGTAATAAACAGATGCACTGATGAACTTAGGCAGATTCAACGAAGCTTTAGAGAGTTATGATATAGCTATTAAGCTAAATCCCAATAATGCGATTACTCATAGTAATAAAGGAGACACGCTAAAATGCATGGGTAGAAATACAGAAGCTATAATTTGTTATGATAAGGCTCTATAATTGAATCCTAATAATGCAATAACGCGTAGTAACGAAGGCATTGCGATGAATAATTTAAAGAGATATAACGAAGCTTTATAGAGCTATGCAACTGCTCTTAGACTTAATCCTAATAATGCAATTACATATACTAGCATTGGAGCTGTATTCAATAACTTAGGTAAATATAGTGAAGCAATCTAGAATCTAGACAAAGCTATTCAAACTAAATCTAAATTCCCCGGTTCCCTACTAGCTTAAAGGTTTTCTCTCTATAAGCTAGGAAATTATACCAAAGCCATCGAAAGTTGTGATTATACTATCTAGCTTAATCCTTAATACGTAGAGGCTTATTATAATAAGGGCTTAGTGCTACAAGCTTTAAAAAAACATTAGCAGACATTCGAATGCTTCAAAACAGCACATAAGCTTGACTTTAAACTTTAGATTCCCTAAGGGAAAGTAGAGTAAGAAGTTATCTAAAAGCAGACTAATTTAAAACTTGAATATATTAGGGAAATTTTACGTTCAAACATTGCTGGAAATGATATCAGGCCTCAAATAAGAATTTGGAACTATAAAGATTTAATTCCTAATATCTAGTTTCTTGAAAGCTTGCAAGTATTAGGTGAAAGTGCAAGTGGAACTGTTTATAAGTTTAAATTCGATAAAACTGATTATTCCCTTAAAAAATGAAGTAAAGCATTGAACTGTAAAAACTAATGGACAAATTCTATCTTGAGTGTAAGGCTCTTTTGTGTGTAAGCAATTCAAGAGTTCTAAGACTTGTACTAGTCTCAATCGATACTTCAGTACAAGGAAAATACTATTTTTTTCCTTCTAACTGATTACAAGCCTAAAGGAAGTTTATACTAAGTCATTTAATCTAAAACACTATTTATGGAATGTGAAGTAGGGTCTCCTTTAAGATTTTATAAGAAGCTAAATTTGCTTAGTTAGATAGGTGAAGGTTTGAAGGCAATCCATTCTAGAAGCTTGATTCGAAGAGATATGAAATCTCTTAATGTTCTATTAGATGATTCAAATTCACCTAAAATAGCTGATCTTGGATTATTACATGAATCAAGTGTAAAAACTACAAACGATTAAAGAGAATCACTTCAATGAATGTCTCCTAAGCAAGCTAAAAGAGTGATATCTGATCTTTAGCCTGTATAGCAGTAGAAATATTTAACGAGCAAATACCTTATCCAGATCTATCTACATATGTATAAATTTCACAGGCAGCTTGGGACAATAAAAGAATCCCTTAATTCTTATACGAAATAAATTAAGCCCCAGAATTAGCCTAACTACTAAAATAAAGCTTTAGCTATGAGCAAAATGACAGATCTGATATTTATACCTTTCACGATTAGATAGATTAGTTAAAATAAAAGTGGCAATAACTAAGTCAATAGAAGAAAGCTGCGATTTAGAATAATTAAATAATTAGCTAGTAAAGAGTAAACAATCAGAACGCTCCTTAAGCTGCTAATACGCAATAATAAGATTAATAGATTGATACATAAATAGGGTTTTAAATTAGGTAGCCTAGTATTTTGAGGATGAAAGAGAGATAGTATTGATGAATAGAACAAAAATGATATCTTATTATATATTTTAAGTTATTAAAGATATGGGGAAATTAACTAATTTTCGCTTTCTTGTTTGAGAGTAAAAAATGTAAGCTCTAAGCCAATTAAAATATGGCTAATGAATGGCTTATATAGTAATCTTAACATAAGTCACTTCAGCTTAGCTCATTCCTCTTATCTTATAATTTTCTAATTAATCTGATTATTTACTCAGTCAACCCATTAGAAGCAAGGGTTTGCTACTTCATATGACTATATAAAAACCTAGGTAAATATGGTAAAAATAAGGAATTCATAGAAATACCTAAGAAAACTGATTCTTATCTAATTAGATCTGCATTGACAATGAAGATATTCTGATACGCTGGGTAGAAATGTAGGAAAAATTTAATTTCTGAGCTAAACTATTAAGTTTAAGCATTTCAAATGATGCAGCCTATAAAAGGAAAAACGTGTTTTAGTCTAGCAAACTAAGTATGAAGAAGCAATAGAGTGTATAGAATAGCTGATTAGTGCTATCCTTATAATATTTTTGCCTACACTTACAAAGAACTAGTTTGAGCAGACTCAATAATTTTGAAACATCATCAGAAAGCTTTAATGCTATTAATAATTTAGTTCCTATCTATTTGGAAGCTAATTGTGTTAAAGAGATCACAACAAAAATAGTCATTGAAAATGAACATCAAAAATGAACAAATAATTTTCGAGTAAATGTAGTGACTTAAGTAAACATTTGACATCAATATGAGTCTTATAATTGTCTGAATAAAAATTAAGAACTGATAAAATAAAACAAGAGAAAGAAAAAGAATGGAGTGCCTGTAATTCTTCGGTAATTAAATTTAGAAATTAAGCTTCTTGAAAAATCTGATTTAAGATTTCCTCCAAAATTCTTGAAATAACTAACCAGATTAAATGATTTTGTAAATTTCCTTTCGAGTTTAAATCAAGTTAGAAGGCAAAAATTGAACTTACCTAATTTGCTATCATCAATATTCACTCCTCCAGCTTTAAAACTCTTAATGGTTGATTGAAAGCAGTGTTTTCGACTCGAAATGGTAGTCTTTTATAAGGTTTATAGATTTTATTTTTAGAGGAATCTTTTGAAAGCACAATTAATTCCTTCTATGCTAATTAGATAGATTGTAGTTAATCTATCAGCGCCTAGAAAGCATAAGCTTTTTAAAAAGTGCTCACTAGGAATTAAATCTCTATAATTCCATACTCATATCAATAATCTATTTCATAGCAACACCTTTAGATTTAAGAATAGCTATAAATCTTTAACTTTTTTTCTTTTAGGAGCTATTATTTTTTGTTTTAGCTGTACAACTTTATTAAAAGCACTTAAGTGCTTCTTAACCTTTTCATTAATCTTAGAGTTCTAGATCTTTACGATAAAAAAGCATCGACATATTCCAGTCTTAGCTCGATATTTGTATTAATATAATTGATTGCTTCAATATTATTTCCATATTTATAGAATAAAATATCATATGCTTATAGGGAAATGCGATATTCTAATTTAATTTATAAGTTTTTTCGCAGTTCTCAATGGCTTCTTTAAATCTTTCTTATTATTGAATTCAGCTACTTTGCTTTTATAATCAGTAGCATCAAAAGAGTATAAATGGCTATATTTTAGGACTCTTTTTAATGTCTTAATTCAAGTCCTCGATATCTTCCTCATTTTTTTAATCTGACCTAAAGCTTGCGCATTACTAATTTAAACACAAATAATTTAAGAATTCATTTTTAAAGTTCTGCTGGAGTTTTCGATATCCTATTTGAACAACATATCTCCTTTAATTTCATATGCATCATTAAAGTTATCATCAAGCTCGTAGTTTCTTTAAAGTACCGTAATATTTCAGTTCTCTTTCTTTTTATGATCAATTCTTCGCCTTGGATATTAAAATCTTAAGCTTGCTATATTTTAAAATTTCTGATTTTTCTTCTGTTCTAAAATACCTTTTTAGCCATTAAAGTAACTTAAAGTAATTTAGCTTTAATAATACCTAATAATAGTAATTATTTAGATTAACTATTTTAAAGTTCCATATCTATATAAGTCATTATACATTCTAAATCTAATCAAAAATACTTTAACAACTAGGTTTTTTAAACTTTGCTTGAAAAATAACTTTCAAGATTTACAGTCTACTTTGATTTTTTGATTTGAGACCTTTCTCTAAACTGTTAGCATTTTAGGTGATATTAGATTAAGTTAGATGTAGACTGCTAATCTGTACAGATACTGCTTAAGCTTATCTTAGCCTGTATATAAACTAATAATCAGATCTAATTGTTACTAAAATTGGTCATAATCAGTTTCTTAAGTAAGTGGCTAGATAATTAGATTAGCAATGCTGAAGTAATAAACATGATTAGTTGATAAAGTTAAATAGTAGTTAACTAAGCTTTAGTACTATTACTGTCTGAGTAATATATTATTAGTTACTTGGAAGACTTTAATAATTAGAGTTTTAGATAAAAGCTATTGATGGTTAAGTAATATAAGACTTAATAATAAGACTTTAATATTAAAATAGTTTAAGTATTCAACTTCACATCTCTTATGCACTCTATCTGAAAGCTTCTCTCATAGGTTAGTGACTTGTACCTTCATATGGATTGTACTTTTATTTTATTTTATCTAACTAGCTTATAAAAGTATCTATGTTTGGTCTTATATTCTCATCGAAAGCTAAGCATCTGTAGAATAGATCAGCTAATAAAGGTTCTTGTTATATTTCGCTTGAAAACATAGGAATCATTTTATTGACATAAACTATTTATCTTAGCTATGATTGCCCTGGATAAAGAAGTGCTTCATTGAATAGCTCTACTCCTATACAACCTAAAGATCAAATATCACTCTTTTTAGTCACTTTCTTTTCAAATTATTCAGGAGCCATTCATTGATGTTCCCCTTTTTATTGTATTGCTGTTAATCAGTTATCTTAATAAAATAATCCAAGAGTTAGTATTATAGGACAATCTTAATCATCTATCAGAATATTAAGAGATTTCATTTCTTTATGAATTAAGTTTCTAGCGTGAATACCCTACAAACCCTCTGCTATTTAACTAAGTAAATTAAGTTTCTTATAATATCTAGATTGAGTGTCTTTTAATAACTACTTTGTCTATATTATTTAGAATAAACTTCCTTTACTCTCTAAATCTGTCAAAATACCTAACTCTTAACTATCTATTGCAAATCCTATAAGTCTTTAAACTCTTTAGCTCTTTATTAGCGCAAGTTCTTTGCATTCAAATCAGAACTAGTCTATTAGTTTATCACTCTATACGTTAAATAGTTTAAGTCCATACATTCTTCCTTAGATACTAATCAGATAAGTTGCTCCAAACTAATCACTAACCAACTTCTACAGCTTCTATAGAAATTAATTATCAGGAACTAAATCTCTATACTTCCATATTCTTATTTCACTATCTCTATCTATTTCTTAGAAGAACTTCCTAATCTCTTCTTCTGTTATTCTATTCTTCACTTAGTTTACTTAACTTGAAAGCGTAAATAAAGGAATTTCTAAATTCTGATCTAGTTAATATTCTTAAATGAAGCTCTCTAATGCTTCCAGATTTTAATTAAAAGCTTGAAGACATTGATCTTTATATTCTTAAGAAACTGCGAATTAAGGATCAAGTTAGATATATGCATTGAAGCATTAGATAGCTTCAAGAACATTTCCTAATTTAAAGAGAGAAAAACTTTTATGTTTGAAGTAATTCGGTTTAGTTGGATTGAGTTTGATGGCTTAGTTAAAGCTTTCAGTGGCTTCATAATATTTATCAGCATTATAAAGTGCAAGTCCTTTATTGAAATGTGCATATTCATCATAAGGATCTAGTTTAAGCGTTGTATTAAAACTCTAGATTGCTTCACTGTATTTCTTCAATTATTTTAAAGCAATCCCTTTATTATAATGAGCAGCTACATAGTTAGGACTTATTTAAAGAGCCATATCATAACTTTAGATTGCTTCACTATGTTTCCCTAGTTATTTTTAAGCATTTCCTTTATTTTAATGAGCAGCTGCATAGTTAGGATTTATTTAAAGAGCTTTATCGTAACTTTATAATGCTTCGCTGTATTTACATTATTAATTAAGTGCAAGTCCTTTATTGAAATGAGCATTTTCATAATAAGGATCTAGTTTAAGAGCTGTATTAAAATTCTAGATTGCTTCATTGTATTTCCCTAATCGATATAATGCAATCCCTTTATTACAATGAGCAGCTACATAGTTAGGATCTATTTAAAGAGCCTTATCATAGCTTTATACTGCTTCATTGTATTTCTTCAATTATTTTTAAGCAATCCCTTTATTTTAATGAGCAGCTGCATAGTTAGGATCTATTTAAAGAGCTTTATCGTAACTTTATACTGCTTCGCTGTATTTACATTATTAATTAAGTGCAAGTCCTTTATAGAAATGAGCATTTTCATCATAAGGATCTAGTTTAAGAGCTGTATTAAAATTCTAGATTGCTTCACTGTATTTCCCTAATCGATATAATGCAATCCCTTTATTACAATGAGCAGCTGCAAAGTTAGGATCTATTTAAAGGGCCTTATCATAGCTTTAGATTGCTTCACTATGTTTCCCTAATTATTTCAATGCAATTCCTTTAATTTAATGAGCAACTGCATTGTTAGGATCTATTTAAAGAACCATATCATAGCTTTGAATGGCTTCCACTATGTTTCCCTAATTGATATAATGCAATCCCTTTATTACAATGAGCAACTGCATAGTTAGGATCTATTTAAAGAGCCTTATCGTAACTTTATACTGCTTCACTGTATTTCTTCAATTCTTTTAAAGCAATCCCTTTATTATAATGAGCAACTGCACTGTTAGGATCTATTTAAAGAGCCTTATCTTAACTTTATACTGCTTCATTGTATTTCCCTAATTGATATAATGCAATCCCTTTATTACAATGAGCAACTGCATAGTTAGGATCTATTTAAAGAGCCTTATCGTAACTTTATAATGCTTCGCTGTATTTCTTCAATTCTTTTAAAGCAATCCCTTTATTACATAGAGCAACTGCATAGTTAGGATCTATTTAAAGAGCTGCATTAAAACTCTAGATTGCTTCGCTGTATTTCCTCAATTATTTTAAAACCATTCCTTTATTTAAATGAGCAGCTTTTTGACTAGGATTTAGTTTGAGAACGTTATCGTAGCTTTAGATTGCTTCATTGAATTTTTATAGATATTAAAGTGCTAATCCTTTGTAAAAATGAGCAGTTACACAATCAGGATCAAGTGCAATAGCCTTATTAAAGATATCGAGAGCTTCAAGGTGATTATTTAGTTTGAGCTTTTATAACCCTTAGTTGATATATTATCTTATTAGAGACATTTTATATAATGATATTAAATAGTTAAATATATAATTAAAGGTTATTAATATAGTCCACATCTTAGTTCTACTAGACAGGAGAAATAAAGAGAATATATTAAATTCCTAAATTAATTGGCTACAATACTTCAGATATTTAACCTTGCAGATTAAGTCTCTTTAAAAATTTGATTTCAGATTTCCTTCAGAACTCATAAAATAATTAGCCTGACTTGAAGGCTTTATAAAATTCTATTTTGGCATATTATCAGGTTAGATGACAAAACGATAAGTTGTCCTCTTCACTAGCATTAAAAGTTAACAGATCTAAAATTCTTAAAGATTGATTGAAGGCATAACTTTGTACTCTAGATAGCAGCCATTTATTAAGTTCTTAGGATTTCCTTCTTAATTCATTCTCTTGAATTCCTTTTATATTGATTAGGTAGATTGTACCTAATCTATCTTCACCTAGGATTCATAAGCCTTTCAAAATTGGTTTAATAGAAAGTAAATCTCTACATTTCCCATTCAAACCTATGTCTCTCTTTAAAAATGCACCCTTAAATTTTAAATGATGTCGTATATCTTTGACTGTTATTTTTTTTGGAGATACTAGTTTTGGCTTATAGCATAGCTATATTATAAGTTTCGATTACTTCCTCATTGTTATCTAAATAAAACTATAAAGTTCCTTTCTTATTATAAATCTAAACATTCTAAGATATTTGTTAGATAGCTATTTTGCTATCAATTGCTTACTCTTTCTTCCTTATTCAGTTATAGCAAAACCTTTATAAAATAAGCATTAGTTTTATCGGGATTTAATTCTTAGCTTTTTCAAAATTTTTGCTATCACTTCTTACTTTTTTAACCTTAATCAAAATAATCCCTTTAAGATAGAAGCTTAAATATGCTGAGATTTACATATATGGCTTTTTTCATCTTTTCTTTAGCTTCAATATTCTTTTAAACTTAACAGGCGCTAATCCTAAGTAGAAATAGACGTTTGCTAATTAAGATCCTAATTTTATTTCTTTGCTAAATATCTGCAAATTAGCTTCAATCTTTTATAGCACTAATTCCGTATTTAAGTAGGCTTCTC